>CM032446.1:233323035-233373035 GCA_019049505.1 Pachyrhynchus sulphureomaculatus | reverse complement strand
TAATTAAAAAAAAAAATGGCGACGCTATACCCGTTCCCCTGCGACCCCTTTTGTTTAAGGAGCATTGTGGTGTGTACGATTACTGGGAGCTGGATTATCTGAAATCAAAATTTCAAAAGAGATTAGTTTACTAGAGGATCAATCTTATCTTTGAAAAAAGCGAAAAAATGACGTTACAGCATTTTACATTTTTGTTAATTAAAAATAAAGTTCTTGCTAAAATCAAAATTCTTTCGTTCAAAGACAAGATTGATTCTCTGGTAAGCTAATTTCTTCAGAAATTTTTATTTCAGATGACCAGCTCCCAGTAATCGTGCACGCCGAAATGCTCCTTAAAAAAAAGGGGTCGCAGGGAAACGGGTGTAGCGCCGCCATTTTTTTTTCTTTTTTAATTAAAATTTCACAAACTATTATAAGTCATGTATTATTATATAAAATAAAATAATAGTGAATAGTTTGGCTAAAAAAATTCCTAAAAAGCGTTTTTTTCGGCTTCTAGTTTATTTATATGCCCTTAAACAATAAACGACGTCATATAATTGGCCGAAAATGCTAAACATGTGTCTCTAGTTTCGACTTTACTTCGAAAACTAATCATGAACAGAGTTGTCAGAAAAGTGACAATTTAGTCACAACCAAAAGTTGCCATTAGGGAACGAATGGAAACCATCACAGCAAGAAATCATGGTTCTTGGCATTACGCTGTCTTAAATTAGATTTTCCTGCATTTCCGATGTTTAACCTACAGTATCTTCAGGAATTTGTACTCTTCAAAATTAGAACACCGTCAGGGTTTTATTTGGGAGTGCACATTGCTGAATATTTCCCGTGCAATCGTAACCAAAACGTAGCCACTGCAATTTAATACTGCTAAATTCCAAGAAAGTTAATTTTGATATTCGAACACCCTGTATATATTCGACAGTCCGTACATTTTCGATAAGATGACCGCGCATCTGTGACCGTTCTACGATTGTACAGTGAAAATAATAATTATAAACTTAACGAACGATTGTCTTTAGCTGTAACTAATGTGTTAACAAATCTATTTTTTAACTTATATCATCCTGTAAAAAAATCAGAATGTGTGTGCTGTATATTTAAGATAGAATACTCTAAGTAAAATTATTTAAGTATAGTTACTTTGTTTTAATAATCCTTATTTTCCTATAACTAAGTCCGTATGTTTAAGAAACTGTTGGCGACGGAATGAGATGCAGTGTGTAGTTCCCGGCAATTTTGGAAACTGGGCGTTTGTTAGTTACTAACACAGACTGAAAAGTTTTTGGTCTGACACATAGATGTCGCCATTTTCAAAAAATCCTTATGATTTTAGGAAACACTAACCTTCAGACGATAGTGTCTAAATTTTATGACATTTCGACGATTAGTTTACAAGTTACAGTGTTTTTAGTGATGCTACTTTTGATATTTTCAAAACAGTGGAAAAAATCGAATTTCGTGTTTTGATTAAACATTGGTTTTTGGATGGGAAAAATTACCCTTCAAGTAAAGCAATGGCTTGATAAGTGTTACGGGGACTCTGCCCCTGGAAAATCACTCATCATTTACTGGTATGCTGAATTTAAACGCGTTCGTACAGATACAAATGATGCTGAACGCTCTGGACCCCCAAATGAGGTAGTTACCTCAGAAAACATAAAAAGAATTCACAAAATTGTTGTTGACCATAAAATGAAATTGCGTGAGATAGCGGACACCCTAAAGATATCAAAAGAAAGTGTTGGTCATATTTTACATGAACATTTGAGCATGAGAAAGCTCTGTTCGAAATGGGTACCGCGTTTGCTCACAGCAAACCTTAAAAAAATACTCCCGGGAAAGAGATTTGGCTCCAATGAAGAAGTTATCGCCGAAACTGAGGCCTATTTTGAAGATGAAGATAAATCCTTCTACAAGAGAGGTATAGAAATATTAGAAAAGCATTTAACAGATTGTATCGCTCTTGAAGGAGACTATATTGATGAATAAAGTCGAATTTTGCAAAAAAATGTGTTTTAAGTAGTTAGACCAAAAACTTTTCAGCCTACGTATTATAAACATCTTCGCGCTCTTTTGTTTACAGTGTTGTAAAATGATGTTTTTTTTCTTAATAACAAACGCCCCTAATAATTTAACACTACTTTGTCATTCTTTCCATTTTCCCAATTTCTATTACACGAATTACAATACAATAAGGCTCTTAAGCCGTTAACAAACAACCATGCCCACAAAAATGCCACTATCCCTTGAACTATTACAATTAGTAAAGGGCATGTTTTTGAATGTACTGTATATGGTTCAACAATGATTATGGCCGAAACATTTAATCTCGCCGACCTAAGACAGTTTTGTTTACGTTTACACATCTTCATTCGATTACTATACTTATGCTTTTTTTTACTTCTTGACAAAAGGATCCTTGCTACAAATTATGAACATAAAATTGGTAGAAAAGGATCAGTTTAAAAGTAGATGTACTGAAAAGGGTCCCTAGAAAGGACAAATTATAGCTTAATAAAGCTGTATATCGCCACTACACCAAACACTTTATTTTTGCACTCGACGCGCGTTTCCCTAACCATGAGTCAACCATCGCTCCTGATGAAGCTGACCTGAACTAAATTTCCACAAAAAACCCTCGAAGCCGATTTTTGAATTATGGCCAATTTTTGGTTATTTTTCTACCATTTTTGGATAATTTTTTTCGAAGTTTGCAATATTTGAATGAACAACCCAAGCAATTTATGTTTCTCGATTGACATAATCTGAAATTTGTTGTGTCAGGACACACCGCAAGGTAAATCAACATAGCCATTTTTTGGCCATTATTTGGACATATTTTGACCACATTTATCATGATTTCAGTCAGGCTATGTCGATTCACCTTGCGACCTTCACGTCTTGAAACAACAAATTTCATATTTTATGGGTCGAGAAACAAAAAATGCTTTGGTTTGTCATTCAAATAATGCAAACTTCGAAAAAATTACTAAAAAGTATGTAAAAATAGTGCAAAAATCACAAAAAATTGGCTTCGAGAGATTTTTTTTGGAAATTTACTTACGAGTATTTAAAAAAAAAAAAATGATCCAAATCGGTTAGAAATTAAGACCTGTAGATAATTTGGAACGAAAAATTAAATTCCCGGACCACAGTGCATCGTCTTATTTACGCGTTTATGGCATTCCATTACGCGACATAAAAAAAAGTCATTAACACATAAATAATAAACGTCCTTACAACCTCGACTGTATCATTACTTTTAAATCACAATTAAGGGGATATACCTAGTCATGGTGCCGAAGAAAAGCGTTTTTTAGGAATTTTTTTAGCGAAACTATTCATTATATAAATCAAGTTTTTTTATTTTGTATAATGTATAGCTTAAAATATAATTTGTGAAATTTTAATTTAAAAAAAAATGGCGGCGCTACACCCGTTCCCCTGCGACCCCTTTCTTTTAAGGAGCATTGCGGTAGATCATCTGAAATAAAAATTTCGAAAGAAATTAGTTTACGAAACTGCCCCCGATAGGAACCTATATCATAACCTGTGCTGTAATGTAGAGGAGGCTAATAATAGTTGATACAGAAGATATTACTTCTCTATCTTGGTTAATCGTGGAGATATTTAAAAAAAGCGATATATCTAAGTAACTTTTAAAGCTAGGAAAATAAAACACAATTTATTTTACAATATTTTTCGATGGGCCAAGCCTAAAGAAAAATATTAGAAAAATGCAAATAAAAATTCTATCAGTCGATTTCTATCAGATCTAATTGAATGATCACTTTGAAAATAATATATAATATTTGTCTATGTGTCGCCTAACAACGTGTCAAGTTTCATTAAAATTCAAGTGGTGCAACATGTTGAAAAAAAAAAGTTAGTGGACATGTGTTCTACGATCGCTACGATAACGCATTTAAACGTGATCGTTATTATTACTTACTAACCAATTTCACAAATATCACCGCTTAAAAATTCCCCGATACTTACGAGTATGAAAGGCTTACGTATGCACTTAATTAGGAATGATTTCGGGAATAGCTCCCTGTGCATTAGCGCCACACGCGCCGATCAAGTCCGTACATGCATGTGATGCTTGTACGTTTACGTACATGATTATGATTAGCGCATAGCTGTGTTGCATTCTCGCTCTTCCTATTTACTCAGTTTCACAAATTCCTAATTGAGAGACGTGTTGTTTATGTTAAAAAATATATAATATTCGGTGAATAAAGAAGTGGTGTAAAATAATTCGACTATGTCTGGGAAATGTAATAATTGTGGGTTTATATTGCGAAAGGATGGAAAACGAAAGAAAATATTCCGAACTGAAGATGAAATGCGTACTTACAACGTTCCTCATATGAAACTATTTAAAGTTGGAGATGTTCTGCCTAATAAATGTCGATTGATCCCGTACAGAACTTCATCGGCTACTGACGACGTAAGCGCAGGACCTTCTCATATTGATATAGATACAGAACAACGCGACAACTTCCAACTTCAATCAACGGACGAGGAAGAATATTATGATGATGATGAAGATTATTTTTATATACGTCAGAGTTCCGATGAGGACTTTATGATACTGTCGTTTCAGAGGGTAGTTTCGATTCATAAATACTGTGTTTTGTGTAACTCAAATTCTAATATCAAAACAATACCAATAGAGGCTCGATATCAAGCTCTTGTTAAAAGAAGGATTTTCATTCCTTTGTTCACTGAATATTATATATTTTTTAACATATCAACACGTCTCTCAATTAGGAATGTGTGAAACTGAGTAAACAGGAAGAGCGAGAATGCACCACAGCTATGCGCTAATCATAATTATGTACGTAAACGTACATGCATCACATTCATGTACGAACTTGAGCGGCGCGTAGGGCGCTAACGCATGGGGAGCTATTCCTGAAATCATTCGTAACTAAGCGCATACGTAAGTCTTTCATACTTGTAAGTATCGGGGATTTTTTAAGCGGTGATATTTGTGAAATTGGTTAGTAAAATAATAATAACGATTACGTTTAAATGCGTTATCGTAGCGGTCGTAGAGTACATGCCCACTTTCTTTTTTTTCAACATGTTCCACCACTTGGATTTTAATGAAACTTGGCATGCTGTTAGGCGAAATACAGACAAATATTATATATTTTTTTTCAAAGTGGTTATTCAATTAGATCTGATAGAAATCGATTGATCAAATTTTTATTTGCATTTTTCTAATATTTTTATTTAGGCTTAGCTTATCGGAAACTGTTGTAAAATAAATTGTAGAGTGTACCATAATACTGCCATTTAGTTTTATTTTCCTAGCTTTAAAAGTTACTCAGTGATTCTTGAGACATCTTGCACACCGCCAAGCGGTGTTCAAGAAAAAGTAGTTTCGAGAAAAACGCGTTTAAAGTTTTAAGTTTAAAAAATCAGGTTAAAAACAGTAATGCAAAAATAAATTCTTACCTGGAAATGAATCATCGATTCCAGAGCCATATATTAAATCTTTATCAGCTATTTCAGCTCCTAGAATACTAATTTATTCTTGTCTATGACGCATTCTAGCTTCTTTTGTACTTTGTAGCAAATGTCGCTCGGTTAGGTCAACTCGTTCTCCGTCTACTTTAGCTGCATAGTCATGTGCATTTTGGCCACACTGAACTCCCATAGCTGTCATTATATTTAACTTTAATAACTGCTACGAGTGAACTGTTACACTGTTACGAGTGAATTATACAACCTTA
Organism: Pachyrhynchus sulphureomaculatus; assembly: GCA_019049505.1. Lineage (NCBI taxonomy): Eukaryota > Metazoa > Arthropoda > Insecta > Coleoptera > Curculionidae > Pachyrhynchus > Pachyrhynchus sulphureomaculatus. The sequence continues at coordinate 233,367,285 of CM032446.1, read as the reverse complement.
CTGTACAAACTCCCAGTTTCGAATATAGAACCTTAGAATAGGAAATTGCTCTTTGGATTATATTATATACTAGCCGGGACCGCGGCTCCGCTCGCGTGGACTTGATTCACTACTATCGTCACTGCTTATTCCTTATGTTACCCAACGTAATAAAATATCTCCCATTATTTCTCCTTATCTCCCATTATCTCACCATAACCCCCATTATCTAGACTTATCTCTGTTTATCTCCCATTATCTCTCCTTATCTCCCATTATATCACCTTATCTCCCATTATCTAAGCTTATCTCGACTTATCTCCCATTATTTCTCCTTATCTCCCATTATTTCTCCTTATCTCCCATTATCTCACCTTATCTCCCATTATCTAGGCTTATATCTAATTATATAGAACATATGTATAAATTTATAAAAACACGTAAATCGGATAAGTGGTTCTCGAGTGATAAGCTCACTAACGAACAGACAGACAGACAGAGAGACATTGCATTTTATATATATTGTATTCTTTGCTACATGATATTGTTCCATATTTAATGCTTTAGGGAGTGTATTGCAAGAGAACGCGCTAGCGGCAAACTTTTCTCCGACTTAATTCACTATTATCGTCACTGCTTATTCCTTATGTAACCTAATAAAATATATCCTATAACTTGGCCAGAGAACATACATAAAAAAAGCACGTAAATCGGATAAGTAGTTCTCTAGTGATAAGCACACTAACGGACGGACAGACAGACAGACAGACAAACGGACAGAGAGACATTGCATTTTTATATATATTATAGATATTCTCTGCTACATAATATTGTTCCATATTTAATGGTTTGGACTGTGTATTGCAAGAGAACGCGCTAGCGGCAAACTTTGTCCGACTTCATTTACTATTATTGTCACTGCTCATTCCTTATGCTACCTATCGTAATAAAATATAGCCTATAACCTGGCCGGAGAACATATGTATGTTTAAAAAAAAAAAAGAGTACGAAAATCGGATAAGTGGTTCTCCAGTGATAAGCGCACTAACGGACAGACAGACAGACAGAATACGTTGCATTTTATATATATATATTATAGATGTAATAAAATATTTACCTATAACCTGGTCAGAGAACATACGTATGAATTTAAAAAATCACGTAAATCGGATAAGTGGTTCTCGAGGGATAAGCGCATTAACGGACAGACAGACAAACATTACATTTTATATATATTATAGATATAGATTATTATTATTATTATATAACCTGGTCAAAGAATATATGCATGAATTTAAAAAAAAGACAGGTAAATCGGATAAGTGGTTCCCGCGTGATAAACGCACTAATGGACAGACAGACAGACAGACAGAGAGATATTGCATTTTATATATTATAGATTATACATTACAGATATTCTTTGCTACATAATATTGTTCTATATTTAATGGTTTAGCCTGTGTATTGTAAAGGCACGCGCTAGCGGCAAACTTATTTCCGACATCATTCACTATTTTACGTCACTGCTCATTCCTTGTGCTACCTATCGTAATAAAATATAGCCTATAACCTGGCCAGAGAACATATGTATGTTTTTAAAAAAAAAGTACGTAAATCGGATAAGTGGTTTTTCAGTGATAGGCGCACTAACGGACAGACAGACAGAGAGACGTTGCATTTTATATATATTATAGAAGTTTAAAATACATTAAAATCGAGTTAAGGTCGGCGAAGGCTGACCCGAGAGCAGCTGCTCGCTACCTGCTCCGGAAACTCTACGCAACGGCACTTCTTTTAAACTGCCATGACTTCGTCAATTTTTAACCGATTCTTATGAAACTTACAGAAAATATTCTTAAAGGAACCACTTTCTCGGGTCGGAAAAATCGACTTTTTAGAAAGTATCCTATTGGAAAATATTATATTTCAATATTTTCTAAAAATTTCAGAGGAAAATTTCAAATATTTTCGAAGTTATAGACGGTTATAGCGCCAAGTGTAAAGCAGGTTAAATCGACCGCGCGCGCCGCGCCGTGCCAACTTATCTTTCGGCCGTTTGCAAAGGTTTTGCTGTACCTGCGTCGAACATCTGCGGCTACTTTTATGATTCTAAGAAAGATAGAACCAGGTAAAAGGGGAGCTTACTATAACATATATATAACAAACTTTTCAGTTTGACGCAAAATATCGCTTGCAGGGCTAACATCACTCAGTAAACGTCTCGGCTAATATTGTGCAAAATAGATAAAAATTATGGGAAATTTAGTTCGAAGCTAGTGTGCAGACCACGTAAATGATAGTTTTATGGCAATCGATTTTCAGATGAAGGTAATTTTAATTTTGCCAGTACATCTGCAGAAAAAATTGTAAAAACTTCTGATTTGAGTCCAACAAAAGTTGAAGTGCAAAGTTTGTGATGGAGACGTGAAATTTTTCAAACGAGACGAAAGAGGAGAAGGTTTTAAACTTTGTGTTGTGTGTGAATGCGACGATACACTCCTTGACTCCCAAAATTGAGAAATGATATGAAATTAACAAACGTTTCATTGTTTTATTAAGATTATTAGGCTGTGGAATCGCTGAAATGAACAATTTTAGCGGCCTGATGGATTTAGGAACGGGCTTTTATGAAACAAGTTATTATAAAATCATCGAAAAAATTAAAATCGCAGTTGAGGCTGTTTTCAACCTTGTTATAAATAAGACTGCCAATGAAGAGAAAGATAAAAACAAAACAGCTGGTAATAAAGAAAAGGAATTATCGGTATCAGTTAACGGATCATGGGCAACGTGGCTTTACGTCTCTTTTGGGCATCGTGTCTCTTATTGGTAAATATAGTAATAAGATTTTAGATGTTATTGTAAAATCAAGTTTTGTCACGTTTGTCAAAAGTGGAAAGAAAAAAGAACTGTTGAATTTGAGGCCTTTTGGGACGAGCATGAAGGGCATTGTTCAGCTTTGCTCAGCGCTGTGTTTTCCACCGAGTACAATTTACAGCGAATCAAGAACAACGTGAATCGCTTTTTCCGCACACATGCCGCTCCTGGAGCGCTTTAGGGACATCCCTGCAGCACGTGTGCTAGACCCATAAAAAAAATCAGAAAGGAAGCACCGGAAAGATAGAGGGGATACCGAGCGCAACCTCACCAATGCCACCAGAGAGGCCGGAATCGCACGGAGACGAAAGAAAACTTGAGAACGAGGTATATGAGGCGTCGGAAGGAATTTTGTAAGCAGCAGGCATACTTGATTGAACGTAAGTATACGAAAATCCGTCTGTCAAAACTTTAAACGTGCTTTTCTCAAGACAACGCTTCTGTAATCGGCGTGTACGATAACTTAAAAACCATTTATGATCGGTCTAAAATTTTAATATGTTCTTATACACAACAATAGCCTCAATATAAACTAGAATAAAACAAATTGGTTAATTTTTTCCTCAATTTTTAATTTTTTTTTTACATTTTTTGGATGGTTGTAGCTTCTACTTGATGGAAATTCATTATAAATATACAATAAAAGACTGTTTTTAGTCAATTTCCACTGGTTTATTTAAATTGCGATGACACGTTTCGCTGTCGATGCAGCTTCTTCAGATCTACATTTTACACTGTCAGGTTTAAAGTTCACAATTTTATATAATTTCTTAATTATAATATTACACCTAATTAAATTACATTGATAGTATTGGAAAACCCACACAGATTTGGAATTAGGAGAATAAATTCAATAATGGTGAATTGTTTAAATACACCTGGTCGTTGAGTAAAGTACCTGTAGTCCTTTTTGTTGGGTATGTAAAATTTTGAAATTCTTCTTATACGAGGCTGGTATGAAAAGTCCGTGCAAAGTCCGAGAGATGGCACCACCGGCGCGTATCGAGGTCATGTTTAGTTAGTAGCATCTCTTGAATTAACGCATACCAAGTTTCAGCCATATTGGTCTATTTCTTTGTGTTTGGCATTCGTGTGAATCAAGGAAGTCGAGTGATTTTCAAGAAATGGACGAAAAAGAATTTCGTGTGGTGATTAAACATTACTTTATGAAAGGCAAAACCCCTCAGGAGACTAAAGAGAAGCTTGATAAACATTATGGTGACTGTGCACCTTCGATTAGAACAGTTTATAAGTGGTTTCAAAATTTTCGGACTGGCCATATGGGCACAAGTGACGCTGAACGTTCTGGACGGCCTGTGGAGGTTACGACTCCAGAAATCAATGATCAAATCCATGATATGGTGATGGATGACAGAAGAGTTAAGGTGCGTGAGATTGCTAGTGCTGTGGGCATCTCGACTGAACGGGTACATAAATTTTGCATAAACATTTGGACATGAGAAAGCTATCCGCAAGATGGGTGCCGCGATTGCTCACGCTTGACCAAAAACGAAATCGTGTGAAGTGTTGCAAGGATGGTTTGCAGCTGTTCCAGAAGAATCCGGAGGACTTTAAGCGTCGTTTCGTCACTGTGGATGAAACATGGATACATTACTATACTCCTGAGACCAAACAACAATCTAAACAATGGGTTACCAAGGGGGAATCTGCACCAAAAAAGGCGAAGACCGTTCCTTCGGCCGGAAAGGTTATGGCGACTGTCTTTTGGGATTCGCAAGGGATAATCCTCATCGACTATCTGGAAAAGGGTAAAACTATTACAGGTGAATATTATTCATCGTTATTGGATCGTTTGAAAACCGAGCTGCAAGAAAAACGCCCGCGATTGGCCCACAAGAAAGTCCTTTTCCATCACGACAACGCACCAGCACACACCTCAGCAGTTGTGGTCGCAAAATTAATGGAAATAGGATTCCAACTCGTTTCACATCCCCCCTATTCTCCAGACTTGGCTCCCTCGGACTATTATTTGTTCCCCAATTTGAAGAAATGGCTGGCGGGACAAAGATTTTATTCAAACGAGGAGGTTATTGCAGACACTAATAGATATTTTGCAGACTTGGACAAATCCTATTATTCGGAAGGGATCAACAAACTAGAACATCGTTGGACGAAGTGTATAAGCCTAAAAGGGAGACTATGTCGAAAAATAAAAAAGGTTTACCCCAAACACATAAGTAGTTTTTATTTTTGCACGGACTTTGCAAACCAGCCAGTAATCGTGTGATTTTCTATTAAAAGATGATTAGCATAAGCTGAATTAGACTTTCTCTAGTCCAGTTTGTCCTATGTATGTTTTAGGACATGACCTACATGTTAATTGATAAACCCCTGATTTATTGTCTACTACAAACCACAAACCAATAAAGACAATAAATCAGGGGTTTATCAATTAACATGTGGGTCATATCCTAAAACATACATAGGACAAACTGGACGTACATTTATACAAAGAATTACAGAACCCCAAAAAAGTTTCATCCATAGAAAGTCTAATTCAACATATGCTAATCATCTTTTAACAGAATAAATGAGTTACATCAATGGTTCTAAAATATTCATCTATCTTTTTTATGTGAATATCAATTACTTTTTGATAGATGACCATAGGGTCGTTGAAAGTATTTATAGAGTCAATATTAGCAATAAGATGTAAGTAGATTTAGTTTTAAAATGGTTTAAAGTTTAATATATTTATTATACATGTATTCATGTTCATGTTGTGAAATTTAAAAAAAAAAGTACTTCAATTTATAGGTAAATTATTTTGAAGTTCGTCGTTTACGAAGATCTGCTTTGATATTCTCGGATATAGTGAGATCTATTTGGATCTGTTTTGATATTTTAAGATCTGTTTGGATGTACCTAGATACTCTTGGATATAGTGAGATCTATTTGGATCTGTTAGAATCTCTTTGGATATTGTCAGATCTATTTGGATCCGTTTGGATCGCGCCAAAATTTGGATCCGAGCATATCTGACTGTTTGGATCCAGAAATACAAGAAATTCAAAATTTTACACACCCAACAAAAAGGTTTAAAACTAAACCTTTTAGAGACAATGCAAATAAATCGATTAAGGACTACAGGTACTTTACTCAACGACCAGGTAGATTTAAACAATTCACCATTATTGAATTTCTTCTCCTAATTCCAAATCGGTGTGGGTTTTCCAATACTATCAATGTAATTTAATTAGGTGTAATATTATAATTAAGAAATTATATAAAATTGTGAATATTAAACGTAACTTGACAGTGTAAAATGTAGATCGGAAGAAGAAACTGCATCGACAGTGAAACGCGTCATCGCAATTTAAATAAACTAGTGGAAATTGACTAAAAACAGTCTTTTATTGTATGTTTTTTTTACGAAAAAAATGCTATTTTTGAGACCAACTTTGGAGGTGCATCATTTTGTGAATTTTTGCTCGAACAAAATAATCGTAGTCTATGCTGGGGCCATAGTCGTAGGATATTTTTTTCTAAGGATATTTTTTTTTCAGACGTTCCAGTGAGCCGTAATCGTGCACGCCAGCAGATCAAAATAGCGGCCATGAGGTGGCAAAGAAACAATAAAAATCACTTAAAAAATTATGTATCGGCTTTTTTTTTTTTGTATTTGAAGATTTAAAATATATGTCAGAAAAATTACATACTCAAAAAATGTTTTTTTTTTATTAATTTATCAGTCCCATTAAAATTATTAAAATTTTCGACCGAGAAAGTGTAATGTTCCCTTAGGATATCATACTAAAAGAAAATGTAAAAATCCAAAAATCGAATTTTTTTGACCCAGATGACTAGGTATATCCTCTTAACACCCATAAGACCGCCTAACAAATCGACAATTTCTACATTTTCCTCTTTCACTGGTTAAAGTTGAGATCCAAAATTAACACATTTAATGGATAATACCGTTCGAGTGCCCGTTCTGAAATTGAAGATATTTACCTTTCGCATTATCTTCATATTATCTTCACCATTCTTCGTTGTTTACTGTCCAATAACGGCACTGTAGAAACCAGTAATGTTTATACTAAAAGTGGTACGCTAATTCCTGTTTTCTTCATTCGTTAATTGCTAATCTTGTGTGGTGAGCGTGGGTCTGGGTCAAGGAGAAAATTATTGAGTGTGGTTTAATTCATTTTGGAGATAATGGTAAGTCCTATACGATTTTCTTATTTAAGCATTATTAATGATAAGTGCTATGCTAGAAAATACGAAGAATTGTTGTTTTAGTTATAAGAAATTTTTAAAAAATCATGAATTACGTATTAGCGGAATGAGAAAAAGGCAGAACATTAAACATGTTAATTAAAATATTTTTTTTATATATAGTAACAGGCAGAAAAGTGCGACATATGAGATATTTCTTTATTATTAAATTTAAAAGAAAAGTAAGTTTATAGATGGATTCTGTATCACTTGAAACCTAAAAAATGATTTTGTAGTGCCGATTGTCATTTATAGATTGGCGGGACATTTGAGGTTTCTAAAGTATAAAGTTCAAAAATCACTCTGTCAAAATATTGAAAAATTGTTTGGAATTTCATTGTATGTTAGTCCGAAAAATTTTAAAAAGATTGAACGAAAATCGTATTTTGTCCAATAAAAATATGATCACAAGGAAATTCTTATTTTTAGTGTTCTGTACCGAACACTTATAAGATCACTTCGGTGTCTGTCTGTCTGTCCGTGTGTTACACCCGATTTTCTCCGAAACTATTTTTTTTTCTTTTTATGAGTCTAGCATACGTGCTGCGGGGAAGTCCCTAAAGCGCTCCAGGAGCGGCATGTGTGCGGAAAAAGCGATTCACGTTGTTCTTGAATCGGTGCAAATTATACTCGGTGGGAAACACAGCGCTGGGCAAATTATTCCAAAGGGATGATGTTCTCCATATAAAAGACTGCTTGAAAAGCGTTGTACGCGGAGTAACAAGCTGAACCTCATACGGATGTGAAGCACCAGCGGACGTGTATTTCTAATATGCACCGCTTTGGGAGGAATTAAGCGGGCTACATCCTTCGAACACTTTCCATGAAAATACTTGTAGAACAGACTCAAGTCGCCAACCGTTCTTCGATGTTCCAGCGAATCAAGGCCGCCGGACAGTTCGGGGTCTCCAATCAGACGAACAGCTCTTCTCTAAACAGAATCCAACAAATGCAGTGTATGTTTGGAAGCGGAGCCCCAAACATGGGAGCAGTATTCCATAGTTGGTCGAATTTGAGCTTTGTAAAGAATTAACAGTTGTTGTGGAGTGTAAAGCTTTCTGGGTCGAAATAATATTCCTAACTTTTGAGAAGCTCTCCTTGCTATGCGAAGCTTGAGCGACGATGCTAGGGGAATGGAGTACCCCGACATAACTATGTCGGGTTCAGCAACGTTAACTTTTTTAGAAAAAAACTGCCGCCGGGGTTTTTGTAGCGTCAAATTCCACTTGGTTACTGTCACCCCAAGATGGAATTTCTTCCAGGTCTTTGTTAAGTTGAACGACCTCCTACTGTCTGCGGATATTCGCCTGAGCAGCCGATGTCCAACCGTTCAAAGTGAATGAAGAGATAAGCGTACTGTCGTCTGCAAAGCTGTAGATTGGATTCCCGGTCTTTTCCAGCAGATCGTTAATGTAAATGAAAAAGAGAGTAGGAGACAGTATGGAGCCTTAGGGCACACCGGCGTTGATTGTGAAGGTGTTAGAAAGAAATCCGTCGATCGCCATTAGTAAAGAACGCTCTCTGGGGAAACATGAGAGCCACAAACAGAACTTTTCAGCCATACCACAAGAGCGTAGCTTAGCCAAAAGTCCATCGTGCCAAATACGGTCGAATGCCTTGGATATGTCAAGAGCAACCGCTTGAGATTCTGCAAAGTGTTCAATTGTGTTGTTCCAAACATGTGTTACATAAGTCAGAAGAACTCCTGTTGATCTATGTTTACGAAAGCCATATTGGTGATCGCTAATAATATTGAATCATTCAAGATGTTTTAGAAGATGCTGATTGATAATCTTTTCCATGACCTTCGATATTATTGAAAGCAGTGCGACTAGTCGGTAGTTATTTGGCAAGGTCTTCTTGCCTTTTTTAGGTATCGGCTGAACCGTGGCACATTTCCAGCAGGACGGAAATATTCCCTTTCTGTAGGATAGGTCGAAAAGTCTACAGAAAACTGGTGTTGGTTCCCTTGCACAGTTTTTGAGAACTATGACAGGTATTCCGTCAGCGCCAGAAGCCTTTTTGATGTCTAGCTTCATTAAAATACGCTTTATGATACGCTGTTTGAAGACAACATCGGGCATCTTTGACTGCAATATGGGAATAGTAGATGGTGTTTAATAGGTGGTTCGGCATAAAAAGTTGAAATTTGGCATTGATATAGGAATTGATGACCTCATCAGAGCCGTGAAAGTTAAATTTTGACATAAGGGGTTAGTCTTGGGGGGTGAAATCGGAAGTGAAAAAAAAAATTACCAGGTCATCGAGTGGGGTGGCAAATGAAGGCTTGAAAGTCTTGCACTTAAGAAGTAACTTAATTAATAAAACTTAATGTCACTCAATTAGTATTCACAAACTTAGAGTACCTAAAACAAAAGATGTTAGGTACTCTCTTCAAAAATCTAACTTTAACAAGATGAAACCACTATATATTTTAATACTGCACTTGCAGATAAATAAGCTAGTCTGAAATTACAAGTAAATAAATAAGTAAGCTCTACTTGTACCAATTTCACAATTTTGCTTAATTTAATGTGTTTACGTATTATATTTTGTGTGTTAAGTATAAATTATATATTGCTTACATTTATTGTATTTTTCATTTAGAGCGACAACTGCCAATATTTCTTGTGCTAATTATATTTTCTAAATTTAGGTGATATTATTTTGTATCCTTTTTCATCGCTTGTTTGAAGTTGGTTTTATTTTTTTTCGAATTTTGGTTATTTTTAGTGTTCCGTACGGAACACGTATAAGATCACTTCGGTGTCTGTCTATCCGTCTGTCACACCCGATTTTCTCCGAAACTATTTGACGTAGAAAGTTAAAACTTAGCACTAATATAGGAATTGATGGCATTATCAAAGCCGTGTAGTTTTGAAGGTTAAATTTTGACTTAAGGGGTTAGTTTTGGGGGTTGAAATCGGAAGTGAAATTGTTTTTTTTTAACTAGGTCATCGAGTGGGGTGTCAAATGAAAGCTAGTAAAAACACGAGTTCAAATATATATATATATATATATATATATATATATATATATATATATATATATATATATAATGTAATACTTTCGCACACTTATCATCTTTGTATTATTTTTAAAAAATTTCGAAAAATTGTTGTCCTCCCCCATATCTCGAAAAGTACTGGTTAAGATATTTTGAAAAAATTCTGGAATATTCTCCACAGGGTATAGATTGAACGAAAATTATGATGAGTGCATTACCTTTAATAATTCATCTAGTATATAAAAAAAAACAAAAATTTTAAGGTCATCAGTTTTCAGTAAAGATCGGAAATAAATTTTGTTGAAAACTCATTTTGGGTGTGTTTTGTGAAGTCATTGCTGATTTTATACCCCCGTAACAATTTTTTATTTTAAAAGCAATTAACGTACGGAACACTAATTGCGCAAGTCCGACTTACACTTGGTCGGTTTTTTTTAAATTTTTGTTAGATTGGTACAAGAATTTAAATAAATATTTTTTTGATTTCAAATCATATTTTACTTGCTTTACAATCAATAATTAAAACATTCTGAATCTCGTAAAACCGTATCTGTCGCGCGGGCAATTATCGAATATTTTTACCTTATTGCTTGCAGTTTGAGATTTTTGTTTTTTAAAGGACCTCTAGCCTCATAATTTATTGCAAAACATAACGGAAAACAAGTACATTTATATTTATTATCGAACGATAATTTTTTTTTTCAGTGCTTTGCAATGTTTTCGAGATTTTCCTTGCAGTACAAATTCACCTATATTGACATGCTATATATACAATTACACAAAAGATACAAGACATTCACAATATTTAAGTAAATAATTCTTAGCCAGCGAGATCTCCAGACTTAACACCCCTCGATTTTTTTATGGGAGCTACCTTAAGGTAAAGTTTATGCTCAGAGGCCTTTCAGCAATATTGAACATTTTCAAAATGAAATAAGGCAGTGCGTAAATGGCGTTACTCCGAACAGGTTAAGAAATATTTTAAAAGAATTACATTCGCGGTGCATAGAATTGGGCGGTGAGCAGGTCGAAATTCTGACTAAATAATTAGTATTCCGTACGAAACACTTATAAAATAACTTCGGTGTCTATCTGTCCGTCTGCTTGCCTGCCTGTCCGTCTGTCACATCCGATTTTCTCCGAAACTATTTAACATAGAAAGTTGAAATTTGACACTAATATAGGAATTGATGGCCTCATCAGAGTATCAGTTTTGAAAGTTAAATTTTCACTTAAGGTGTTTGTTTTAGGGGGTGAAATTGAAAGTGAAAAAGAAATTTTTTTATCAGGTCATCGAGTGGGATGTCAAAAGCTTGTAAAAATACGAGTTCAGAAATATATATAATGTAATACTTACGCACGCTTTTCTTTGTATCATTTTTAAAAAACTGCCAAGAATCGCAATGTACCCCCCCCCCCTTTATCTCGAAAAGTACCAATTAAAAAATTTTGAAAATATTCTGGAATATTCTCCACAGGGTGTAGTCATCAGTTTTCAGTAAAGATCGGAAACCAACTTTGTTGAAAACTTATTTGGACTGTGTTTGGTGAAGCCGCTGATTATTTTATACCTCCGTAACAAAAATTTTTACTTTAAAAGCAATCAACGTACGGAACACTAATTGCGCAAGACCAATAAAATTGTGACGCTAGAGTGTCTTTATATCCATATGCTCATATGTCGCCACTTTCTGCCTGTCCTTGTAGAAAAATTGGTAGGATTGAAGTTTCCAATCTACAAAGCTTTCTATTCATCTAAGAAAATTTTTGAATTCATTACTCATTGCTATTCACACCCCGACTCTCGGCGCCTGTGGGAGAACCCCAATAGAACACTCGAATCTTGTCGTCTGTGACAAAAATTTTTCTCATCCTTCTCTAAAGCGGGTTCTTCAGGAATTTTTTGTTTGCCAGATTCTCTTCTGGGGTAATGAGTTTTTGAGTCCATTCTCAAATACTTTCTTTGTTCCTAAATCGTCGTGCACGATCTTGAAAACTGTAGTTTCGGATCTTCTTAAGTAAGCACTAGCATTTCTATTAGTCAATCTGACAGTAGCAAGTTCTCACCAAGCCTCGTGGTGTTCTGAGTTCTTACTGTAAGTGGTCTTCCTGATCTGAAGTCTTCTTGAATCGAGTTTTGGTACCCCATCCATACTAAAATTTTACTTGAAAATAAAATGGACCATTATGAATAACTTTTGGTCCATTTCTCTCTTTAATGAGAAACTTTATCATTGCACGATACGATAAATTACTTTTATTCATTTTTCAGAAGAAAAAAATGGTAAAAACTACCAATTGGGAATTTTTGCAGTTTACCGGAATTTTTCATTTTTTGATCAAAACAAGTTTTTCTACCATTTTCAAGGTCGGTAATTACAAAAAAATAAGTTAAATTCTGCGGAAAGTAATCCATCACAAAATTGTTCAACAAACATACATGGAAAAATAAACCTTACACATTGAGAAAAACCGCGAATTTTCAACAAAACCTTTATTCCAAATCAATTTCATTTTCTAAATCTTTATCAGCAGGTTTAATAAAAGCACTATCTCGATAACCTGAACTAAAACCTGTTTTATTTCCAAGTGGGATCTTGCGAAGAATGTACCAAACCGATACGACACCTTATAACCACACGTTTTCCGTTTTTGCTTTCGAACTGACACGATATTATTACAATACCAACTTCTTCCATCAATCGTTTCCGAATTTTTGCACAATTTTAGGAAAGCACCACACTTCTTACATTTATAGCTCCCAATGGTAGGAACCAAACCCCAAACAACTAATTGTTCGTGAAGTTTGTCCTTATCTCCACACAATTTGGCTATATCGTCAAAATTAAGTTCCATACCTAAAAACATATGAAAAAACCAATTTCCGCGCAAAAGCAATTATTTTTTTGTAATCATCGACGACCTTGAAAATGTTAGACAAATTTGTTTTCGTCACAAAATAAAAAATTCCGGTAAACTGCAAAATACACCAAAATTGTGCCACAGTACGTAGAGCTGCGACAGTGATTTGACAATCAACCAATTTTTTTGTATGACGTCATTTTGATTGGCTGAGTAGATAACTTAAAAAAGACTGACATGTCATTTCCGCAACCGCTGACATTTCTTGCTATATATTTTCTGTTAATTATTCTGCAGCTCAACAAAACTGAACTATTATAAAGGAATTTTTCAAACCCATTTAGTAAAGGTAATGATTTGTGATTGTGACACACCCTGTGTATAAATTATATGAATAGTTGCTGTAATACTTATACCGTAAATAGGTTTTATGTTGGCAAAAGATTTACTCAAACTTTTTCAGATAATGGCCGGTCTTATTTCAAATTCATTCAATGTACAAAATCAATGATCCGTGATTGTAGCACACCCTGTGTACGAGTAATAAATTTAATACCTAGGTCAAAGTAAGTAAAACGGGCCACCTGAAATTTTTTTTTCTCGAATTTCAAAGATAATTATGTTTTTCGATATAGGTACGAGTACCTTTTACCCCCTAAATTTTTATTGCAAAACAATTATTTTGCAAATCATCACTAGTCGAATAATACATAGGCTGAAAAGTTTTTGGTCTAGCTATTTAAAGCACATCTTTTTGTAAAATTCGATTTTATTCATCAATATAGTTTCCTTCAAGAGCGATACAATTAGTCCAACGCTTTTCTAACATTTTTATACCTTTCTTGTAGAAGGATTTGTCTTTGCCTTCAAAATAGACCTTAGTTTCGGCAATAACTTTTTTATTGGAGCCAAATCTCTTTCCCGCGAGTATTTTTTTGAGGTATGCGAATAGATAATAGTCGCTGGGAGCCAAATCTGAAGAATACGGTGGATGAGCAAGCAATTCGAACTTCAATTCATGCAATTTTGCCATTGTAACCATTGACTTGTGACACGGTGCATTGTCTTGATGAAAGAGCACTTTTTTCTTGTTCATCAAACGCACCAATAACTCTATATAATATTCGTTATTCATGGTTTTTCCCTTCTCAACATAGTCGATGAAAATTATTCCATGCGCATCTCAAAATACAGAGGCCAAAACCTTCCCAGCTGACTGTTGTGTCTTTAGTCGCTTCGACCGGCTTTCACCGGCTGAACGCCGATTTGAGTCCGGTGTGTAATGGTGGATCCATGTTTTATCCATTGTCACATATCGCATTAAAAAATTCTTTTTACTGGCTTAAACAGGTTCAAACAGCGCTCAGAATAATCAACACGTTGTTATTTTTGGTCCACTGTGAGCAAACGCGGTACCCATTTCGAACAGAACTTTCCATGCCCAAATGTTCATGCAAAATATGACCAACACGTTCTTTTGATATCTTTAGGGTGTCAGCTATCTCAAGCAATTTCACTTTACCGTCATCCAAAATAATTTTGTTGATGTTTTCCGGTGTAACCACCTCATTTGATCGTCCAGAGCGTTTAGCATCATTTGTATCTGTACGACCGCGTTTAAATTCAACATACCAATAAATGATGAGTAATTTTCCAGAGACAGAGTCTCCGTAACACTTATCAAGCCATTGCTTTGCTTGAACGGTATTTTTCCCATCAAAAAACAGTGTTTAATCGACACACGAAATTCGATTTTTTCCATTGTTTTAAAAATATCAAAAGTAGCGTCATTAAAACCATTGCAACTAATCATCGAAATGCCATAAAATTTTGACACGTATTGTTTGAGGGTTGGTACTTCCTAAAAATCATATGGATCTATGTGCCAGACCAAAAATGAGACCAAACCTTACGTGTTACTTATTTTGACCCATCTATATTTCTGTATTTCTTATATAAATAAACGTTTGTAATAAGTAGGAGTATATCAAATCTTCTCAGAGCCGGTATATAATTTTTGCGAAATACAGTATATTCTGTAATCTGACCCGAGACCTACTTTATCTTAATGCAAAATTTCATCGCGATTCGTTCGTCGTATGTGACACCGGAACAAACAAAATGATTATAAAGGATTTTTAAGAGATCATTATTTGTACCTGTTTACAGTACTTCGTAATTAAAATAATTTAGACAAATATTTTCTCTTCTTCGGGTATCATGATCGTTTAACGATCGTCGGTTATCATGTTGGCTACCATGTTGATGAGGATCGTTTTATTGACAACCGCTCGGAAGTGTTGAACCGTACCACCGCCTCAAATTTTTAAACCACGATGTTTTCCTTCTCCCTGGACCACGTCTGCCTGGAATCTTTCTCTCTATAATCAGATGCAAGATTTCGTATTTTCTGGATATCTCATAATGTGGCCAAAATATTCTAATTTGCGTCGCTTGATGGTCGTGACCACCTCCAAGTCCTTGTCTATGAGATTGAGAACGCTGCTGTTACTAATTCTATCCGTCCAACTGATTTTCAGCTGTCGTCGATACATCCACATCTCGAATGCCTCTAGACGTTTAAGCATTGCTTCAGTTCGCGTCCATGCTTATATGCCGTACAAGAGAACCGGAAACAAATAGCAGCCTACCATTTTCATCCGTAGTTTCAATGATAGGTCGTGATTAGTTAAGATTTTTTTGTTCTTCATAAGTGTGGCTCGGGCCTTCTCTATTCGAATTGTGACTTCCACAGTCGGGTCCCAGTAGTCGTCATTTATCAACTCCCTCTATCCTTGTACCACTGACTGTAATACCACCATCTTCAATATTAGATTCTTTGCTTATAATCATATATTTTGTTTTATTTGCACTGAGTTTTAACTAAACTGTGTCCAAGTGTTATCCATAAGTTTTTGTAGATCTTTTCCGTTATTACTGATAATTAATGTATCGTCGACGTATCTGATGTGATTTATGTTAACGCCGTTGATGATGATTCTTTCAGTGGTACCAGTGAGTGTTTCATTAAATATCACCTCCAAATAGAGGTTGAACAACAAGGGCGATAGAATACAACCCTGACGCACTCCCCGTTTGATTTTAATTTCGTCCGATAGTTTATGAGTCATACTTGTTAGAGGCTCTGGCGGAGGGGGCCCAGGTGGATGCTGTCTATACCGACTTTTCCAAGGCATTCGATAGGGTTAATCACGACCTATTATTAGCTAAGCTTGAGGTATTGGGATTCAACGATTCTCTTCTGTGGTGGTTGAAGACATATCTGGAAGGGCGTGAATATCAGGTTAAAATTGGCAATGTGTTATCAAATAGTTTTATTGCAGTTTCTGGAGTGCTACAGGGCGCCCATTGCTCTCCGCTCCTTTTCAATTTGTTTGTCAATGATATTGCCGCTCATATACTGAGTTCTGATTTCCTTCTGTTCGCCGATGATCTTAAAGTGTTTAAGAAGGTTTTCAATGTGCAGGACGTCCGGGACTTGCAGGCGGACTTGGATAGACTTGTAAATTGGGCTGAGACGAATTATCTACAGCTTAATGCATCTAAATGTAAATCTGTTAGCTTCTTTAGAGGACATAAGAATGTCAATAGTAATTATGTTATTTAGTGGAACAGTGTTGGACAGTTTGGGCAAAATGAAGGATCTAGGAGTAATATCTGATTATCGCCTATCTTTCTGTGATCATTACGTATATATTATTAACAAGTCCAGTAAGATTTTGGGACTTATATATAGAAATCTCAGGGATTTATCGTTGTCCTCATTAAGAGTCCTGTACTGCATATTGGTGAGGTCTGTTCTGGAGTGTTCAGCGGTTGTCTGGTCGCCAATGTTTGAAGTACATAAGTACAATCTCGAAAAAATTCAGAACAGGTTTCTACGACTGTGTGCTTATAAGTATGACATGGCAATAGCTGACCATGATTATACTATTATTAGGGGCCATATGAACTTGAATCTGTTAGCTCATAGACGTTTGGTGAGTGATCAGTATTTTCTGTATAAGATAATTAACGGGTTGATAGATTGTCCTATTTTATTGTCATTCGTAAAATTTAATGTACCTCAAAGATATTTAAGGCAAACTGAATTGTTCTTCACTGGCTTCTGCAGAACTGATTATGGTTATCATTCACCACTGCTGAGGGCTATGAGATTCATGAACGGGAGCTGAACATTTTTTCAGGTTCCCCCACTTCCTTCAGAAGGGATGCTCTGGCGTTGATTGTTTCACGGTAGGAGTGTAAGCCGTGCTTGTGTTTCGCTCCACATTTTCGGCCGTTCTGTTATTGATATGGTTATATTGTAAAGTATTATAAATACATTGTAAAAAGGGGTGTACTCGTATATTCTCGAATAAATAAATAAGTAAATAAATAAATAGTTGATGCTCCAATCGTACTTCAGCTGTCTGATGCCAGTACAAATTGACGATGATACGAATGTCTTTGTCGTCTTTACCGGTCGTTTTTAAAATCCCTAGAAGTTTTTCGTGGCGTAGCTTGTCAAAGGCTTTTTCAAAGTCAATTAGACAAAAGAATACATCTTGGTTGTCATGGCGACATCTCTGGATCAACACGTGGATATCAAACAGTGCCTCTCTAGTCCTTAATCCGTTTCGAAAACCAAACTGATTGTTTCCAATTCTTTCTTCAAAATTATTATATATACAGCCATCACTCTCAAAAATATTTTTAAACATGGTTCATGAGACTAATTGGAATTGGAATCTCGACAAATGTTGATTTCAGCCCATCAGTCAGTAGTATTCTGGTCTCACAAATGGCGTTAAAAAGTTTTGTCAGGGTTGTTATTCCTATATTACTCGACAGTTTTAAAATTTCAGTGCTCACTGGGTCCAGTCCAGCTGCTTTTCTGTTTTCTGCTAGCTTTATTGCTAGTGCCATTTTGTCTTTAGTAATTGGTGGCCCTGACGTAGCATCAGTCATGGACAAATATACCTTGTAAAAAAATTATTAAAAAACTCATTAAAATCCGTTCAGCCATTTTGTAACTAAAACCATTTAAAAATTATGTTAAAGAGAACAAAATATTGTATTTTTGTAAAAATGAACCGATTTTGTTTTTTTTTTGCTAAGATAGAATTTATTTTATATTTTAGGATCGTCTACCATTTTCCAAGAGGTTCATAATTCTGCTGTTAATAACAACATACTGTGAATCTCAGCCAAGTAAACTTAACACAGAAAATCTTGACGACACTACTACAACTATTTGTCCAGAAGAATTAGCACGAAGAAAATCAGAAGAAATTGTGAATTTACAAGAAGAAAATTCACCATCAAAAGTTGAAGATGAAAACGATTCAAAAAGGATAATAGAGGCTTCTGAAGAAAATTTGGATGGCACAACCACTGTATACCCAGATGAACTTGAAGAAAAACATTTGGAAGATAATTCTAGCGAAGATTTGCAGGAAACGCAAAAAAATCTACAACCAAATGCCAATTCTGAGGAAACGACTACACCTTGTCCGGAGGAACAATCGAAAGATCAGAATGCCAAAAACGTGAATCCGAATTTGTCAGAATCTCAAAGTAATACGAAAAATGAATTAGAATCTGTAAATGTTGTTCAGATTGAAGATAATACAAGCCAAACACATAAAGATAATCTCGAGGAAACAACTACATTATGTCCTGAAGAATTAGAAAAAAGAAGATTAGAAGAATCTAAAGAAAATTTGAAGCAAACTTTGCCGAAAATACTTGGTAATCAACAAGAGAACTCAAATCCAGCAAAAAATTATGTAAATGAAGATGTTAGTCAAAATAACAAAGAGAATATTCAGAGAGAAACGACTGAATGCCCCGAGGAATTAGAAAAAAGGAAAATAGAACAAGTTGAAGAAAATCTCGATCAAAATGAACAAAAAACACTAGATACGAGTAATTTACTGGAAGTAAGTGATACTTTAAAACTTATTAAGAGTGAAACAATTGATAGTCAGAGATTGATAGAAACAGGAGATTCTAGGGAAACAACTACTGTCTGCCCAGAGGAATTGGAAAAAAGAGAACAGGCTGAAATTGCAAAAACTCTGGATCAAAACAAACAAAAAACACAAGATAATTTACCGGAAGTAACTGATACTTTAAAATCAATTAAAAATGAAGAAACTGATAGTCAGAGATTGACAGAGAAAGGAGAATCTAAAGAAACAACTACCATCTGTCCAGAGGAATTGCAAAGAAGAAAAGATGCCGAAATTGAAACAAATCCGGATCAAAGTGAACAAAAAACACAAGATAATTTACTGGAAGTAGCTGATACGGAAATATTAAAAAATGGCGAAAATTCTGGGGAAGCTACCACTATTTGTCCAGAAGAATTAAAAAGAAGAAAACAGTCGGAAATCGAAGAAAATCTAAATGAAATAACCGAAAAAACTGCAAATGCTGTACAAACGAATAATGAAGAAAGTTGGTATAAGGAAACTTCTGACGATTCTCATATTAGAAAAAAATTAGAACAATCTCAAGAGTATTTAATCAAATACAAGGAACTAGTGAACAAAGTCCAAAAATTGAAACATTCTAAAACGAAACGGCAAGCCACAGATTATTCTTCTTATTACACGAATCAAGCTGCTTATAACTCACAAGGGGTTGCAGATTTAAATACAGCTGCAAATAAACAACAACCATCTAGTTATACTCCAGAAAGTTACAGTTCACAAGGACTTGCAACTTCAAATACTAACCAAGACCAACAAAGTTACAATCCTCAAGGATACAATTCGCAGAATTACAATGTTCAAGGCTACAGCCAACAGAGTTATAATCCTCAAGGCGGGCCTCAATCTGGAGGTAATAAAGTCAAAACTTATCAGCAAATAAGGCAATATCAAAATAGCCGAAAATATCAAAAGCCAGCCAATTTCTATCCAAAAACGTACAGAAACAATATGAAAAAACCGGTAAAAATCTATAGGAACCCGAGTACCTACGTTAGGTACCCTAGTAATGGTAGTTTTAAAAATTATTATAGAGTAAATAATATTGGAAATAGAAGACAGTTTCCAGCTACGAGGCAATTTGCTAGTACGAGTGCTCGGCCTGTTGTTAGAGTAACCAGAAAGAAGAAATTTAAGCCCTCGCCTGTGTTTGCTTAAAAATATGACTTTAAATTGTAACTTTTTGTTTTAAGGTATATTTTATTTATATCTCAATATTTTATAGAATTTGTACTGATGAGCTCATTTTTTTTTGCAGCATTAATGTGTATTTATTAATTTATAATGGTAAGATGTAAGTAATTAAAATATTAAAATTTAAAATATATACAGGGTTTGTCTGGAAAGTAATGTCATCGATTTTATTGTGAAGTGACCGTACGTCGCAGCGCGTTCTACCCGCAGGGGGTTGGTGATGGGGAAATCAGCTATCGAGCGAGTGCTTGCTCAGTTGTCTCTGAGCTCTCGGAGGGTAAGGATGGGTGATTTCGTGAGCCCCCTTTTCGTCTCTTATACAAATCGTGAAGCATCGCTCAGTGGAACAAAGATACACGATAAAATTTTTGTGAAACTCGGCGAGTCCGTAATGGAAACTTTTCCGATAGTTCAGCAGGCCTTCTGTGATGAGTGTTTATCACAAAGGCAAGTCTACAGATGGCACAAGGCGTTTTTAGAAGGCCAGCTGCAAATCAAAGATCAAGGGGTATCGTTAACCACGAGTTTGTACCTCTCGGGACAACCATCAACTCTAAATTTTACGTGGAAGTGCTCAAGAAACTGAGAACAAGGATCCCTCGCGTCAAGCCAGACATCAGCAGTGATTGGAAACTTCCCCATGACAACGCGCCAGCCCACACCGCCTTCGTCGTGATCAGATACCTGGCCAGATCTAAAGTGGCAACGCAGCCCCAGCCACCCTGCAGTCCCGACGTGGCCCCCCCCAGACTTCTTTTTGTTTCCTCGCTTGAAATGAAAGGATATCATTTCAGAACAATTGACGACGTGAAAGCAGTTTGTACAACGGCCTTAAAAGCAATTCCTGAACAGGCCTTCCAGGACGCCTTCGCAGCTTGGAAATCGCGCTGGCAAAAATGTATCGACGCACAAGGAGACTATTTTGAAGAATTTTAAAGTATTATACCGATCTGGTCAATAATTTTTTTTAATCGACTTAGTGACATTACTTTCCGGACAGACCATGTACGTGTTTTAAAAGGATGGAAAGCAATGACTTTCCGCCAGAATAATATAATTGTCTACTGGACTAGATAGGAAGTTTAGTATAACTTTCTTGCATTCGAAGAATATGAAAAGTAGGTATTTTGCACAAGTTTGTGTACTTTTAAATGAGATTTAAAAATATGTTAGATGTATTGTATTTTTTTCTTATTTTATTTATGTATTTATTTTATTATTAGTATAATTGTTGTAGGATTAATGTATTGAAATAAATCAGAATTGTTTTTTTTTTATTATTTTATTATGTTTTATTATACTTAACACGTCGGCTGAAAAGTTTTTGGTCCGACACATAGATGTCGCCCTTTTCAAAAAATCTATATGATTTTTAGGAAGTACCAATCTTCAAATGATACGTGTTACATTCCGTTAAAAGTTGCAGTGGTGTTAGTGACGCTACTTTTGATATTTTCAAAACAATGGAAAAAATCGAATTTCGTATGTTGATTAATGGAAAAAATACCGTTCAAGTAAAGCAATGGCATGAAAAGTGTTACGGAGACTCGGCCCCTGGAAAATGACTCATCATTTACTGGTATGGCTAAATTTAAACGCGGTCGTACAGGTACAATAATGCTGAACACTCTGGACGCCCAAATGAGGTGGTTACGCCAGAAAACATAAAAAAATCCGTAACGTGAAATTACTTGAGATACCTGACACCCTGAAGATATCAAAAGAACGTGTTGGTCCTATTTTGCATGAACATTTGGGCATGAGAAAGTTCTTTTCGCGTTTGTTCACAGGGGACCAAAAACAATAACGTGTTGATGATTCTGCGCACTGTTTGGACTTATTTAAGCGCAATAACAAGGATTTTATCACACGATATGTGACAATGGATAAAACATGGAGCCACTACTACACACCGAAATCAAATCGGCAGTCAGCTGAGTGGACAGCAGCCGGTGAAAACCGAACGAAGCGACCAAAGACACAACAGTCGGTTGGGAAGGTTTTGACCTATGTATTTTGGGATGCGCATGGAACAATTTTCATCGACTATGCTGAGAAGGGAAACATCATCAATAGCGAGTATTATATAAAGCTATTGGTGCGTTTGAAGGCAGAAATCGCAAAGAAACGGCTCCAAATGAATCAGAAAAAAGTGCTCTTTCATCAAGACAATGCACCGGCATATAGCTGCTTTTGTCGGAGCAGATATGCGATAACACTTCTCAAGCCATTTTTGGGTTCTAGCTGTATTTTTTCTCATCAAAAAGCAACGTTAAATCAAGATACGAAATTCTGTTTGTTCCATCGTTTGCACCTGTAACTCGCAAACTTCTTCTTCCGACTTAGAGCTAGGCGCTATTGCTTGTTTTCTTCATCAAGACAATGCACCGTGTCCAGTGGCATTTTTTAAGATTTGGTGCCCTGGGTCTTTAAGGTTTGCCGCCCTATAGATTAATAAAAAAAAACTTTTATTAATGAAAAAAGGCCATACAAAAGAATAAACAGCATTTATTAAATATTTAAATTTTTTCTCAATGCACAAATTGGTTGACAAATTCGTTAATAACACTGTCATAATTAATGGATTGTATTAAGTCAGCTTCTATATTAAGGATGGTTAAATTGTTCAAACGTTCTTCGCTTATCCGAGAACGTAGATAATTTTTATTCTTTTGAGTACGGAAAACGAACTTTCTGCACTGCAATTTGTTACTGCCGTGCACAGGAACATACGTAATGCTACTTCCGTATATGGAAATGCTTCCTTCAAATCCTTTTGCTTAATAAATAGGTTAAGTTGCCTTAAACTCATTTTGTGTCCATGTGACGTCAAGAATTGTTTTAAAAGAACGCATTCTTCTCGTAAATCGTCCGCAAGATCAGTCGAGTATAATTTTCGGAATTTTATGGCGTTAACTGTAACTTCCCCTTCAGTATCCAATTTGCATAAGAATGCAAAATTGGTGGTTACTGCGTCATACGAAATTTTGCGCCTCCTCAACTCGTCCATCAATTGATCGCGTATTGGGAAGAAGGTATTAACCCTGAAATGGTCACGTCCTTGTAACAACACTTCTCCCTCGCAGCACTCATCAACTTGTTTCTTCCTCTTAATAATTCTCTTATGATCGCTTCTGTATTCTTCCGAGGATTTTTTTTACCAGCCTCTTCAAAAGCATTAAAAGATTCCCGTTTATTTTCTACGAAAGTGATGAGTGAGTCGTACAGCCTGGAAACTACCTCTACGTCTGTGTCTCACCTTGTAGAATTTTAGAAACTATATTAAATTGTTTTAATATAGATTCCCAAAATATAGCCGTTTCTAGGGAATTTAGTTGAGCCAATAGTCTTGTAGCTTCATTTTTAACCAAAGCTTTTTCGTGGGCAGAATCACTTTTTATAACTTCAAGAGCCACTATTACTTGGTTCCAATCTTTATGAAAGCCGGCACAGGCATCGTCCCTGGCTAACCATCGAGTATGTGACAAATTTTTCATACTTACATTTTCAAGATTAGTCAAAAATGATTGCAGTAATTTCGTACGTTCTGTTGATGCTGTAAAAAGTACGTATAGATTTTGCAGCAACCCGAAAAACTTTGTAGCTTCTAGGCAACATTCAGCTGCCGATGATCCGACTAAGTTTAACGAATGTGCGTCACAAGGTACGTACGTTGCATACTGACATTTTTCTTTGATCTTAGTCTATAGGCCATGTTGCCAAAGCTGAGCGCGAGGGGCGGCGCAAGCAATGGCTTGCCGCCCCAGGCCATGGCCCTCGTGTAAATACGCCATTGACCGTCTCACAAGTCCATGGTTACGATGGCAAAATTGCATAAATTGAAGTTTAGATTGCTTTCTTATCCACCGTATTCTCCAGATTTGGCCCCCAGCGACTATTCGCAGATCTCAAAAACATGCTTGCGGGAAAGAGATTTGGCTCCATCGAAATTATCGCCGAAACCGTGTTGAAGGTAAAGATAAATCCTTCTACAAGAAAGGTATAGAAGTGTTAGAAAAACGTTGGACTTATTGTATCGCTCTTGAAGGAGACTATATTAATGAATAAAGTCGAATTTTTCAAAAAAAAATGTGTTTTAAGTAGCTAGACCAAAAATTTTTCAGCTTATGTGTTACAAGAAGAGGCAAAAATTAGAAAGATATCATAGGTATAATTTTTCTGGATTTCTACTGTAGCGATTGGATAAGTGATGCTGACGTGTCGCCGATCGTCCCGCGGAGTTCTTCAGAGCTTGTTACGAGAACTAACTTCCTCGCAATCTAGCCCGAAACTGATTTAAATCTGCTTGCACTTGCCTTTTTTATAAGTGGACTAAGGTGAGGGGGGTGGGCTACATGGATGATCCGCTTCCCGAATGGTGAAAGGTAAAGACCCGTGTTACGATTAAGGTTGTTGAGATGTTTAGATATTTTTATGGAGTGGTGAGCTGGTGCGATACCTTAGTGAAACAACTAAATGCGGCCTTTTTTTCTTAATTTCACCATTCGAACGCTTGGAGCATAATAGTTTCGGGTGATTGTTCGCTCCGCCTCAAGCTTGTCGATCAGTATTACTCTATGCACATCACAAAAAATACTTGCCAAAATCTTTCCAACTGATGTTTGTTGTTGTTGCACGCTTCGGTTGGCTTTCATGCGTTCTAGCTACTCTACGGACTGACTGTTGGACTCAGGCGTGTAGTGGTGAATCCATCTTTCGGCTATTGTTACGAATCGGCTCAAAAACTCCTTTGAATTACGCCGAAACAGTGCCAAACAGCGTTCTAAATCTTCGACATGTTGTTGTTTTTGATCAATCGTGAGAGAGCGCGGCACCCATCGTGCAGAAAGCTTTTTCATACGCAAATATTCATGTAAAATATGCCGTTTTGTTGATATCTTCACGATGTCAGCTATCTTTCTCAGTTTCACTTTGCGGTTATTCAGAACAAAATGATGGATTTTTTTTGTGTGTCCGAAAAGTGGACCATCATCGGTGGTTGTACGATCGCATTTAAGTTCACTAAACTATCGGCGTATAGCTGCTTTTGACGGTGCAGATATGCCATAACACTTCTCAAGCAAGTTTTGGCTGTAGTTTTTCTCATCAAAAAGCAATTTTTAATCAAGATACGAAATTCTGTTTGTTCCATCGTTTGCAAAAATCAAAAGTAGCGTCACTGAAACAGCTGTAACTCGCAAACTTCTTCTTCTTCCGACTTATAGCTAGGCAGTAATGCTTGTTTTCTTTGTTCTCTGCTCTATAGATCGTCGCCCCATCTCTTTCTTGGACGTTCCATTGATTTTATTCCATTCGGTGACTTGTCTCTTGTTATCCGTATTATCCCGTTGTTTGCCATTCTTCCTATGTGTTGATCCCTTTCCACTTTTCTTCATCTTATCCACTGGTTGATAATTTCTATATTACATGTGCGTCTTACGTCTTCACTCCTCTCTCTATCCCTCAGAGTCTTGTTTGTACATCTTCTAAGTATTCTCATTTCAGTTGATTCCAGCATCCTCTGTGTTATACTTGTATCGGGTCTTGTTTCAGATGTGTGTCATTACTGGCCGTATTACGCTCTTGTATATTCTTGTTTTGGTCTCCACGGAGAGGAATTTATTTCTAAATATGGAATCATTGAGGCATTCCGTTATCCTATTAGTCTTGTTGACTTAATATTTTACCTCTTCCACGATTTTTTCGATACTAGATATTTTGATGCCCAGGTAATCGACATCCATCACCTGTTCTATTGGTTTATCTCCCTTCACCAGCTTGCACCTGATCGGCTCTTTTGCTATTACTATTGCCTTGGTTTTTTCAGTTGAGTTCTGTCATTCCTTCTGCTAATCTTACGACTACTTTGTTGTCTTTATATATATTCTCGATAGTTTTAATTAGATCTAATCGGATGTTCCTGTTATATAATAGATGAATAACGTCTTCCATTTGCACATTGTCGAAAGCTTTTTTTAAGTCTATCAGGCACAAGTATGCTGGAATGTTGTATTCTATGGATTTTTCTTTTACTGGCCTCACAATGAATATGGCATCGGGGCATGAGTGCCCACTTCTGAATCCTTGCTGTTCTTTCAGGTGAATTCTTGCGTTTATTTTTGTTGTTTATTTCAGTGTAGAGTTTAGTAGATTTATGCCTCTAGAGTTATTTGGATCTTCTTTTTCTTCCTTCTTGTGAATTAATATAACTGTCGCTGTTCTCCATTCCGATTTAATCGTCTGTATAAGTGTCTGGAGTTGCTTAATTAGAGAGTGTCCCCCATATTTTAGTAGTTCATTAGCTATTTGGTCTTCGCCAGGAGACTTACGGTTTTTTTTAATTTTTCCAGTGCTTCTTCCGTTATATATGGTTCTTTGTTTATCGTTATCTTTGGTGTTTGTAGCAGTGTGAATGTAAGATATGTTACCCATGGTCTTTTCTTCACGTGTGTATACTCATAAGTTCTTTCATCTCAGTTCTCTTCTGTCTTATGAATCTTCAAATGAATTTTTGTTGACCATAGAAGTCTGATTCTAATTTTTTTTGTGTATCTCTCTCAGTATTCCGTTTTTGTTCTTCTTACTAATTCGTGGGTTTCTGTTCGTATTCTTTTATGGTATATCTTTGGTAGGCTTCATTTATTCTGATTGGCCTTTACTTTAGATAGCTTTCTTTCTTTCACGGCATTTTTTTTTTTTGATTTCTGCACTGAACCATCGTGTTTTTGTTCTCCATTTTTTATTTTTACCGATAGTTTTAGTCCCTAAGCGGTTTCTAATACGTTTGTTTATATTTTTAACCAACCGTCATTTATGTTACTATAGTCATTTATTTGATTATTCTGATTTTTTCTTTCGGTCTTCTCTGGTACGGGTAACTAATAGACAAAATATAACGAAAATTTTACACGAATCTTCTGAGAGCTGAGACTAACTAAAAATTATGATTTTTTTGTTTGTGCTGCCATCTCTCGGAAAATCTCGGGACTTTTCCCCAGTGAGTAGTTTTAGCTAATAGAGAGGAAAGTAAATAACATTATATTTATAAGAAACAGCTGAAAACTTTCTAAATTTGTTCTTTAATAAGTTATAAATAATCGCATGTAATCTGCTAATAAAATTTACAAATATAAGTGACAGTACCAGTATAAATACACAGCTGGTTTTACTAACAGGTTTACTATTGTCCAGCTGTAAGCTTGTATAAACCTTTATTTTGGCATTCTAAAAGTTGTCTCAAAAGTCTCATAAAATCTCGTGACCGCGTCTTAAGATATTCAAGGTCAAAGGTCACAAAAATCGGTTATTCGCAAATATCTCGCTGCCTATGCTTTCAATAATATTATGAAAAGCACTCAGCCATACATAGCATAATGCAAGGTCAACCGTGAGTCCCAGTAAATAATACGTCGTATAAAGTATATCACTAAAAAATCCATAATTATGAATAATTTGCATTACTTATTAATTAATACATTATATTTAATAATATTTTTCATTTATCAAATATATTCGTTTAATAATACTTACCTAAGTATATTTTAATTATATTCTAATATATCTTAATTATATTTTAAGTAGAAATTAAGAATTAAGTACTTTTTCTTTAAAATGTGTAAACTCTTAAATACTTATACTACTATTAAGATTATACCTGGGAATACGGACCCTTATAATACGACCTTTTCTATTTATAGTCAGTCGGGACAGATGTTCCACTGTATAGTTAAGACCGATTTCTTTTTCAAGGGACCACTTTCTACTAACCAAGTTTATTCGTTAGGTTTAAATTGTATCTTGGCGACGACGGATGTACAATTTTAAGAGTTATGACTGATTTGTGTTTTATATGTGATAAGTCACTTTCAGAAGGTGATTCTGTTAATGTAGTGCGCGGCTTAGAAACTTTAAAAACTGCAAGAAATGACGGTCACACAAACTATTTAAATACCTTAACCTCTGTGAATGTGCATGTCGAGTGTCGAAAAGTGCACATCAGTAAAAAGTCTATTGCAGCATCGTAACGACGCCTAGAAGAAGGTGAACCTTCACCATCATCAAGTGTACCTCGTAAAAACGAAATGAAGTGTTTGATTTCAAAAAACTATGCAACCAAGCAGCTGATGAAGCAACAGAGACGAAAAAAAAAGAGAAGTACAGACGCACGATTAGTACTCTTGAATTCAAAGACAGTGTCATCAAAAAAGCAGAAGAACGAAGCGATTCCTTAGGAGAATTAGTAAAATATTGTATACTTTACGAGTATGACTTGATCGTTGCTGAAGCAAAGTACCATACCATTTGCTATACTAATTTCTTAAGTTGAGTACCATCTATTGATAAGAAGCCTCGCGAAGATAATCAAGTCACACAAGCAATGAAAGAGGTTTTTTGTTATATAGAAAATCATGAAGATTCATTTACATTGAAAGAGCTTAAAGATGTCCTTATGGAGTATGTACCAGATGATAAGACAATTATTACAAGACTTCAACAAAAAATATTTAACTGACATAATAATTACGAGAAACGTAGGATCATTCACTATCATATCTTTTCGTAATACACAAGCTAATATATTATCAAAAGCTTGATACGACAATAAAAA
The DNA here is from genome assembly GCA_019049505.1 of Pachyrhynchus sulphureomaculatus. Lineage (NCBI taxonomy): Eukaryota > Metazoa > Arthropoda > Insecta > Coleoptera > Curculionidae > Pachyrhynchus > Pachyrhynchus sulphureomaculatus. The sequence continues at coordinate 233,338,520 of CM032446.1, read as the reverse complement.
AAAAGGATCCTGAAGAACGGTTACGGATTGTAGAAGCTGCAGCAGCTATTGTTAGGGAAGATATTCGCTCATCTGTAGTCGAAACCAAGTCTTATCCACCTCTGAGTAAAATGTTAGATGATATTAATGAAGAAATAACAAAAACTTTATTGCATTTTTTACAAGAAGTCATACTGATTTTATTCCATTCGGTGACTTGTCTCTTGCTATCCGTACTATCCTGTTGTTTGTCATTCTTCCTGTGTTGATCCCTTTCCACTTTTCTTCTCCTTATCCACTGGTTGATATTTTTTATATTACATAAAACAGAAAAGGAAAAACAGATCATTTCAAAACGAAATGAACATCAATAAGTCATGCAATAATGGCTTCGATACGAGAATGGTCATTTTCATCACAGCTACTATTAGGCCTTTCTGTATTTCTATTAGATGTTTTATCTAGCTTGGGATTTGCAGCTTCGTATGGTAATACTGTAGGTATAATCTTAATAGTAATATAAGTATTTAAGAGTTTACACATTTTAAAGAAAAAGTACTTAATTCTTTTTCTACTTAAAATATAATTAAGATATATTAGAATATAATTAAAATATACTTAAAGTATTTCACTTAACAATTTGTTAATTACACGAAGTAGGTAAGTATTATTAAACAAATATATTTGATAAATGAAAAATATTATTAAATATAATGTATTAATTAATAAATAATGCAAATTATTCATAATTATGGATTTTTTAGTGATTAATTAACTTTATACGACGTATTATTTACCGGGACTCACGGTTGACCTTGCATTATGCTATGTATGGCTGAGCGTTGTGCGCTCTCCGCGCTCTATCTCAAAAACGGTTCAGCGTATAAAAAACTGTTTCGAACAAAATTTGTAGAGAATTTTATGCTCATAATATCATTCAAAGCATAGGCAGCGAGATATTTGCGAAAAACCGATTTTTGTGACTTTTGACCTTGAATATCTTAAGACGCGAACACGAGATTTTATGAGACTTTTGAGACAACTTTTAGAATGCCAGAATAAAGGTTTATACAAGTTTACAGCTTATTATCTCTCATTCCGAGGTTGACCCTCTTTTTTGGCTTAAGTTATTGGATAATAGCAGAACTCGTCATTCGGGTTTTTAGCGGATACGGTATTTTTTTCCATAATAGAGATGGAAATCAGCCCAGTGTTTTCTACTTGTCCTTACCGCCCTCACTAAAGTTTCTTAACAATCATTAGTTTGGCGGGAAACAATGTTATGAAGGATATACCCTGTCTATGCTTTTCGTGTCTTTGTGGTTTTACCACACCTAGTATCACACTAGACTCCTGGATTTTTAGGGTGAATCTTATTCCGTAACGTGCGGAAGTTTTTTATCAAAATAAAAAAGGAATTATACAGAAATTCATATTTTTATTTATTAATTTCAATTTTCTAAAATAACATTACTTTATAAGTTTTATTATAAATAAATATCTAAATTAGGGGGAGCCATTTCTAGAGAAATTTTCCCAGAAATATTATATTAAAACAATCACAGAAAAAATATATTAAAAATAATATGATAAAAGTATTTGCTATATGTAACATTACAAAACAATGCTTACTAATATAAAACAAAGCAGTTTTTTACATTATTTTTACAAAATATGCATGTTTATATTTTAAAAAAAATTGAAATGACCTATTCTACAAAATATTTACAAAATGGTAGGAGCATCGTACCGTCATTCGTTATAGCTTCCATGCAATGGGCACTCTACAGGACAGTTTCCATTACTCTGAAATACATCAATGAGATACTTAACATTATGAAAGCAAAAATTGATTATTAGTAACTTTTTACTTGCTCATAGACCAAAAGGGCGACTCGAAATTTTGACATGTCGATTAACCGTTTGCCTAGTGGTTCATCCTATCGGGCGAGTCGAATAAAAGTCGGTTTTTGCGGCCGCTGTGCCCTGGAATGCCCAGGTAAGGCTCAAAATGCTACATCCAAAAATGGACTGTCGTTTAACCACTTGAATATAGTGCCCTAACATTTGTTGACACTAAAAAAGTCGAGCGCCAAAAGGCAAACCCAAATTAATTTTATGCCCGCAGTTTTCAAGGAATCTCAGTAATTTTTTTTTAAATCTTCGTTTTTGATTTCTCTATCAATCTGTATGAGTAGATTTTTGATTATTTGCCATTATTTTCACTAATCTGTCAATATATATATTGCTTTGTTGTCTAAAAAACACCTTTTTAGACAATAAAATGAGCCTCACGCAATTTTCATGGAATCTCAATATATTTTTTTTTAAATCTTCATTTTTGATTTCTCTATCGATCTGTCTGGGTGAATTTTTTATTATTTACTATAATTTTTATTATTTTTTCAGTACATATTGCTTTTTTCCAAAAAACACTTTTTTAGGTAATAAAATGGGCCTCAGTCACGCAGCTTTCAAGGAATCTCAATAATGTTTTTTATAATCGTCTCTATTAATCTGTCTGGGCGGATTTTTGATTATTTACCATGATTTTTGTTAATTTTGCAATATATATTGTTTTTTTTTTTTTTTTTTTTTAAAAAACCTTTTCAGTCAATAAAATGAGTCTCAGTCACGCAATTTTCAAGGAATGATTGATGGTAAGGTCCGTCAAGCTCTTACAGAAACAATTTCTTTCCAAAGGTGCTCTATGTGCAATGCTCTTCCGAAAGAAATGAACAAATTAAAAATTATTGAGGGGATGGAGGTGAATGTAGAAGCGTACAAGTATGGTCTCTCTCCATATATGGATAAGGAATATGGAGTGGGTCTTATATATAGCATATAAAAGATCTTTAGGGCAGTGGAATGAAAATACTTTGTTAGAGAAGACAATTCGTGAGATTCAGACCAGAAAGAATTGGGTATACTGGTTGAATGTGTTAAGCAAGGGACAGATAATACGAATAAAGGCGATACAGCCAGGAAGTTCTGTCAAACTATAACGTTATTGCTAAAATCACAGTAGTTGATGACGATTTTATTAAGACGCTTTACATTATTCTGCAGCTAATAGCATGAAAAACTGATACTGATGTCAATAAATTCAAAAACTTTTACACTGAAATAGCCAAGGAATATATAGAGAAGTATCCGCTGTACCCAATGCCTTCTTCATGTCATGCGCCACAACACACGGGATACTTTGCGACTCTACCTTCGCGTGATGTATCCTGTAACACAAAAAAGTCTGCAAATTTCAGGGAAATGTTGTACTTTGTGGCCTTAAAACCTCGTAAAAGATTCAAATCTTGACTAATTTTCAATTTTACTTTAACTTTCTAAACCCTAAGTATATATATTAATAACTATAATTTTCTGTACTAGGTTACGTTTGATTTGTAATTCGTTCGACTTAGAAAAAATTCATAAATACATTTTTGTACATTAAGTTATGTTAAGTTTAATATATATACACATATGTAAATAAGTATATTTTTAGGCATAGGTTATTTATGGCTTAAAATTCCTTGTGTATGTAATAGGTTTAATAATTACAAATATATATTTGTACATTATGTTATATTATGTTTAGAGTTCGTGATGTAAATGTCTTAGAAAAACTTCAAAAGATTACTTTTCTTTTTACATTAGGTTATGTTAGGTTTGGAGTTCTTGGTTTTAAAGCCTTAAGTTTAGGAATCATCCATTTAATCATTTATTTTCTTTGCATAGGGTTATCATACGATATAATTATTGAAAAATGAGTTCAAATCATGGTTAATAATCAAATATCCGCCTAGACAGATCGATAGAGAGATCAAAAACGAAGATTATAAAAAAAATAAAATAACCGGTCAAGTGCAAGTTGAATTTGCACAATTAGTGTTTCGTACGTTGATTGCTTTTAAAGTAAAAAAAATTGTTACGGTGGTATAAAATGATTAGTGACTTCACAAAACACACCCCAAATGAGTTTTTAACAAAGTTTGTATCCGATCTTTACTGAAAACTGATGACCTTGAAATTTTTGTTTTTTTATATACCAGATAAATTATTAAAGGTAATGCACTCGTGATAATTTTCGTTCAATCTACATCCCGTGGAGAATATTCCAGAATTTTTTCAAAATTTTTTGATCAGTACTTTTCATGATAAGGTGTGGGGACAGCGATTTTTCGCGATTTTTTAAAAATAATACAAAGAAAAGTGTGCGCAAGTATTACATTATATATATATTTTTTACTCGTGTTTTCACAAGCTTTCATTTGACACACACTCGATGACCTAGTAAAAAAAAAAATTTCACTTCCGATTTCACCCCCCCAAAAGTTTCAAAACTACACGGCTCTGATGAGGCCATCAATTCCTATATTAGTATCAAATTTCAACTTTCTATGTCATATAGAATAGACAGACATACAGACGGACAGACAGACGGACACCGAAGTGATCTTATAAGTGTTCCGTACAGAACACTAAAAATTATTGAGATTCCTTGGAAATTGCGTGACTGAGACTCATTTTATTGCCTAAAAAGGTGTTTTTGGAAAAACAAAACAATAAATATTGATAAATTAATAAAAATCATGGTAAATAATCAAAAATCCGCTAAGACAGATCGATAGAGAAATCAAAAACGAAAATTATAAAAAATAAATTATCGAGATTCCTTGAAAATTGCGTGACAGGCTCATTTTATTGTATAAAAAGGTGTTTTTTGAACAACAAAGCAATATATATTAGTATGTTGTTTACCATGAAACAATCAAAATCCGCTCAGAAAGGTCGATAGAGAAATCAAGAACCAAGATATTAAAAAAAAAATCCTGAGATTCCTTGAAATTGCGGCTAGAAAATTAATTTAGGTAAAAATTACGTATTGTCGCTATAATGCGTCGCCGAGACCGGATCCATTTAATCATATAAAATCAATAAATTTAGTTTGTTCTTGATAAAATAGGAGGGAACCTGCAAAAGCCAGATGTCATCAGTACCGGATTACGAAGCTGGACCCGCTTTTTCCAACCAAAAACGGTCGTTTTTGAATAACTTTTGGGTCCTACGCGTCTGCCCAAGTTATTTTTGGAAAATTTAGGCCTTAATTAATAACATCTCGTGATATGTTATTCTGATTCTGACAGTATAGACGCTATTATATGTTCTACATAAAATTCGTACCGGATGACTGAAATTATTATTATTAGGCTGTTAAAAAAAACTTTACTTAGATGAATTTTAAAATATTTACTCAAAATCAAGTATTTGCTAGGTTTTTGAAGCATTTACTGGAAATTTAAAATAAAATGCTTTTAAATTCTAGTATAAATTCAAAAAAATCTAGCAAACACCTTAAAATTCACCTAATGTTTTTTTACAGTGTAGCCTAATAATAATAACTTCAGTCATCCGGTTCCTGATTTTATGTAGAACCTATAATAGACTCTATACTATTAGAATTTCGATTTTTTTTTGGACTTTGAAAATCTTGTCTTGTTCGGGTACAGGCCTCGTGATATTTTATTAATTAAGTTCTAAATTTTCCAAAAGAACTTGGGCAGACGCGTAGGACCCAAAACTTAGCTGGATTGTTTTGGCCGATACTTGGTGGAGATCCATTAAGCTTAAGTTAAGTGAACAGTAAAACAATTTTTGTTTACTGGTAAACTCCACATTTATTTTAACATATCAACATGTTTCGCTATCACTGTAGCTTTATCAAGATTAAAAGAACAAGATGGAACATTTGTTTTTTATATATATATATATATATATATATATATATATATATATATATATATATATATATATATATATATATATATATATAAGATCCCTATAGGTAAAATACAATAATGTTGGATATCCCTAATTATACTATTATAAAGACTTTATATTATAGGTAACAAATTATTTAAGGTACGGTATTATTGAAATATATTTAAAAAAGGTGAATTATTTAATTCTAATTGGTTGTTTAACAAATAATTAGTATTTTTAAGTTTATTGATTTCCAGAGATTCAAGCAAATTTAATTTATACCCTTTATTTTCAACATGTACGAGGCTGGTTTGAAAAGTCCGTGCAAAAATAAAAACTACTTATGTGTTTGGGGTAAACCTTTTTTATTTTTCAACATAGTCTCCTTTTAGGCTTATACACTTCGTCCAACGATGTTCTAGTTTGTTGATCCCTTCCGAATAATAGGATTTGTCCAAGTCTGCAAAATATCCATTAGTGTCTGCAATCACCTCCTCGTTTGAATAAAATCTTTGTCCCGCCAGCCATTTCTTCAAATTGGGGAACAAATAGTAGTCCGAGGGAGCCAAGTCTGGAGAATAGGGGGGATGTGAAACGAGTTGGAATCCTATTTCCATTAATTTTGCAACCACAACTGCTGAGGTGTGTGCTGGTCCGTTGTCGTGATGGAAAAGGACTTTCTTGTGGGCCAATCGCGGGCGTTTTTCTTGCAGCTCGGTTTTCAAACGGTCCAATAACGATGAATAATATTCACCTGTAATAGTTTTACCCTTTTCCAGATAGTCGATGAGGATTATCCCTTGCGAATCCCAAAAGACAGTCGCCATAACCTTTCCGGCCGAAGTAACGGTCTTCGCCTTTTTTGGTGCAGATTCCCCCTTGGTAACCCATTGTTTAGATTGTTGTTTGGTCTCAGGAGTATAGTAATGTATCCATGTTTCATCCACAGTGACGAAACGACGCTTAAAGTCCTCCGGATTCTTCTGGAACAGCTGCAAACCATCCTTGCAACACTTCACACGATTCCGTTTTTGGTCAAGCGTGAGCAATCGCGGCACCCATCTTGCGGATAGCTTTCTCATGTCCAAATGTTTATGCAAAATATTATGTACCCGTTCAGTCGAGTTTCCCACAGCACTGGCAATCTCACGCACCTTAACTCTTCTGTCATCCATCACCATATCATGGATTTGATTAATGATTTCTGGAGTCGTAACCTCCACAGGCCGTCCAGAACGTTCAGCGTCACTTGTGCCCATATGGCCAGTCCGAAAATTTTGAAACCACTTATAAACTGTTCTAATCGAAGGTGCAGAGTCACCATAATGTTTATCAAGCTTATCTTTAGTCTCCTGAGGCGTTTTACCTTTCATAAAGTAATGTTTAATCACCACACGAAATTCTTTTTCGTCCATTTCTTGAAAATCACTCGACTTCCTTGATTCACACGAATGCCAAACACAAAGAAATAGACCAATATGGCTGAAACTTGGTGTGCGTTCATCCAAGAGATGCTACTAACTAAACATGACCTCGATACGCGCCGGTGGTGCCATCTCTCGGACTTTGCACGGACTTTCCAAACCAGCCTCGTAAAATTTCAAAGTTTTTATTAAACTGATGTTCCAATTCTATTAAATGGTTAGCGTAATTTGAGTCTGATTTGCTAGTTATAAAAGATGTAAAATGTTCTTTTATTCTTTTTTTAAAATTTCTTCCTGTTTCACCAATATAAGTACAATCGCAATTTTCACAATTAAGTTTATAAACACCTGATTTTTGCTCTTTGTCTGTTTTTGATTTATTATTTTTTATATATTTGCTTAGGGTATTATTTGTTTTAAATGCTACATTAATATTTTGTTCTTTTGTCAAGACATTTCTAATTTTATTGCTAGTCTCACCTATGTATGTAATAACACTATAGCGTTCTTGATTCATTTTTTGCCTACGAAAAATTAGTTCTAAGGCTTTTTTAAATTTTTTCTTTTTTAAAATTTTGTTTACATTATATTCGTTGTTTACTGCAATTTGTTTTATTATGTTTAGTTCTTTAAGAAAATCTTTTTCATTTAATGGAATATATGGATCATGCTATGAAAGGCAGCTAGTTTGTGTTGGACTGGGTAACATGATTTATTATGTATTGTTATGTCAGTATGCGATGGTTTGTGGTAAATAGAGAACGTATGTTTATTATTTTTTGTTATAATTAAGTGTAAGAAGTTTATGCTATTATTAGTTTCTTCTTCTGAAGTGAATTTTATGTTAGCGTGTAAATTATTTATATAATCAAAAAATATTTTGAGTTGTCTATCTGTTTCTGTGAAGCAGGCTAAAATATCATCGACATATCTATACCAATAAATGAATTTTAAAAAAAACGGATGTTCACTGATTTTGGATTCTATAGAATTCATGAAAATATCTGTTAGTAGGGGACTAAGGGGATTGCCCATTATGAGGCCTTTATTATTAGTGTAAATAGTGTTATTAATTCAAAATAGTTTTGTGTTAAACAAGTCTTAAGTGTAATGAGTATTTCTTGTTTTTTAATATAATTAATGTGGTTTGAGTTTAAAAGCTGTTCGACTAGTGTTATAGTATCTTGAGGTGGTATATAGACATGAATTTCGTTTTATTGGGAAGTTGTATATTTTGCATTCTATTAACTAAATCATATGAGTTTTTTATTTGAAACTTAGCAACAAAATTAGTATTCTCGTTAATTATTTCTATTAATTTCTTTGACAACTTATAAGATGGTGCTGGAGTAAAAGAGACTGCTGGTCTTAATGGATAATCTTTTTTATGCAATTTTATTAAAGAATATAGTTTTGGTGTTTGTGGGTTCATCGAAGTTAATTTGCTTAAATCTAAACACTATTTACACTAATAATAAAGGCCTCATAATGGGCAATCCCCTTAGTCCCCTACAAGCAGAAATTTTCATGAATTCTATAGAATCCAAAATCAGTGAACATCCGTTTTTAAAAAAATTCATTTATTGGTATAGATATGTCGATGATATTTTACCCTGCTTTACAGGAACAGATAGACAACTCAAAATATTTTTTGATTATATAAATAATTTACATGCTAACATAAAATTCACTTCAGAAGAAGAAACTAATAATAGCATAAACTTCTTAGACTTAATTATAACAAAAAATAATAATAAACATACATTCTCTATTTACCACAAACCATCGCGTACTGACATAACAATACATAATAAATCATGTCACCCAATCCAACACAAACTAGCTGCCTTCCATGGATGATCCATAGACTACTATCTATTCCATTAAATGAAAAAGATTTTCGTAAAGAACTAATCATAATAAAACAAATTGCAGTATACAACGGATATAATGTAGATATAGTAAACAAAATTTTAAAAAAGAAAAAAATATAAAAAAGCCTTAGAACTAATTTTTCCTAGGCAAAAAATGAATCAAGAACGCTATAGTGTTATTACATACATAGGTGAGACTAGCAATAAAATTAGAAATGTCTTAACAAAAAACAAAATATTAATGTAGCATTTAAAACAAATAATACCCTAAGCAAATATATAAAAAATAATAAATCAAAAACAGACAAAGAGCAAAAATCAGGTGTTTATAAACTTAATTGTGAAAATTGCGATTGTACTTATATTGGTGAAACAGGAAGAAATTTTAAAAAAAGAATAAAAGAACATTTTACATCTTTTATAACTAGCAAATCAGACTCAAATTACGCTAACCATTTAATAGAATTGGAACATCAGTTTAATAAAAACTTTGAAATTTTACATGTTGAAAATAAAGGGTATAAATTAAATTTGCTTGAATCTCTGGAAATCAATAAACTTAAAAATACTAATTATTTGTTAAACGACCAATTAGAATTAAATAATTCACCTATTTTAAATATATTTCAATAATACCGTACTTAAATAATTTGTTACCTATAATATAAAGTCTTTATAATAGTATAATTAGGGATTTCCAACATTATTGTATTTTACCTGTAGGGATATATATAACAAATTTTCCATCTTTTTCTTTTAATCTTAATAAAGCTACAGTGATAGTGAAACATGTTGATATGTTAAAATAAATGTCGAGTTTACCAGTAAACAAAAATTGTTTTACTGTTCACTTAACTTAACCCAAAACTTAGGACTAACAATCTTATTTATTCAAAAATTCGAAAAACGATCGTTTTTGTTATTTATTCAAAATTTCGAAAAACGATCGTTTTTGGCTGGAAAAAGCGGGTCCAGCTTAGTAATTTGGTATTGATGACATCTGGCTTTTGCAGGTTCCCTCTTATTTTATCAAGAACAAACTAAATTGATTGATTTTATATGGTTAAATGGATCACAATACATAATTTTTACCCAAATTCATTTTCTAGCCGCAATTTTCAAGGAATCTCAGAAATTTTTTTTTAATATCTTGGTTCTTGATTTCTCTATCGATCTTTCTGAGCGGATTTTGATTGTTTACCATGATTTTTACTAATATATATTGCTTTGTTGTCCAAAAAACACCTTTTTAGACAATAAAATGAGCCTCAGTCACGCAATTTTCAAGGAATCTTGGTATTGGTGAAGTCTGCCTCTTGCAGGTTCCCTCTTAAATTAAAAATTTATTGATTTTATATGGTTAAATGACCCATTTTTGGATCGACGTTTTTTGAGCCCTAAAGCTGGGTCTCGGCGGCGTCTGCCCTTTGAGGCGCTCGAGTTTTTTACTGTCAACAAATGTTATGGTACTTGATTCAAATGGATCCATTTTTGGATGTAGCATTTTGAGCTTTATCTAGCCATTACAGGGCACGGGGGCTGCAACGTTAAAGACTTTTATTCGCCTCACCTGATACAAAGAACCACTAGGCAGACGGTTAGTCAACAGGTCAAAATTTCAAGTAGCCCTCTTGGTCTATAAAGAGAAGTATTGTATTCGAGAAAAAATCACACTCCTAGATGTTTCAAATTTTCACCATGAAAACCATAGTTACACATTTCTGTCGATCTGTTTGTATGTGTGTTGGCATAATAACTCTCGAACAAAATGAGATATAGATTTCAAATTTGGTGGTGTGAGAGTCAATAAATTTTGTATATTTTCCTCATTATTATGACAATTTTTTTTAATTTTTTGACTGAGATAATTATAAGTTTGTGTTGGAGTTCATGAAGTTGAGAAATCTGAAAATAGTTTTACATTTGCAATTATTTATAATCAAACATATTATGCATTAAAAGGGTGGGGAAGGCGGTTAAGGGGACTATTCCAAATATACCATTATAGAAATTGAAGAATCTGAAATATGTATTATTTTTTTCATTATACTCAAATGCTTACAGTCAAGCATAAAAAGGATCAAAGCGGTAAGAAAGGAAGTTAAAGAGTTACCTCATATACACTACTGTTAGAAAGTATTTGCCCACCTAGTTATTTCAGTCCCGAGACGACAAAAAGCCAGATAATATTTTTTTTAAATCTTAATGAATTATTTATTTTCACATTATTTACAGTCTAGAAAATCAGAAAAATATTCAGGATTTTCCAGGATTTTTCTCATTTATGTGGCCTCCTTTGTTTTTAATTACCGCTTTACAGAGTTTCAGCATTCTGTCCAGTAGTTTCTTCAGAGTTTCTTCAGTTATTTTAACCCATTCTGCTTGTAAAAGTTCCCACAAGTGATTTTCTGATGTTGGATTAAGTTTTCGAACACACCTGTCCAAATGGTCCCACAGCAATTCGATGGGGTTCAAGTCGGGTGATTGTGGAGGCCAAGTCATCACTTCCAGGATGTCATCGGATTTCCATTGGTCCAAAAGTTCTCTAATTTGTTTAGCAGAGTGTTTAGGGTTGTTGTCATGATGAAAAGTAAATTTACCCTGAAAAATATCTCTTCCAGAAGGAAGCATTTGAGTTAGCAAAATTTCTTGATACTGTTCTTTTCGCATGATTCCTTCTATCTTAAGGATTTTTCCAACTTTACCGTTGCCAAAACAACCCCAAACCATTACTGAACCTCCACCATGTTTTACTGTAGGCAACTGACAGGCTTCCAACATCCTCTCTCCAGCTGACGTAAACTCGTCGATTTGAACCGAAAATTTCAAATTTAGACTCGTCGCTCCTAAGGACGAAATTCCATTGTTCTGATGTCCAATTTTCATGTTGTTGGGCCCATTCTAATCGTTTACATTTATTCACTTGCCTAAGAAGTGGTGTCCTTACTGCAACGCTCCTGTGTAGTCCACCTTCTGCTAACCTGTTTACTTGAGCTCTGATTTCTGGTGCGGTTAGGCGGCGATTACGTCTGCTGGACATTGTTATAGCTCTGTCTTCAGCGTGAGTTGTTTTTCGAGGACTTCCTGAACGTTTTTGGTTGTGAATTCCATGTCCTGCAGAAAATTTTTTTTACGATATAGTCCACCGTTCTCCTTGGCATCCGCATATCACTCGCGATTTGTCAACTCGAGTGATCATTTTGATGTCTCGCAATTATCAGAGCTCGATTTTCAATGGAAACTTCTTTCATGTTTGACATTTTCACCAAACAATTGAGCCTGTGTCAATGCCAAAGTACTGTTTGCAAATGGTTAATTTCCAAAAGGGCAATGGTATTTATAGCATAGTTTTTATCATAAAATGTCACTAGTAATTTCCATAATCCCTAGAAACTAGAAATGAGTTCTTACTTCAACTGGAATTCTCAAACATCGCCTCAAAACAATTATCATGCAAAACTTGAAAATTTGTTCCAATTGATTTTTAATTTGTGACTTCACCAAAAAGGTTTATCTAAACAATTTTATGATACACACTCGTTAAGAACAATTAAATTTACCTAATATAATAAAAGGGTTTAATTAAGTATTAAATTTTGGCAGTTACATTGAAATTTTTAGGTGGGCAAATACTTTCTGATGGTAGTTTATATCATGTTATCCATATTCATCAGTTTTTTACTTGTTTTGGCTTAAATTTGCTCATATACAGTAAGAACGTGTCAGCGATAATTAATTTTTGGTAGATGCGATTCTGGCGATTCAACAAAAAATCGGTAGAGAGAACCTTCGTCTACGACGCATTTTAGTAAAAGTATCAGTCGAATCCGAAGATTCGTCGAAATTACGTAAAATCCAAAATGAGTCACTAGTTTGCGTGTCGGTTCAAAGCTTTCTTTGTTCCCATCCAAAGAGGCCTAAAATAACACATTCTGCGACCACTAAATATATCAAAAAGTCAGTATCGTTTGTTAAGAAGACGGTAGATCACTTTAACGAGACGAAAAATGTCCAACGACTTGTCAAAACGTAGCTGGGTAGGCAAAGTCACTCCGAAAGTCGAAAAACAAATCATGTCTGTTTTCACGGGATCCGAAATTAACGCTGCGTCAAGGAGCAGCAAAATTAAGAAACTCAGGTTTGAATGTGTCCCACGAGACCATTTGACAGCATCATCGTGCTCATGAAGTCAAATTCCGAAACACGCTGAAAAAACCTTTACATGGGCGAAAATCACGTCGCGAAGCGGCCCGCTTGGGCCCAGGATAAGATACTAGAGTGACCCTCATAATCGCCGGACGCCAACCCTATAGAAAACGTTTGATCCCTTGTAAAGAGAAAGCCCAGAGGAAAGACTCTGAGGACTATGACTCAATTGTCTCGAGATTTGAAAAATTTGCAACGTATGCAGAAAATCTCATCTGCAGCATACCTCAATGATGCCAAAGTGTAAAAGGTTTCAATATTTTGCGATTAATATCTCACCTTAGGGTATTAGTTCGGACTTTAAAATATCAGACAATAATAATTATTCTTGATCATATAAAATTCAAAATCTGTATATAGTTTACAATTTACATTTACAAGGGAAATACCGAGTTAATAACTTTGGCAACTTTTTTTTTTTTCCAAATACAATTATTTTTTGTATTGTTGACGATTTTAGAGACATGACATCTTTAGAGTGCAGGCACTCACTGCTTCTGAATATTTTATTTCTACTAATAAATTAAGTAAACTTTATCTATTAATTTAATTCCCATTCTAAAATATAGTGTGACATCAGTTTTATCATTCAATCGGGCTTAAAATAAATTACAATGAGCAGTAAAACTGAAGAACAATACATGGAAAATATACAAACTAGCAACATTAAATTTAAATTGATTAAAATAATTAGGCATTGTTTTCTCTTATCATGAAATTTCTCACAGTATATAATGAAAATTTAGGTAATAATTTTTTAATGTTAGTTTAAAATTTTTTAAATGACTAACACACTTCAGAGGGTAAATTATTAAAAATTTCAATAGCGAATAATCATGAGTAAACAGTGGCAAATTCTTCAAATAGCTTTTTTAATATACAAGGCATATTGTGGAATATATATTGACAGAACAGTAAAAGATATAAAATCTTGATAGATGGGACAAATTTTTATAAAGTCACATATTTTTTTTGACAATTATTTTAAAATTATACTAACACAACTAAAGAAAAATATCATAAATTCATTGATTTCATATAATAGTTTGATTGTTTTTCACTTAAACCCTTATAAAATATGATTATTTCATTTGATTTACAAAAAAATGTTCCCCTCCACCTTTCGTAGAGTAATATTCTTGCATTATACTACTGGACAATTTTACACTCAAGGAAAAACTTTGTGCACCCACAGCACATTTCTCTTACTTATATCAAGTTTCTAAATCTGCTGATGGCAACTGATGTAATAATTTGTCAAAAACTTACATGAAAATTTCTATGTGCTCTATATACGTTATCACTTTTACGTATTCTCATCAAGAGGTGATATTGAGCATCTAATTTTTCTATGCAGGATTCACATACAGTCTTAGGCAAGTTATCATATTTTTCTAGCTAGAAAAAGCAAACAATGTTAAAAAAAAATATGAACAAAATATTTTGGAGATAAAAACTGACAAGGTTAAAATGTAATTTAAATAACTAGCCTTGGGCTAATTTACAAAAAGTTAATGGTACGTCTAAATATTAGACAGGAATTATTAGAAAAGCAAAAATACATACCGAAATAGGCAATAATTTAATTTTATTCATCAAATCTAATTTCGTCGCTTTCGCAGTATACAAATGGATGACTACTTTCTTCTGTTTAGAGCACAAACGGCAAATAAAACCGGCCATAATTGCTTGTCCTAAACTTCCCATTGTTCTATTCACAAATATATAATTATTTTACGGTTAAAAACTATTTATTCCAACTAAAAAAGTAAAATAATTTGAAGAAAGAGAAAGCCACACTAGACATTTATTTTTGTTTGAGACATGTGTTTTAATGACAGCTGACAGTATGGGCAAGTTCTTGAACTCATCGATAAATCCACCGAATTAATCGGAGATCTACAGCTGTGTTTTCTAACCTAGAGAAAAAGTTGGGACGTTAATCACTGGTCGAATATAAAGCGACGAGCAACCGATGCTACAAAAGGGGACTTTAAAAATTAAAATAACTATTTTTTAAAGCTTTTAGAAATCGTTCAGTGTTTGTACGTTTGAAATGAAAAAAAAATTTACTCAGAGAGACTCAATAAAAGTTTAGACATTTAGAAAACTACCTAAATTCTAAAATAAAGTTTCATTTCAGTTTTACTGATGAGTTTTTAAACTTACCTTTCATAGAATTTATCAAGACATATTTACATTAAAACTCGATCATATAATTAAACTGATTTAAGAACTGGTT
>CM032446.1:233290535-233315535 GCA_019049505.1 Pachyrhynchus sulphureomaculatus | reverse complement strand
AAAGCTATCCGTAAGATGGGTGCCGCGATTGCTCACGCTTGACCAAAAGGAATCGTGTGAAGTGTTGCAAGGATGGTTTGCAGCTGTTCCAGAAGAATCCGGAGGACTTTAAGCGTCGTTTCGTCACTGTGGATGAAACATGGATACATTACTATACTCCTGAGACCAAACAACAATCTAAACAATGGGTTACCAAGTGGGAATCTGCACCAAAAAAGGCGAAGACCGTTCCTTCGGCCGGAAAGGTTATGGCGACTGTCTTTTGGGATTCGCAAGGGATAATCCTCATCGACTATCTGGAAAAGGGTAAAACTATTACAGGTGAATATTATTCATCGTTATTGGACCGTTTGAAAACCGAGCTGCAAGAAAAACGCCCGCAATTGGCCCACAAGAAAGTCCTTTTCCATCACGACAACGCACCAGCACACACCTCAGCAGTTGTCGCAAAATTAATGGAAATAGGATTCCAACTCGTTTCACATCCCCCCTATTCTCCAGACTTGGCTCCCTCGGACTACTATTTGTTCCCCAATTTGAAGAAATGGCTGGCGGGACAAAGATTTTATTCAAACGAGGAGGTGATTGCAGACACTAATGGATATTTTGCAGACTTGGACAAATCCTATTATTCGGAAGGGATCAACAAACTAGAACATCGTTGGACGAAGTGTATAAGCCTAAAAGGAGACTATGTCGAAAAATAAAAAAGGTTTACCCCAAACACATAAGTAGTTTTTATTTTTGCACGGACTTTTCAAACCAGCCTCGTATATATATATATATATATATATATATATATATATATATATATATATATATATATATATATATATATATATATATATATATATATATATATATATATATATATATATATATATATATATATATATATATATATATATATATATATATATATATATATATATATATATATATATATATATATATATATATATATATATATATATATATATATATATATGTATATGTATTAGTAATTTTTTCGCACTGGATATTTAAATGTGGTGAGTGATTATTCAGGTAAAAATGTTAAAAATTATCAGGAAACATTATGCTGAAGGCAATCACAGGGTTGCCGTTTTATTTTGCTCAACTTATAAACTTTTTTTGTTTTAATATATTTTTTAGCATATTTAACGTCCGTAAGGTATTTGGAGAGCTAAATGAAAACCGAATAAGCATTGAACGTAACTGCTTAAAACTATTGGAAAATAAACAAAAATGTGATGTATGGTAAATATTTGAGTTTATACCCTTATGTTTTATCTAGATTTTTTTTAGTATATTTTAGTTAATTGTATTAAAATGTTATAAAAAAGTAAGCAACAAGTAAATAAAAAGTTATATTTTGTAGCAAACAAAAATTAGACAAGGTAAAGAACGTAATCGAATTATTCGTCTGGCGCTGGAAGAAAAGCGTCATAAAAGGACAGCTTTAAATCAAAGACTCACTGACCTGCGGGAAAGAAACCATGAACGAAATGAAAAACTTAAAGCCTATAAAACTAAGAGTGAGGCGCTGGAAGATTGTGTCTCCAAAAAGTGTGAAGATGTTACAATAGCACAAGAAAAATTAAATGAAAAATTCACTGATATAAAGAAATTGGCTCGCCTTAGGGTGCAACAGTTATTTAAATATGTTTTTTCCTATTTCCGTTGTTAAACCTACAGTGTAAGCATAAATCTTTTTTAATTTATTATTATCTTAACATGATTACTATAATTCTAGTTTTCGTTACTACCTGAACGAATCTGATTTTTTTTTTTGAATGTGATAAAGTAAGAAATATACATTTTTGATACAATTTAAGTTCACAAAGGTACAAAGAAGAAAGCCCAACATTTCTCCTGTACTACACAACATCTATCACTACATCGAACACTATATTTTTGCATTCGCCCCGCGTTTGCTATCCAAATTAGCATTATTAGAAGAAATGATTGACTAAACCTGAGATTAAAAAATATACTACTACAAACCACTATAAAAAAAGGGTGATTTATTAGAGAAAAACATACAAACCACAGATGACGGTTTAATTCCGGTCCAGTAACCGGTACAGAAAACTGTGAGGAATTTAGATTATTTTTTACATTTTATATTATTTTAGTACTTTGGTATTCGTGTAGTAATTGCCTGTCAGATACATTTATAATTATTCTTAAATTATCTAATGTTACCATATGATTGTGTTTAAGAGTAAAATACCCTGCTTGATTTTTTTATCTACCATATCGGAAATGGGCTAAATATCCATATTATTATATATTTTTAAAAATAATAGAATGTAAAACAGAGGACATATTTCTTATAGTTCTCTGTGCTGATTACTTGATCGTAACTAAACCATCCTCTGTGATTAGTCGGTTTCATTTGAGTAAATCAGAATTTAGTATAAATAGTATAGATTTTAATCTTAGGATTAGTCAGTCATCGTTCCTGATGTTGCTAACATGCTTTGCGAAACTCCTATCAAGTGAAAAATACATAAATGTATTTTTTTTTACTCTTTGGCTTATATTTTTATTGTGAAAGTTGTGTTTTAACGTAAGGAAAAAATACTTTTGTTGTTCTAGAGAAATGGAATCTAGTGGCGACAGTATGGTGAAAGAATTAGCAGAGGCATCCCAAACAACTTATTTGAGGGATAAATGGGTCTATACAGATTATTCGAATGAAATGCAGTATTCTGTGGTGGCTCCCTGTCTTCCTGGAAGTGGCAATTACACAAATTACAATCTTTGGGGTACTAAGTATAGTTTTTTTTTTATTAAAATGATGTTTTCAGGTGCAATTAGTTGGTTTTAGTATTTTTGAGTTATATCCTAATAAATAGGCTCTGTTGAATATACAAAAGACACATAATGAAAGAAAACTTTTTTCCTATTTATATGCCTTTTTCAAAGACTTGTATTCAGGGATTTGGATGGATGATGATCTGAGCGGGCCTAAATACCTACAGCACTCGGGCCTTTTCGCTTCCTTATTCTAGGATTTTGGAAGGCTAATATCCTTTAAAAAGGGCAGCAGCCACTTTTGGGTTAGATTCTTGTAACATACTCCTGGTCTCATATGGTTGGGATTCTAGGTGACTTTGTCTAACCCTTGCGATTGCCAGGCGAGAAGTGATTAGATGAACAGAAACCCCCGAGGAACCAGTTTTGAATGCGAAACTCTAATTCAGGTGATTATCGTAATTTCTTCCCCTCCAACCCCCATTTTCACCCCTTAAAAGAGTGCATATGATCAAAATGAAAATAGATTCAGCGACCTCAAAATTCCCTGAAGAACCAGTTTTGAACGCGTAAACTTGAGATTACGTGAACTTCGAAATTTCTGCTCCCGGTTCCGTGCTTACTTACTTACTTCCTCTTCGGAGTAGGTCACAGACCTGTTCTACTTCGTTATTTAGCCTCTTGTGATTCGGATGTCCAGCTGTCTCTCCATCTCTTTGGTGGTCGTCCTTTTGGTCTTGTTTCATGTGGTCTTTTGTTAATACATATTTTGATCATTCTCGTATCTTCCATCCTTTGTACATATTCACGCCACTCTCTTCTTCTCTTTCTTCCCCATTTGACTATATCCTCTACCTTGCAATACTCTCTTATGGTGTTGTTACTCACTCTGTCTAATAAACTTTTTCCTGTTATTGCTCTCAGTATCTTTATTTCATTTGTTTTTAGTAGCTGTTTGGTTTTGTTTATGTCTGCCCGTGTTTCTATGCTATAAGCCAGTATGGGTCTAACGCAAGTTCTATATATTCTTGTTTTTTGCTTCAACACTTAGATCTTTGTTTTTCCAAACTACATCTCTGTAGGCCCCTGATATTGCTGCTGCTTTATTTGTTTGTTGTCTCACTTCTTCTGTATCTTCTGTTATTAGTACTCCAAGATATGGGAATTTCATTACTTGCTCTAGTAATTTCTCATTTATTTCTAATTTACACCTTACTGGTTCTTTAGCTATTGTGATGCATTTGTGACGGTTCCGTGCGGCTTTTTGCAAATTTAAAATTTTGAGGTTATATTTTGTAAATCGGCTTCCTTACGTTTGTCCGGAATTTGCTTACGAGTGAGTATTTAAAAAAAAAATGTCTGATTTTGTTGATAATTGAGGGCTCTAGACAATTTTGAACGAAAAATCAGATTCCTGGCCCACAGTGCAAGAGATCAATTTAACAAGGTGCTTTGTTTTGCAGAAAATCTATAAAGTGTTTTGTCTACAACGCTGAAAGTTTTTTTTTTATTTTATTTAATAACCTATTAAGAGATAACTCAAATAATCTTAATGCAACTCAATGAAAATAGTTTTGTTAAAATGATTGATATTTAGGTTAATTTATCTTAATGCATATATTTACTTTATATAAAGCTCAAAATAGAGATGGAATCCCAGTGTCGGAAGAGACGGATATGGTTGATATAAACCCGGCTTTTAGTATCTCGGCTGCCCTCACATATACCGCACAATTATTAAATGTTTTGTCATTTTTCTTGAATGTTCGACTTCCTTACAAAATGATTTACAGGTAAATAGTAGTAGTAATAGTTACATTTCATTTTTACCCATAGAAATTCTGATTTTGCCGTTTTCCGTTTTTTTGGTAAATTACATATGTGGTGCTATCCAAAAGTTCCTGGACTAACCCTATATTGCAAGATCGCAAGCTAGTATGAATGAATGAAGCCCTGAGCCGTAAGTAAAGTTTTCGCGATTCAAGGCCCGCTGATCTTCGGTGAAAGATGACGCCAAAGGTCAATAAATCATTCGTGAAGATCGTCGTTGGATAATTCTGACGAACTCTCTGTTGGTGAGAAAACGGTCAAAGCCTTGGAGTTAGAAGAGAGTTAGTGTTTCGCTAAAACAATAGCTTTATCAAAAGTATGGGTATGGAATGGAAGTCTGGAATCATTCCATACACATACTTTTGATAAAGCTAATCTTTTAGTGAAACATGTTCAAGTATAAAAATCAAATGAAGTGGAAATTTTACTAAAAATTTAGTGTTTTATTCTCATTGAATATGAATTTCCAGCAAGAAACAGCCGAGTCAGTTAATTACACTGGTCTACAAAATTTTTTTTTTCTGTCACAAGGACTAAATTACCGGAATATATTTATCTTTTCCATGCTGAGTTTAAATATGTTCTCAGATTTTATCCATCAGGCAGGGTTTTTTTTGTGGCACGTGTTTAAAGTTTTAAAATAATTAGTACTTAGAAAACACTGAATAATAAATACACGGCAAATTTTGTCTAACCTAAAAAGTTTTATAAGATGATTTTCGGTCATATTTTGCCTTTGAGATGTCTCTTTTCATGGTCCAGCAGTAGTCGTCCAGCATACTGGGACTCCATTTGCCTTGGCACCTCTTTTTCATAGTAGAAATCTGCTGATGAAAACGCTGCTTTTTCCGGTGGATGTAATAGTTCCTCAAAATGTTCATCATCCGATATTAATGACCTTATTTGGGGCCCTATAAAAATTCCCTCCTTCAATTTTGCATCACTTTTAGGAAATTTAGATTTTAAATACATAAATGCAGCAGAACTTTTATCCATTTTTTTTATAAAATTTTTTATAAATCCCAGTTTTATGTGCAGGGGAGGTAAATACACCTTTTCGGGATCCACTAATGGAGTATTTAATATATTTTTATGCCCAGGAATAAGAGATTCACGTTTAGGCCATTGTTTCCTTATGTAGTGAAACTTCTTATCCCCTTATCCCATTCACAGAAGAAACAGCAGAATTTCGTGTATCCAAGTTGCAAACCTAACAATAAAGCTATAACCTCCAAATCACCACAGATATTCCAGTTATATTTAGTATACTGAATTTTTTCTAACAGCAATATCATATTTTCATATGTCTCCTTCATATCACTGGCATGCGCGACAGGTATTGATGGTAATTCATTCCCATTATGGAGTGGTACAGCCTTCAAACTGACTTTCAATGAGTTTATGAACAATTGCCACTCATCTGGCTGGTGTTGATGTCCAAGAGCCTCCGTTACTGCACAAACATCATTACAAAAGCTACATGGCCTTCTTTAGAGAAGTAGTCACTAAAATCACTATGGTGTCTACGATAAATGCATATCCTTGTACAGGGTGGCCCAAAATTACCGAAGGGGTTTGAGTTCATTATAACTTTTTATTTAAGACATAATTATAATTTTTTTTTTTTTTTAAATACAGTATATTAATGGAGAATATTTTTAATTTAATTATGAAAAATTATATCTTGCAAGTGGTGGCCATTTTCTGCTTCGCATATTCGTGCTCTTTCCAAAACATTTTCCATAACCTTTCGCAAAACTTCAGGTGTTATGTTGTTGATTTCGTCGCGTATATTGTTTTTTTAATTGCTGGATGGTTCTAGGCTTATTAATATAGACTTTTCCTTTCAAATAACCCCAAAGGAAAAAGTCTGGAGCGGTTAAATCCGGTGAACGCGGAAGCCAATTAAAATCGGTTGTACGCGAAATAATTCGTTCACCAAAGATGTCGCGTAAAAGAGCCATTGTGTCCCTCGCAGTGTGCGGTGTTGGAACCATACTTGCGGATGGTTTTCCACGGCTGGTCTTAAAAAATTTTGCCAACATTGTCCGATATCGAACACCAGTGATGGAAACGGCGACACCGTGTTCATTTTCAAAAAAATATGGGCCAATTATCCTTTCCGACGGAACACCGCACCAAACAGTACACTTAAGTGGGTGTAATTGTCGCTGTTGAACTACTCTTGGATTTTCCGTAGCCCATATCCTGCAGTTTTGCCTATTAACGAACCCATTTAATTGGAAATGGGCTTCGTCGCTCATAATTAAATTATGAATAAAATCATGATTTTCTTCTGCTTTTTGCCGGAAATAAATTGCATAATCAAGTCGTTGCTGGTAATCTGTCGGTTTCAATTCTTGGACAAGCTGAATTTTGTATGGAAACATTCTTATTGTATGCAAAATTCTCTGCAGCGACCCTCATGAGAGGCCAAGTTGTGTCGAACGTCTCCTGGTTGATGTTTCTCCATCTTCCCGTTCCCGAATACTCTCCTGTACCCGTTCAATATTGTCATCCGTGTGCACCGTTCGTCGTCTGCCGGCACCAGGAAGGTTCCTTACTGCCCCTTGTTGTCGAAAATTTGCAACCAGACGGTTTATTGTTGACTCTGAGGGTCCAACCTGCACATTAAAATAACGACGAAATGCACGCCGAGTCAAAACAATGGACCGTTGATTTGAGAAGTAAAGTTCAACGATTTGGGCACGTTGTTCAATTGTGTACTGTTCCATTTTAAATTCCTCAAGTCTTCTTTACAAAATACTGAAAAGAAATAAAAAACAAAATTATAATAAAAAAGTTATAAGGAATTCAAACCCCTTCGGTAATTTTGGGCCACCCTGTATCTTTTTGGAGTAGATTCCAAACTTTGAGCCTGGAACTTAAAAGCTCAGCTGACTGTTTAGACAAATTTAAATCCCGTATAAGATCATTAAGATCTTCTTGAGATAAAAAGTGATGAATTACTTGCTTCAAATGTAGGGTCACTTCTCTCGCTTTTTCCGTCTTCAGTATGAACTGACTCGGAGTCGGAGTTATCACTTAGGGTCATGAAATTTGGAAACTTTGGTACAGGATACTCTTCACTATGTGGCACAGGTCTAACTGCAGATGCCAAATTGGGGTACTTAACTGTATAGTTTGTCTACTCAGTATATATCACCACTACACCAAACACTTTATTTTTGCACTCGACGCGCGTTTCGCTAACCATGTTAGCTTTATCAGGAGCGATGATTGACTTTTTTTTTTTAGTCAATCATCGCTCCTGATGAAGCTAACATGGTTAGCGAAACGCGCGTCGAGTGCAAAAATAAAGTGTTTGGTGTAGTGGTGATATATACTGAGTAGTATCATTGTGCCAAAGATTCCACATTCCCAACTTAGTTGTATAGTTTGTTTTAGACGTAATTCCTTTAATGTTAGTTAAGCAGAAATAACAATCAGTTAAATAGTCCTTCTGTTCCCTCCAAATGATAGGGACTGAAAACGGCATATGATGAGTACCATTTTTCCAACCAGTGGGAAGCCTAACACATGATACACAGTATAAATTTGGGGCCCAGTCTTTATCAAAATCACCAGCTTTACACCCAAAATAAAGCTCATAACATTTTTTCACAAGCGGTGTAAAATTTCGCCTCTGAGACTTGAAGGTCAGTTCACCACACACGTAGCAGAAATTGTTTGGTTGATTTACACACTTTCTTGGCATTTTGAAACGTATATATATAAAAAAAAAATAAAAACATTAAAGAGCACAAAAATAAGTAGGTACACGTGTTACCAGACTCACTACAATTACTGTTTGCTAAAGAAGTGCAATATTCGTACAAGATAGGACAGGTTTGAACATCATTAAGCCTGGACAGAGTTAAAACATGTCTCAACATGAATAAGTCTGCCTGGTGCCAAATTATTCTGAATACAAATTCCCACTTCTATATTTATAAGAATTATAACAATGGAATCCTAATATACAGAAGTATATTACACAAAAATGACTGTCACAAGAAAACTATGCCTGATAGAAGAAATCTTATAAGATATTTAAATTCAGCATAAAAAACTGAACTAGGGTCTCTATTCAGTTTCCTTGTGAAAAAAATCATGTTGACCAGTGTTATTTAGAAGAGCACCCCAACAATGTACCGGCTACTAGTTTGTTCTGCACGCAAAAGTTATGCGCGAGGAAAACCTTTAATAGCCTAATTTGACACCCTGTGACTTCCTTATATGAAAATGCCGCGGCTTCGAAACGGTAGAAGTGATACAACGCGAATCGCTGATGGTACTAGGGGCAGTGACAGCATCGACCTTTCAAAAAGTGTTCGACCTATGGAAAAAATGGTGGGATCGGTGCATTCGAGTGCGTGGGGACTACTTTGAAGATGACCGGAGTTACGAAGGCTAAAAATAACTACTTTAGATTTTAGGGCCTTAGTCTGGGAACTTTCGGATAGTACCATATATGTCAAGCTAACTTTTTTTTTTAGTGAATTTAGTAGTAACACGATAAACGAACAACAGTTCGCTAGAAGAGTGGGCCGCCTGAATGCAAACATTTTGTACCTCTGTATATCGCAGAATATCGACATAAGTGCCCTCTGTCCGAACGGTACTATTCATAATATTTTACAATTGAAGGAGAACGAAACTGCCGATCTGGGAAGGTAACGGCCTATATTTTAAGACCAGTTCTAAAGCTATTCTTGACTTATAGCCATCTCTCTTATTTACTTTATTCAGCATACAGTCGGTCAAGTAAGAACGGGTCGCCTATAAGTTGTAATCGGAAAAGAAATTTATTTTTCTTTTTTGAGGTTATGGTTTTGACCCCTGCAAACAATGCTTTTCTAACCTTATTTATGGTTAAAGAGTACATTATCGAACATGAGTGCTGCATACGTTTTGCGCTTTGAAACTATTCCTATGTAATCATCCAAAGATCCGAAAATGACGCCTATAGCGGCTGCTAAATAAAGGTTGTCTCAAAATGACCTGACATTTTAATTTATTAATATAGCGTATTGTTTATTTGAAAAGTAAAAATGTTTTTAATATAAGGTACAAACATGGAGGTTATGTGTTGAACACAATATCCGATAAATGGCCGCCTCGACACTATTTGCAAACGTTCACTCTTTTGACGAAATTTTCAATAACATTTTGGCATAATTGCGGACTAATTTCATTAATGGTGCTTCTAATTTCTTCCTTGAGCTCCGGAATGGTCTGTGGATCATTGGCATACACTTTTCTTTTCAGAAAACCCCAAAGTCTAATGGCATCAAATCGCACGATCTTGGTGGCCAATTCACATCGCCGCGGCGCGAGATAACACGACCATGAAACTTCGTTTGCAATAACTGCATTCTTTCGCCCGCAGTGTGGCAGGTTGCGCCATCTTATTGAAAGAATATGTTTTCCAAGTCCATGCCATTCAATTCATTCCATAAAAAGTTGGTTATCATGTCACGATAACGAACACCATTTCTAGCAGCATTCTCGAAAAAGTACAGCCCAATCACTTTCCAACCCAAAACCCGCACAAAATAGTGACTCGTTTTGGATGCATAGGAAGCTGTTGGATCACTTGTGGATATTCGGTCTCCTAAATTCGACAATTTTGTTTATTTACGTAGCCACTAAGTTGAAAATGCTCCTCATCGCTGAACATGATTTTCTTCGAAAAATCACCATCGATTTGTTGATGCTCCAATATCCAATTGGCAAATGTACGGCGCTGCACGCGGTCTGCTGGATGCAGTTCTTCTGTCAATTAGATCTTGTAGCATGCAGATCTTTCGTCAAAATTCGCTGCACAGAGCATCTTGAAATGTTCAATGGCTGAGTACGATGGCGAATCGAGGTGGAAGGACTTTCGTCAACACTTGCACTCACTGCGGCCATCTTTTCACGCGATCGGCCGGTACGAAGACGGTCACTGCTTTTCGCGGTCAGAATTGAACGACTAAACTCAAATTTTTTGATTAACTGCACCACAGTGTTGTGAATGCATTATGATGACCAAAAGACGTACGGACTTTTCGTCGTCTGTAAAATTTTCACCATTTTTGCAGTGAATTTTCACAATTTCGATGCGTTGCTCGATTGTGTAATTCTCCATAACTAAACCTCAATACTTCCTGATGCCATTTGTCAAAGATTAGTACTCTATGTTCGCCAAAAAAAAAAGAAATGACGCGTAATTTAAAATGTCAGGTCATTTTGAGACATCCTTTATATGGGCAAGTGGAGGACATCCGTTAACAAGGGTGAAACGATATTCTCAGTTAAAAAATGATGATAATCTACGAGAAGGTAGTTCGAGAAGAAAAGCGTCGGACAATGACGAAACAAGAGGCGCAAAAACTAAAGCAGACAGATTTGGACATATCGGATTCGCACTCATCTCTGGGCTAACGATTTGAAGTGGTGGAGTACAATCAAGAAACCATTGCTGAGCGAA
Organism: Pachyrhynchus sulphureomaculatus; assembly: GCA_019049505.1. Lineage (NCBI taxonomy): Eukaryota > Metazoa > Arthropoda > Insecta > Coleoptera > Curculionidae > Pachyrhynchus > Pachyrhynchus sulphureomaculatus. Next base: position 233,304,467 of record CM032446.1, on the reverse strand, counting down.
AAAGAGAGAGATAAACGATTCGCGTCGGCAGAGGAGAGCAGATCGAATCTGGAGCAATATTATTTTTTCCAAAAAAGCTTCATTTGGGGATTATGCTAGCACCCCACGAGCCTGGTCAATTTCCACTAACCGATTGGTTCAGCGTACCGTGAAACACCCTGTGAAGATCCATGTTTCAAGATGGTTTTCGGAAAAAGGTTTCGGGAGCCTCTAGACCTTTACCTACAATTTTAAAGCTGAAATAATAATTCAGATTTACAAGAAATCACTAGTACCGACTGCCAAACGGTGGTTTGATGATAAAAATGAGAAGTGGATTCTTCAAGAGGATAACGACCCAACCATCGACGTAAAACGTGAAACCAGTGAAAAGGGGAAAATTAATATTGAATTCTTAAGCTTCGGGTTCTCGTCTAGCAACAATCATTAATAAATAATATGTTGAGTAGCCAAATTTTAAATTCTTTAAATATATTTCACGTATATTTCTCACTATTGTTTCCAATTTAGATACTTTTCCATTTCCATCTCTTCTGCTGTTTCAGCCAAACGATCTGATTTAATTATTTCTTCCAAAGTAATTAATTTTTCGATTTTATCGGTGAGTATGTTTGGGATAACTAAACATGTATAATGGTTTGGGGTATTATATAATCCCAATCCCCCCTCTTTTTCTTTTAAACATTTTTCAGTTAATGTAATATTTTCATATAATTCTAATAATCTAAACTCTAACAATAATTTTTTAAAATCTTTTGTTTTTAGGCAGCTAAGATATGCTTGAGTGGCATTTTGACAAAGCTCAATATTATCTCAAAATATAATGACCAATCTTGTGCTTCATGATCTCTTCCTAAATTTCGATAGTAACGAGAACAAGCCTCTGATATAATAAACGCTTAATATATTTCCTTCACTAATTCCTGTGAAAAGTTAATTTAATTTCACAAAGTTCTTCTTCAGCTTCACTAATATGGTTTAGTGTTGTAAGATCTACTTACAGTTTCTTTATGAAAACCACCTTGGAATTGGACATTTATTCATAAATTCTAGAATATTTAGAGTTTTGAAATATTTCACACGTCTATACCTTGTGAATAATAATCAACCATATCATTATATAAACGGATTTATTCTGGACGACTATACTGTAAAAAGCCTGTTCGTCAACCAAATCACAAAATGTATTATACAATTTTTGAATTTGTTGTTTTAAATCACTAATAGATTTCTCATGTGTAGACATTATTTGAATGTGTTATTGAAGAGAAGTTAACAGAATTCTAGGCCTGTGTCCTTCCATTCAGAGAGGGTTTGATTACTTTATTTCTATGAGCATATAATTAGAATGAGAGGTATTAGGTATTATATATTAAGAGGTAATTTGTGGGAATGTTGATGGCAGGCGGAGACACAAATTTTATCCTCGGAGATACAATTTTTGCCTCTGAGAGTCAAAATTTTGCCTCCTTTTCCGCCTCCCCTTTGCATTCCCACAAATACATTACTCGCTATGGGCACAGTAGATTGCCCCAATTGTCCCATCCAAACCAAATCGAGAACGTGTGATCATATATCAAGCAGAAGCTTCGTAGTAAAAAGGTGTACACAGTGGAGCAGCTGTCACGGTAAATTCGGGCAATTTGGAAATCTTTGCCCCAAGAATATGCAGAAAATTTCGTCGAAAGTTTATCCCGAAGATACCAGGCGCTCGTCGACGCTGATGAGAATGTAGCATTTTAATGGCAGTCCTTTATTGTCGAATGAAGTAAAAAAACTTTTAAATAATTTTTTTGCACGACACGTTTTTACTTGATCGACCGTATTTTATAATGGTTAAAGAAATAAACGATGACAATTCTCAGGTTTATAATCTTAAAGTTGATGATCATTTAACATAAAACAGACTCTCTTATGACTTACCTCAGGTAAACCATCATGGATTTTGGGATTAGAGGATTATACGAAACCTGTTCAAGTATCTTTACTCTTCGAGATTGGAACAATGAGTAAGCACGAAGAAGTCAAGCATCCATTCCGGACTTGGGTTCATACTTATGCCTCGTACAGTCGTACGCGAGTCATGGCGAGAGAGCACTGCAATTTGATATGATCTAATCTCAAGAACCAAAATAACATTTTTGGCCGTCAGATTTTATTTTTATTACTTTTTTAAACACTATCGCTAAATTGGGAAAACTGTTTTTAAAAATATATGGAGTCGCTTAGTAAAAAATGTCGGCTAGTTGAAAACCTTTAGACGAACGGATTGAAACCCGGAATTTTAGTGTATTATATATATATATATATATATATATATATATATATATATATATAGTATATATATATATATATATATATATATATATATATATATATATATATATATATATATATATATATATATATATATATATATATATTTGCTAATATTTAACACAATAAGCAATATAAGTATTTGAGACAATAAACAGTAGGCACTCGAAGAAGAAGAATAAAATTAGAGGGCAAACTGGATTGGTAATTTTTTTACTTGAAATCGCCAACCATGCAGGCTGAAGAAAATTTAAACGAAATACTGTTTATTGTCTCAAATACTTATATTGCTTATTGTGCTAAATATTAGCAAATATATACATATATATATATATATATATATATATATATATATATATATATATATATATATATATATATATATATATATACGAGGCTGGTTTGAAAAGTCCGTGCAAAAATAAAAACTACTTATGTGTTTGGGGTAAACCTTTTTTATTTTTCGACATAGTCTCCTTTTAGGCTTATACACTTCGTCCAACGATGTTCTAGTTTGTTGATCCCTTCCGAATAATAGGATTTGTCCAAGTCTGCAAAATATCCATTAGTGTCTGCAATCACCTTCTCGTTTGAATAAAATCTTTGTCCCGCCAGCCATTTCTTCAAATTGGGGAACAAATAGTAGTCCGAGGGAGCCAAGTCTGGAGAATAGGGGGGATGTGAAACGAGTTGGAATCCTATTTCCATTAATTTTGCGACCACAACTGCTGAGGTGTGTGCTGGTGCGTTGTCGTGATGGAAAAGGACTTTCTTGTGGGCCAATCGCGGGCGTTTTTCTTGCAGCTCGGTTTTCAAACGGTCCAATAACGATGAATAATATTCACCTGTAATAGTTTTTACCCTTTTCCAGATAGTCGATGAGGATTATCCCTTGCGAATCCCAAAAGACAGTCGCCATAACCTTTCCGGCCGAAGGAACGGTCTTCGCCTTTTTTGGTGCAGATTCCCCCTTGGTAACCCATTGTTTAGATTGTTGTTTGGTCTCAGGAGTATAGTAATGTATCCATGTTTCATCCACAGTGATGAAACGACGCTTAAAGTCCTCCGGATTCTTCTGGAACAGCTGCAAACCATCCTTGCAACACTTCACACGATTCCGTTTTTGGTCAAGCGTGAGCAATCACGGCACCCATCTTGCGGATAGCTTTCTCATGTCCAAATGTTTATGCAAAATATTATGTACCCGTTCAGTCGAGATGCCCACAGCACTAGCAATCTCACGCACCTTAACTCTTCTGTCATCCATCACCATATCATGGATTTGATCAATGATTTCTGGAGTCGTAACCTCCACAGGTCGTCCAGAACGTTCAGCGTCACTTGTGCCCATATGGCCAGTCCGAAAATTTTGAAACCACTTATAAACTGTTCTAATCGGAGGTGCAGAGTCACCATAATGTTTATCAAGCTTCTCTTTAGTCTCCTGAGGCGTTTTGCCTTTCATAAAGTAATGTTTAATCACCACACGAAATTCTTTTTCGTCCATTTATTGAAAATCACTCGACTTCCTTGATTCACACGAATGCCAAACACAAAGAAATAGACCAATATGGCTGAAACTTGGTGTGCGTTCATTCAAGAGATGCTACTAATTAAACATGACCTCGATACGCGCCGGTGGTGCCATCTCTCGGACTTTGCACTGACTTTTCAAACCAGCCTCGTATATAATATATATATATATATATATATATATATATATATATATATATATATATATATATATATATATATATATATATATATATATATATATATATATATATATATATATGTATATATATATATATATATATATATATATATATATATATATATATATATATATATATATATATATATATATATATATATATATGTATATATATATATATATATATATATATATATATATATATATATATATATATATATATATATATATATATATATATATATATATATATATATATATATATATATATATATATATATATATATATATATATATATATATATATATATATATATATATATATATATATATATATATATATATATATATATATATATATATATATATATATATATATATATATATATATATATATATATATATATATATATATATATATATATATATATATATAACACATTGAGCTACAAATTGTACTCGGTGCAAAACATCCTGGGCAAATCATTCCAAAGGAATGAGGTCCTTCACATAAAAGACTGCTTGAAAAGGGTTGTATGAGGCGCGACAAGCCGAACATCATATGGATGTGAAGTTTTAGCGCGACGTGTATTTTTAACCTGCATCGCTCTGAAAGGCATTAACCGGGCTACATCCATCGAACACTTTGCATGAAAATACTTTTAGAATAGACTAAAGTCGCCAACCGTTTTTCGCTGTTCCAGCGAATCAAGATTTGCATGATTGGAGGCTCACAATCCAGTCAGGCGAACAGCTCTCTTCTGAATAGACTCGAACAAATGAAGTGTATCTCTGGACGCGGAGTTCAAAACAAGAGAGCAGTATTCCTTCGTTAGTCGAAACTTGCGCTTTATATAAAATTAACATTTGTCGTGGAATGTAAAGCTTTCTAGTTCGAAATAATATTCCCAGCTTTTGAGAAGCTCTGTTTGCAGTACATGTAACATAGTCATGCCAAGATATATGTATATTTGCTCCCAATCATAGGAATGGAGTGTCCCGTCAAAATTACACTGGTGAGCAAAAAAATTGATTCAAACGATTTAACACCGATCCTTGAATTTAATTTTCAAACAGTGGGTATTATTTTTGGTATTATTAGAATTCTGATTTTCTACTCTTTCTAATAATACCAAAAACATTTGGATTTCCAAAAAGTTTTACTGATTAAAACGGTTTTACTCAATAGAACCGTTTTTGCTCGATGAGCAACGTACTCGTTGCGAGCTATTCTTCCCTATAAAACACGCCCAACTGCATTTTCCTGTCATTCCTTCATCGGAACTTGAACCGTCAACATCTCTGCTATACCTGCTCATTAATTACGTGATCGGAGAATGGATACCACCCCGGAAGAAACGGCACAAGTCATTGCTCTATTGCAAGAAGGGCATAGCCAAGGTATAATCGCTGCGCAACTGCCAGTCAGCTGTCTCCAGAGTCTACAGACGATATCAAGAGACTGGCGGCTTTACACCAGGATCAGGAAGAAGGTGTACCTCAGAACGAGACCATTGCTTCATTGTCAACACAAGTCTAAGAAATCGTCACTTGACCGGCATCGAGGTCCAGCAGGAGCTTCGACAAGTTCATGTCGGGCTGTCAGATTAGATGGTCAGAAGAAGACTTAAAGAAACTAACCTATTTAGACAGACCAACGGACCCAAATTGACAGCAGCCCATCCACAAGCGCGACTCAGATTTGCCCGAGAACATGTCGATTAGACCTTAGAGCAATGGCACTCCATTTTATTCTCCGACGAGTCCCGAATGTGCCTACATGGCAATGATGGAAGAAAACGAGTCTATAGGAGGCCTGGGGAGCACTCTGCGCAGTGCCGCATTTCTGAAACGGTCGCCTGCGGAGGAGGTTCTGTTATCGTTGGGGAGACATCTCATTGGATGCGAAAACCGATTTGGTTTTCGTGTCTGATGAGACTCGTAGCGGTGGATTAACTGTTCACCGGTACATCGATCTTGCAGGAACACGTCGTTTTTTATGCCGGGTTTGTTGGCGATAGCTTCTTGCTAAAGTACGACAATGCGAGGCCACATGCTGCTGCATCGGTGCGGCAATACGTGGTGGAAGTGAGAATACCCATATTAGACTAGCCTAAGCGGAGTCCTGACCTGAATCCAATCAAGCATATGTGGGATGAGCTCAAAAGAAGGGATCGAGCCAGAAATCCAGCCCCTGCGTCGCCGTTGAACTTAAATCTTGCGATGGTGGGAAACAATCGCACAGACAGTGGTGAAAATGATGATATGGAATTTGGTATCATTAGAAGGATTCTAGGATCCGTGTTAAATGAAGCCAAATAGTTTGAGTCGATTTTTTTGCTCACCAGTGTATATCGGGTTCTGCAAGGTTAACTTTTTTAGAAAAACCTGTCCTATATGATCAATGCAATGATTAATCGCGTCAATACATAAGGATGTGGCTTTAAATTGGCTCTATTTGTTTCAGATATGCCGCAGGACAAAACGCGTCGTAATCGATAACTCATTCGATGCAGAATAGTCCTATTTAGTGGCGCCCAGCCCTATTTCACCATAATTATCGTTCAGACCCTGTGACTTTCAAGCGTCTTTATCTTTTGTTATGTCACTATCTAGTTTTTTGATTAAGTATTTTTTTTAGGCAAGGCCCCGTGGAAGTAAATGATTTGCAAGCGACTGCTCTGGAAAAGTCAATTTCAAGCGATCTAAAATCTAGTGATGATTCTGATTCAGACGAAGGAGACCTATTTACAGTTGAATGGGAAGCAGTAAGTACAAAAAAAAAATCTCAAGTTATTGGTAGAAAATAAACATACCTGGTGCGATCCAAAAGTTTCAGGATTAACGCTATACGGCAAGGACGCGAAATAATATCAATTCGTGGCGATAGGTGGCGGTAGATACATCCCCAACAACGCTGCGTGACAAGTTTCAACTTGTTAGCTCGTCCGGTTTGTCCTCTATGCATATTTACGTACAGGTCTAATTGTATCTCTCTAGGATTTTTATAATGAATGCGCTCACTTGTGAAACTTTGTTTTAAATTCGAGGAAACCGCTACTGAAAGGTATGAAATGATTTGGAAACCATTTGGGGACGAACCTCCGAGCTATACCCAAGTTTTCGAGTTATTTTCGAGGTTTAAGACCGGCCGACTTTCGGAGGAAGACGATGACTGTCCCGGAAGACCTTTGGCTGCAACCACAACCGAAATCGTCGCCAAAATTCATCGAAGTATCCGGGAAGGCCGTCATTTCGACGAACTTTCTGTGACGTAAGTTTCATTGGTTAAAACTTTTCTGATATGCATGTGCATTGTTTTAATCAAAAGTTACGAAATCAATCCATAAATTTCAGAAATTATGGTGTTTGGGTTTAAGGGTATAAAGTTTCATTGATTTTGCTTACGATGTCTCTAACATGGCGTGCCCTTTATAGCGTTGATGTTCACGTGCAGGTGGTAAGGACAACATCAGTATAAGAGGCCAAAGTTGTTTCGATTGATCAATAGAGAATGGTTAATAGTCTGCACTACACTTGAAAAACCAATTGTTATAAATATTAGGCTTGTGTCTCTTCGGGCTCGTTAATTGCTTTAATATCAAAGGGTCTTTTCTTCTTCTGCTTTCTCAGCCTGTGTTCTTGCACTCCTGAATGTAGGCCTCTTCCAACACCTTCCATGCCCTTCTATCCATTGCAACTTGTCTTCAGTTCGTTCCTGCAATCCTCTAGATGTCGTCGCGCCATCGCTTTTGTGGTCTTCCCATACTTCTCTTGGTCTCTATGTTAACAATTTATTAGTCTATCTATTCGGATCTTGTTTCGCAATGTGGCCCGCCTATTGCCACTCTAGCCGTGCTATTTTTTCCCAATACATCCGGTACTTTTATTCTTTCTCGGATATCTTAGTCTCTAAGGCTTATTGCAAGCATGGCTCTTTCCATTGCTCTTTGAGTGATTTGGAGCTTGTGCCGTAGTTTCTAGTCCATAAGTGAGAACAGGCATTATATGTACAACTATTAAAGATTTTCCTTTTAAGATTTATGGGGATAACTGGTGACTTCGTTATATGCCCCAGTTTACCGAATGCTGCCCATCTTGTTCGTCAGAAGATTTCCGCATCTTGGTTCTCTTTTGCCAATTGGATCTTGCGTCCTAAATGTATGTACGAGGGCACGTTTTCGAGCAATTGGTTGGCATCACATCTATGTCTCTAGGACTCATTATTAAGGAAGAATCATGGAATTCTTGCAACGTGATTCAAAGTTCCTCTGCTGTCTCGCTAATAATGACAATGTTATCTGCGAACTTTCAGTGGTTGAATCGTACGCCATCTACGTTAATTCCTTTGTCAAAGTACTTCAGATTTTTAAATATATCTTCCAGAGTAAAGAGTAAACGTTCTTCAATACGCCTGCTGCAAGCCTACGACGAAATGCCTGAAAGTCACTTCAATTTGACACGGCTAATTTCGAGAATCATGATTTGTCACCTATCCAAAGCTGTGAAACCTACCGTTATGAAATGATAGACTTGTTTCTTTTTATTTGTTTAGTAGCTTTTGTTTTTTCTTGTAGGTTCCTCATGTGCAGTGCCCAGAAGTAGCTGCAGGACCAGCGACCGTGCAATCCAGTGTTATAAATACCCAACAGGTCGGTATATTTTAATAATTTATCGAAATTTGTAACGGCGTTGATAAAAGCAGACTTCATGATACAAATTTTGACGTTTTTAAATAAATACATTCCACCTCCTAGAGGTTGATATCTTTATTTTTTTCTTGTCAGCTACTGCTAATCGACTGATAGTGACTGACAGTAATACCCAGTGTGTCTCTAAGTAAACAGGACTTTTAAAAAAAAAAAAAAAATAGTCCTCTTCGGACTCGGTACAGCTTTTTGCAGGGTCAGTAATTATATTAAATGAGCTTTTTGGCTCAACTTTTAATATGTCGTTCATTATCCTAGTCGACATATTTTGGATGTCGTCAGTGTCCGCATAACGCTTTCCTTTCTTTTTCTTCTTCCTATAAGACAAGATCTTGGTCCGTCTGTCTTTAAGCTTGTGACCGAAATGTCCAGCTTCTTTTTGGGGGTCCATCAAGAGGTCTTCTTGTTTCTAATTTTTCATCTTTTGTCCATCTTGGTCATCTATTAGGTGGCATTTTACTTACATGATCCCGTCAACATCAACGTCTTGATCTGGTGAAACGGACGATGTCTTGAATCTTGTGTTCTTCTCGTATAGTTGTGCTTCGTACCTGGTCTCTCAGAGTTATTCCTTTGATAGAGCGAAGTGTTTTCATTTCCGTAGCTCTCGTGTGGCTTTTTGTTTTAGATGTTTCTGCTCTTCTTTCGGCTGCATATGTTAGACCCGGTCTTACCATGGTTCTATATATACGCACTTTGGTTTCTCTAGACATGTCGGCTTTTTTCCATATTAGGTCCCTCAGACAACCAGATATTCTAGATGCTTTATTGGCCTGACTGAGTACTTCTTGATATAAATTTTTTGAGCTTGATAGCTATACTCCCAGGTGTGTGCAGTGCATGTTCTGTGCTACTGTTTTGTTGTAGACGGCTAATTTACATCTAAAATGGGGTCTTTAGCTATAACTATTGATTCTGATTTTTCCACTGATGTTCTCATGTTGTAAATTTCTGCTGTGGTTTGGAAACGATGTATTAGCTGTAAGCCATCTTCATTTTCTGCTGTTAATATTGTATCATCAGCAAAGCACAATATTTTTAGAGTTTTTCATCCCATTTTGTATCCGCTATTGACCTAATTGACACTATTTTTTTATTTTGCCCGTTATTAAGAAGTGTTGGACTCATGCTGTCGCCTCGACGAATTCCAGATGATATTGGTACTTCTTCAGTTAGTCCTTGGTGTGTCTTTATATGTATCCTATTGTTTTTTATTGAGTTGTTCTATCACTTTATCGTAGTTGTTGTTGAAGTCATGATCTCGAAAAATTTGCAACAACAACAATCGTCCCTCTCGAATGTTTTTGTTAGATCAACTAAGCACAGAAATAGAGGTTTATTGAATTCTATTTATAGCATCCTCTGTCGATCTATTTTCTTCAAATCCTCGCTGTTCCTCGCTTATTTTGATCTTTCTTCCTTTTATCTATAAATGTAATTTTGGGAATAGATAGAAACCGCACGGAAATAAATCAGGGGAATACGGTGAATGGTTGATGGTTCTGGTCCAAAAATCAGTAATAACAGTCGACAACTTCCACTTTCACAATATTGTGGCCGTACGCGACGAATACACGACAATCAACTTTTCATAACACCTAGATAATACATAGTATTAACCGTTTGGCTAAGTGGATTCAATTTATTGTGCACTATACCCTCCGAATCCAACAAAGAAAACAATGCCGAAACAAATCGGCATTGTTTTCTCTTTTGACTTCTCCCGACGACTTTTTTTCGGATCTTCTTCGCTTGGGTGTTTTTATTCAGAGCTTTGGTGCTTTTTGTTTTTGGATCATATTGAAAACACCACGTCTAGTCGTCAGTTACGATGGAATTCTTGAAGTTTTTGTCCTTTTTTAATCAAGTTTTGTGTTGAATTTGAAGCAATTTTTGATCATCAGTCAGTTTATGTGGTACAAATCGTGGGCAAATCTTTTTAAGCCCCTAAATGTGATGGACTCACGCAATTTAATTCCATTTTTATGTATCACAACGAAGATTTCGGCTCTTTTTTGATGAATTTACGGAAAATCTCGATGTTTTCTTCGATTATCACGAATTTTGGTTGGCCAGCATGTCCATCGTCCTCACGAACTTCTTTTAAACGTTTTTACCACTCATGCACGCTGCTGTGGGATAGACACTCATCTTCATAAATATGTTTCAGCACTGATATGATCTAGTAAATGTTTTATCAAGTTTTACACAAAACCTAATATTCGCTATTTCGTTGATGTTCAGTTTTCGACAATTTTTTTTTCGCAATATCTCAACTTCTAATTATCTGATTGTCATGAAAATTAGACATAATGTCAGTGAAAGATGTATCTTTCCAACGCATATTCTATACAATAGGTGGCCATATTGGCTATTCTGGAAAAGTCTTGTTTACTTTAAGATTCTCTGTATACTTCACTATTCGCGGTAGTAAATCTCTATTCTGTTCTTGTCCTTGAGCTTGGCTCTTGGATTAAAACTTTTGTCCGTGAGATCTGTTGTTGACTGGCATCCTGTGGGCTTCAAATAGAATGTAACACGTTACGCTCTTCGTTCTTATTGACTCGTTAACCAATCTGCTTTATATTTTTCTATGAAAAAATAACAATTTTATTTTTACGTACTTAGTAATTAAATATTTTTGGTTAAATTTTCAGGCAAGTAGTATGGCAGGCGGACTCATGAACAGCGCGGTAGCTAGCGTAGCTTCAATATGGCGGGGATTTACCGGTCGGTAGTTTTGAAAAGCACCCTAATTTCGTTAGTAACTCGACGTTAACTTAGTAAATTAATTGTTGAATGATCTTTAACACGATTTTAGTTAAATATTACACAGTTTTAAGTATCAAATAACATTATAGACAGAGAACTAATCATACCAAATCAGCCATTATGAAACATGCCTTATTTTAATGCTCTTATTTGGAGCATTTGTTTTTTAGATTGTTTTCTCCAATTAATTGTTGGGCATTGTCATTTATAGGGTGACTCTCTTGTACAGGGTACCTGACTAACTAAGGCCATTTTTTTATTAGATTTTGTTGGTTGAAAGCAAGAGTTTTCCTTACTTTTAAATATTGACATGATATATTATGATTGGCAAATATATTGCACAAATTTGTTTAAGAGAGAAAGAGATATTTGGTTTTTATTGTGCATTTTTCTTTAACAAAAAAAGACGTTGCATGATTGTGTATGATATGATGTGCCAATTTAAGTGGTTGTTTAAAAACCATATTATGAATGACATACTCGGGCTATTCGTTTTTGTGTTCAACACGTAGCAAACTCTATAACTACCTGTCAGTTTCAACCAGAATGTATTTAATGATGGAGGGTTTGGTACGGTTAGCTTTTACATACATAGAAAAGCTCTGTTCAGTCAAACAACAATCCTTTTAAATTTTATTCTAAAACAATTTGACAGCTTTAAATTGAAAAGACAACAGATTTCATAATTTTAAAATATTTTACGTCTGTAAAAAACGGGATTGGGGTCCATCTGCCGCCCTTCCTCCTGCGCCCCTAGAACGTCACTACGCCCTTCGCGTAAATGATTTTAACTTATAAGGTAAAAAGTACTCGTTATTTCCTAATCATTAAAAGATTTTAATTTCTAATACTGTTTTTTTACATGCTTTCTTTTTTGCATAATCCTGTATCTAAGAACCAAACTGAACTGCCTCTGTTGCTACCTATTTAGTACGATGTTTTTGTTTGTAAGATACAGAACGATGTATTTATCTCTATTATTTGTTTTTAATATTTAACTTGGTAATTTAGTAGAATTTTTGTACATACACGTAAACATTAGGATTTTGTTGTTTTTTTTTCTGCTCAATTTGTAGTTATTGTCGCGTTAAGTTCCTAGGAATTTGTATTTGCAGAAAAATAGCTGTATTTTTATTATTGAAATTTTGTTTTCCTGACTACGATAACTTACATTGTTAGCTGAATACAGATGTTTATTTTGAAATAGTTGCCTATTAGATATATATATTTTAAGCTTAATAATATACGGAGTGTTTTCCAAGTTAGAGCAATTTTTAACAGGTTATAATAAAAACATATAACTATATATGTACTACTCCTATATTGCTAGCGCCCTATCTTTGCCTTTAAGCGAAGCGAGTGCCATTAAAGAGAGAAGTAAGAAGAGATCAGATTGCTAACGCGCATGCGCGCCTCTTATATACACTATGCAGTATATAATGCTTTCGTTTCGTGCATAAAGAAAAAAAGGGAATGGAATATTTTATGAATTAATATAGTAAATTTATAGTTAAACTTATAATTATATAATAATTAAACGCATGAGCAATTCGTGCGAAATTCCGAGCTAGAGTGCGAGATAGAAACGATCGTCTATACTCTGCTAACGGCGTCTCTCTCAATATAGCTATATAAGGGTATTACATATATGCATATAACACTAAAGTAAGTCGAATATTACCTATAAAAATGACTTTCGCTTAGTAGTTCAAAGCACGCGCACGTCCTTTCCTGTTGAAGCATCTGAAGGTCCAGTTGGGGCGACTTGGGACTTCGGATTGTGAAATAAGGGTCCTCCGTTCACTTAGTAGGGCATCTAATCGTGCTATAAAGAGTCGATTCGTTCAACGCCGGTTTAAGGTTATGTAATTCGAGCGGATTGCCGAACACTTTTGGCAGTGTCGTCTCGTGTCCTTTGACAGATAGTGGTTATACTCGATATTAAGTAGCAGTTTTCTGAAGAGATACCTTAATAGTACCTGTATATTTTGGAAAGAGACACAAGAGGTTCTCAAAATGGCCAGGTTTGTGACAGATATTAAAATTGTAACATTTTTTTACATAAATTTAAATTTTTGTTTAGAAATTGAAAACTGTCTAATTTTTCCAGTACATGTTGTTTATAATACAGTCTTGTTTCGTAGGAAAAAACTTCATATTTTATTAATACTCTACAATACCATACCTAAAAATTATTTTACCTGTATTTTGAGCTAGGTGGAATTCAGTGTATTTTTTTTTAACTCGTTACGACGTACTCGTGCGATTTTTTTTTACCTTGGCGAAGACCATGCGTGATAAAAAAAACAGGACCTAAAAATTTTGAGTGTCGCTACTGTGTTTTATGTTTACCGTGACTATGACCTGTTAAAAAATATTCCAACTTAAAAAAAAAGCCTTGCAAAATTTCGTTGTTAAAAT
>CM032446.1:233278035-233288035 GCA_019049505.1 Pachyrhynchus sulphureomaculatus | reverse complement strand
AAGGACCAATCAGCAGTTTTTTCGTTTGGGCCAATCTGTTTTACCACTTCAAGGTTACAAACTATAAAGGGCCTGTCTATATGAGATTTGGGCCAATCTTTATCTTACTAAGTCAATAGGGCCAATATTCTTCATCATTAGGGACACCTGTGCACTAAGGTGTATATACAAAAAAAGGGTTACTTTTGCGTTGTGTAAAAAGAGAAAAAAAGGCAAGAGAAACTGTGACAGGCATAAGTAGAAGATAGTTTAAACAAATGTATTTTTTACCACGTAATGAAATGGTGCAAGTTTGTTGTTGTGAACACCCTGGATGTGGGTGTAAAAACGCTTCGTTACACTGAAACATGCATCATCATATCCGGACAGTACTCCTGAAAATAGGAGAAGATTCAACACACCTGCCGACAAAACACCACCACATACTCTAAAGGCAGTGAGAAATTTTATTGAAAATCTTCCTGTTGTGTCTTTTCACCATTGTCAGAATAGCTCGACCAAAAAGTACTTATCAGAAAACTTTGAGATGGCAATCAATGTATACCGATTATATGTCGTGCACTGCAAAAACAGCAGCATAGAAGTGTCTGAATTTAAATTTAAAAAAATTTCAACACGGAGTTCAACATAGGGATTTACCACCCCAAAAAAGACGTGTGTAACCTATAGGACTTTAAGGGATCAAGCCCTTCCGAGAAACTGGCCCAAGATAAACACAAAGAACAAGAAATGAAAAAGATATGCAGAGGATCGAGAAAGGAGCAAAAGGGATAAAAATTTTATAACTACGGCCTTCTACTTACTGAATACTCCCCACGGGAAAAGTATGCTCTATTTCTATGCATGAAAATACGCTACGTGTAATCTTTCATTTTACGAGAGTAGCACTGGGTTGACTTGCTGCTATATGTAGGGTGAGACTAATGGACAGAGGCCGCGGTGAAATTGTACGATCATGTGGACATATTTAATGCTCTTAGATAATAGGGACATAAAGGAAGTTACGCTGTATTGTGATAATTGTGCAGGTCCGCAGAAAAACTAAGCTATGCTTGTACTGTTGACAGTTTGTAAAGCAGTCTAAAGCTCTTAAAAAATTTCACTAAATGTTTTGAGTGTAGGCTACTCAATGATGACTGTTAACTGAGTAAATGGGTTGTAGAGACAATGGTGAAGAAAAAACCGTATACGCTCCAAGCGAGTGGCCCACTATAGTAACCAATGCCCGCTATAATCCGTTCCCTGGTGAAGTAATAGTTGTTAAAAGAAATGAGTTTAGGGACGAGAAGATCTTTTCAGAGAAGTTTAAAATTGAGGCCGAGGACGGTGAGAAATTAAAAATTTCATCAGCGCAATGGGTATATTGGTCCAAAAAGACCGTTGTACATAATGGAACAATGGAGGTGTCTCGAAACGCTTCAGATGAGACCTCAACTTTATATTTTCTACAAGAAATACAGAGACGGAGATGTACAAAGAATAAAGAAACAGAAGGGAGAGAACAAAAAAGGAAAGAAAGAGATTTCCCTCTGGCAAAGCAAAAATATAATAACTTAATAAATTTCTGCACCAAAGGTCCTGAACGCTATCATAAAGAGTATTTACTTTGCACTTCCTAATTCGGAAGCAGTGGGAAATCTCCTGATTGAGACCGATGAGGAAGACGTTTAACAGCAAAGTGAAAAATTTAAAGTTTTAATTTTAACTGACGTCTGTTATTTTAATTTTTTTTTATTGTATTTTGTAATACCACGTTAAAATAATAATAATTAAAAAAATTTTGAAAGATGTTCATTATTAATACAATTCCTTTTACGAATAAAAATAATAGAAAATAAAGTATCAGTAACTACATCCTATATGTTGAAAAAAAGAATATCAATTTCGGGAAAATATTATTTATTTATGTAATTTTATTATTCCCCCAATTATTATTCGATAAAAGTTCAAGATTGGCGCCGACAAACATTAGTTTAGCCTTAAGATGAAAATGCAAAAAAAAAGGCCAATCTACCACATTGGCCCTTTTAATCACAGGATCGCTACTCGAGTGCTAAGTCCAAGAGGAATAATTTGCATTTTTATATTTTCTCAGTCATGGTTAGAAATACTCTTCAAATTTTTTTTGGAATTTTTTATTTTAAACCGTAATATATAACTCAAATTAACCATTCAGCGATGATAGTAAATTTTTTACAAAATTTCTTGAACGACCTGAATCTTAAACATTCAGTTCTGAAAACCAGATTGGCCCTTTTGGAGGAACGAAATAAATAAATAAAATATATATATATATATATATATATATATATATATATATATATATATATATATATATATATATATATATGGGACGTTCTTTGTTAAACGGAACAAGGCTCTGCCCAAAATTCATGTTGATGGATTTTAGTGATCTTGGGCTTAAAATGTTCGTTATTGATCCCTCTTTATGGGCTAGTGTGGCCTTTTGGAAAATTTCAAAAAGACGGCACAATATAGTGGACAGAAATCAGAGAAAAATCAAGATTTTGGAGTAAAAAATAGCAAAAAAAAAATTTACGGCCGATTCGATTGGTTTTGGGTGCAACTTGTTTGTAATTGACAGCCCTAAAATGTTGGATAGGTAGGTTCGCGAAATCCAACATGGCGAATCCAAGATGGCAGCTGAAACCTCAAAATCGTCGAAAAATTAAAATAATCAAGACTCTGACTAGAGTTTTTGACACTTAACCTGATTATATTGGCCTCCAATGTTGAGTGTTAATCACTCATTACTTATACAGGTTATTATCAATCAAAAATTCAAAATGCCGGCTCCGATTAACTTCAAATTGTAAGAGAGAGTTTTGACACTTAACCTGATTATGTTGGCCTCAAATGTTGAGTTTCAATCACTCATTACATATACAGGTTATTATGAATCCAAAATGGCGGCTCTGATTAACCTCAAAATGTAATAAAATCGGTAAAAAATGGTGAAATTTAGTGGAAACAGTCCCAAACGAGTATATTGATGGCCACCTAACGGTGAAATCGAGAACTTTTCAGTTTCGCGACTACTTATATAACCCGCTTCGATAAATATGAATACAAAATTTATTGTAATAAAATATTCGATGACGATGAGATTTTCCCTTCTGACTCTTAAAAGATATAGAATTCTGAATATTCTCCAAAAACAGTGAAAATCATGTAACGGCTCTTTAAAAATAAAATATTCTTTAACTGTTTGCTCTGAAAATACCTTTTCTCTACTCATTATAGCATTTTTTCCTAATTAAAAATGAATTATTGAGACCAAAATTTTAAGCAGATTTTAAATAGGGTTTTAGAGACTAAAATTCGGTTCAATAGACTTTTAGAGTAAACTTAATAGAGAGGTTAAGACATTTTAGTATAGTGTTTCGTCTCTTAATTAGCACCATTCTTTTTTTTGTTATTCCGAATGCGGATTCGTATTCAGAATGCACAAAACCACGAGATAACACGTTTTGCTTAAGAATTTCAAGTAAATGGGTTGTGCGAATTTATCTGACAGTGGGTCTTTTCTTATATATGGCATTGCTTGACGCCATTTTGACTCCGCCATATTTGATTTATGAAGTTCGACTTCATGATACAAAAAGCAATCATTTGACGATTTATGAACCATATATACTCGTTCCGGACTGTTTCCACCTAAATTTCACCGTTTTCTACCGATTTTATTACAATTTGAAGTTAATGGGAGCCGCGCTTTTGAATTCATAATAACCTGTATAAGTAATGAGTGATTAACACTCAACATTGGAGGCCAATATAATCAGGTTAAGTGTCAAAAATTCTAGTCAGAGTCTTGATTTTTTTCATTTTTCGACGATTTTGAGGTTTCAGCCGCCATCTTGGATTTCGCCAACCTATCTATTCAACTTTTTAGGGCTGTCAATTACAAACAATTTGCACCCAAAACCAATCGAATCGGCAGTAAATTTTTTTTTTTGCTAATTTTTTACTTTAAAATATTGAGTTTTCTCTGATTTCTGTCCGCCATATTGAGCCGCCATTTAGACATTTTCCAAAAGGCCACACTAGCCCATAAAGAGGGATCAATAACGAACATTTTAAGCCCAAGATCACTCAAATCCATCAACATGAATTTTGTTCTTAATTTCTTAGATTGTTTTGCTTGCATCTGTTTCAAGCACTAATAAAGATCTTAAGGTTTATGATGTTAGGGACGGCTTCTTTGCATCTTACGCCGGACCATAGTTTGTCGTTAGAACGGCATTTCTTCGAAAAAGAGTTGTACAATTTACGATGCAATGAGTCGTCACAGCTGAGACAAATGCTTATCAAAGGGGAAGTTTGAAAATATTCCTGGTGAGCTGATAGAAAATCTGACCTATTTTATTGCATGAACCTTTTACATCACAGAACTGTCACACTTTGAATTATCTTCATTGGATGATTACGCATGCATATGAAGATACTACTGATTAAAACAGACACAGGATGCTCTGTAGAAAGGAGGTAGGGAAAAAATAAATTTTCAATACAATTTATTTATTTTGGTGACATTAATAGTACAATTGTATGTAAGCCGAAAAACCTGTACTAAAGATACAAAATTGTATTTAAGTAATACATAAATAAATAATACTCTTAAACACCTATACTAAATAAAAATTACTAAAAATTCGTTTAAAGTTTCATGATTCTGTCGTATTTCGTAATTTTTAAAAACAGTAGGTACATTGCAACACCCCAATTTGAAAAAACAGTATCCATATTCAAAGTATAAAAATAAATCACAATGAAAAATAGTGTATAACGGAAAGAAATAAAGGTTTTAAATAATATTTTATGTTGATTGCTCTTAGACGCTATTAAGTAACAGCTCAAAGTCTCCCATGGTTCTCGGCTATTTTTGAATAGACATAAAAATATATCCAGCATAATGATATCATGAAGAATCATATCATATAGTATAGCTTATTCCATGATCGAAAAGTATTTTTTATATCATTCATTACTTACTACTCTAGAGAACACAGGACGGAAATAATAGTCAATGGGACTAAAGAGGGTACGGCTTCCTCGAGATAACTATGTTGTCGCCTCTAACAAATTGATCCTTCGGTAAAACACAACAATTTGCATCTGGAGCTACTGTAAGCGTAGTTTTGAACCTGCCCTTTGTTGCTGGCTGTTTAAGACCTCAAACTGATAGAGGAGGTTTAGCGAGTTGCTAATACATACCGTCAGGTAGGGCGATTGTTATGATTCTAAAATTGAAGAAAGTCCAAATTTCAGCAGTTATTTACTGTTTTCTCATCTGTCAATTCATTTCGCGACGCGTTTCGTCATATCAAGAGTCATCAGCCCAAGATAGACAGAGAAGAGAACAAGTACTTCGAGTTTTGTTCTCTTTTTTGTCGATTCTAGCTTGGCCGATACGTAGTAATACTAAGAAATTCGTTCAAAGATTGATTGGCAGATGATACAACAGTAAATAATTGCTGAAATATGGACTTTGTGCTATGTTTTAGTACTTGATATTGATTTTTAAATTGATCCTTATTTAATGCAAGTAAGTATTTGTTTGACACCTGCCTAGTTAAAACTAAAGTAAGTCTATGAAAGCAAAAAATATTTACTTATTCGTCCTACCGATTTTAAAATTGCATCTGGCTACGGGCCTGAGGAAAATAGTACGAAATAGCTTCGGATAATTAAATAAAAAAACGCTAATAACGTTTTCTAACGCTTTTTACCATTTCAGGAGGTATCCTCAAGAATCTTCACGTCTTGATTTATTGACCGGTAAGAATGCTGCGACCCAGTGGTTCAAGAGCAGCTTAAATTCAAAGAAATATTCATACCCAGAATCCCCACTGTGGCAATTTAAGTGGTCATAATAATATATGGAGTTATTTTCTTGACCAGTCAAAATGCATAAATTAAGTCTTAACAGAGTCGACTTTTGTTTAAGCAAGCTGCACGCAAATCATAAATATGAGTTGGGAAAAGTTTTATTTCTGAACAGAGTATTAAAAAAAGACACTTGATATTTTTTGCTAATAGTCCGTTTTTCAGGTTTCCAGTTAACTCCCTGATCTGGTAAAGTAGCTAATAATATGATGATGCATGTTAAATTTTGATGTTAAATTGATATATTTAAAACCCACTCATAAATAACGGTAAGAACATAGAGACTTTTTGAATAAAAATAGACGAAACGCACAGTTCTTAATTTTAATATCATATATTTTTATATTACCTATTTTATAAATTCTTTTTATACCACAATTTTATTTTTACTTTAAGATTTTTCTATTAGTACAAAAAAATTAATATAAACGTACTCCTTTCTGGATAGAAAATAAGCCATTCTTCGCTGTGTACCTTGTTTTATAGCTATCGTGCCCATACTATATCGGTTTTGTCCACCTTATGGTATCATCAGTAGGGCTCTAACAATAACCGGGTGAAAGATGTTCTAAGAGAATTACAGGCATCGTTGTGATTCACATAAGATGTACCTTTTTCCACCAAATAAGGAGTAAGCAGTTGCTTTTGTGAAAGTAGAGGTTTGCTGGAAATTTTATAGTTAGCCTGGGTCATCTAAATTCTACAATTTTTCAGGCTATATTTTTTTTTAATATAGAATGGTATAGTGCATGTCAAGGAGTATACTGACGTATTTGACATTTGGTAATGAAAACGACGCTGGGGGCCGCGACGCTAAACAACTTTTTTTCCATCGACATACCTTTTGTAAAACGACATTGGATAGCCCTACTTTTTTTTCAACATTTTTTCCTTAAACTGTTTTTTTTTTCTAATTTGTTTTGCTAAAAAGTTATTCAGCAAAAACCCTCTTAAATATTATTTTTTGGTCATCGCGGCTGCCATGGATCGTATGCCACGTTTGGCAGTTTTCAAACAATTTAACTAGTAGGCGGCTCACATACTTTAATCTGACCGTAATTATAATAATATTAGTTAATATGCTGCTGAGGTTTTTCCTTTAATAACATATCTTTGAACAATAAAAAGCAAGAAACATTATTTTTATTAAAACCACAAAAAACTATATAACTTTTAACATTACATAAGTTATTATATATTTATAAAATTAAATTAAAAGAAATTTTCTATGTCTTCCTTCTCCTATCACACATTTTTCCATTCTTTTTATTAACGCTTGATGAGTGGTGTAAATAACTGTTTGAAAACGTCAAACGTGGCATACGATCCATTAGAGGGTTTTTACTGCATAACTTTTTTCAAAACATTTGAAAAAAACATTTTAAGGAAAAAAATGTTGAAAATGTTTCAGCGTCGTTTTCACTACCAAATGTCAAATACGTCAGTATACTCCTTGATATGCATTACACCATTTTACATTTAAAACAATATAGATATCCAACAATTTTCCATAAATCAGGGCCAGGCGTCTACAAATGATAATCCTGTATGTAGTTTGGGCCGTAGGTTGAAAATATGAAATATAATTTGACTGCAAGAGGCTCTTCGAGATATTTTCAAAAAGAACGGCACCTTTTTTGAACTTGACTTGCCGTTTATTTATTTTCAATTTTATAAAATAAATTTCATATTGACCGTCATTGTTATTTTTTAATTCTTTAAATTAATGAGTTTCGTGATTTTTATATATAAAAAAATTGGTCGGATTTCGTGGTGTAATCGAAAAAAAAAAAGAAAAAAAGTGTATTAGTTCAGGTTAGTTCAAAATAAATAAGTAACAAGCCAATTTCCAGGAAAGAGCATTTTTTCAGGAAATACCTCAAAACCCAAGTTCTTCCTGAAAAATTTCGTTTTAGTATTCATAACTTATGGCCCCAATTTTATACGTGGTACGATTCAAAAATTCCCAGACTAACAGTATATGGCCAGAACGCGAAACAGTACTGACCCGCGTCGATAGACAGCGGTAGGTACATTACTAATGACGCTGTCGCAAGTTTCAACTTGCCAGCTTGTTCACTTTTTTCTGTACGCGTAAAGGTCTATTTGTGTCTCTTCGCGGTTTTTACAATGGATAAAAAAAAAGTAGTGCGTGTGGGCGAAATTTTTATTTTAAACTCGCAAAAAGTGGTATCGAAATGTATAAAGTGATACTGAAAGCATTTGGAGACGAAACCCTGAAATGTGTACAAATTTTCAAGTGTTATCGCGCTTTAAAGTTAGTAGAACTTCGGTGAGGTGTGGAGGGTTCTGGAAACCCTCTGACTGCCATCATGCCTCAAATCATCACCTGAGGACCTTTCTATTAGTTAAAAAACGGTCGAGGAGCGAGAAGTGTTTCGTCCTGCACCGGCCCACAGTTTATTCTGTACAGAATAGCTCCTAGCGAAGCATTCCATGACTATCATCCCCAGTCCCCATCAATCGCCTGATTTCGCACCCTGAGACCTCGAGCTGTTCCGCTATATGAAGATGAAGTGACAGGTCATATCAAACGGTAGAGGAGATACAACGCGACTCGACGGTGACGCTAGAGGCAGTGACAACATTGACTCTTTAAAAAAGGTTAGGGGCAGGGGGGCTGCTTTAAAGGTGATGGGATCTACGAAGCCTAAAACTAACTACCTCAGATTTTAAAGCAATAGTCTGGGAACTTTTGGATCGCTCCACGTATACTTGTGATTTTAGAGAGGCACAAGATAACAACTAAATTAAAAATTTATTTTAAAAAATGCATTAATTTCAAAAATGGCAAGACACAGTTACAGTTGTCATGACAGAAAAAAAGTGCAAAAAGTTTGCTTACGCTCTTTTTATACCCTGCAAAAAGTTTTTTTTAGTTATAAAAAAAGGATTTCACTGGGAAAACACGGTAAAGTTATTTTTTATTGCCGAAACTTAATATTTAAATTTTATTTCAATTACTGATCAAAAACTCAGGCCATTTCATTGTCTAATATATTCAAATTGGCTTCTGAAATTGTTTCATGTGTATAAATTTTTTAGTCCCAAAAATCTTTACTAGTGTGCAATTTATATGATTCCACAAAATATCTTAAAAAACTCATGGGCGGTAAGTGTTATTATTTGTGCTGGACTTGTAATTCTCATAATTCCGTCTACTGCATTGTCCTGATGTTTGCTTACCACCTATCTGGATATGAAGCATCTATTTTAAATAACAATGTTTCGACTCGAATGTATCAAATATTTTCAAGTGAAAACTGGTTCTCTTGAAGATGTTGAATGTAAATTCAAAATACTTTTAATCTATAAAACAATGAAGTGAACCGAGTTTTTTTTTGCCATACACAATTATTTGTCCAATATTTTCATAAATACACATTTAAGAGATATATTTTTGCCTTACAAAAATATATTACGTTTAGCAATAGAACCTTCACATGTTATGACATCTCAACTTTTATTAAATTATTTATTCTTCATTTTATAAATGTCTGTTCCATAATAGTTTTATATTATCTAATTAAAAAAAACCCTGTAGAATATTTAAACTAATTAATACTACGTCAAATATTCCATGGGCTCAAAGAATAGTAAACATAGACATAGAGGATGGACTGAGCGTTCTGTATGCTGTTGTGAAGTTAAAATGGATGCAAAAGTGTGAGAAAGACAAAGCGAATGTGCGGCCAGTAACTGTCTCTTTTTAGAATGCCGCTAAGCCACGGCGCTCTTGAAAATAATATTTCTAAGTGTTCTGTTTGAACTAAAATCGGGTGGGGGCTTTTCTCGCCTTGAATTCCATCTCGGGATACTGCGCCTTGGTTATTACAGGCCTACAGAAAACAGACAGGTTATTGGCCGCACAGTCGCTTTGTCTCTTTCTAGAGAGTGGTCAATTTTGTGAGGCTAATGCTCAATCCATCCTCAATGTCTATGATGGTAAACACAGACATGGAGGATGGACTGCGCTTTAACCTCACAAAATTGACCACTCTCTAGAGAGTGACAAAGCGAGTGTGCAGCCAATACCTGTCCTTTTTCTGTAGACCTATAATAACGTAAT
>CM032446.1:233233035-233273035 GCA_019049505.1 Pachyrhynchus sulphureomaculatus | reverse complement strand
CGTAAATTATAGTAACAAAATGCAATGGAAATACGCGATATAATTAATAAAGAAACTATACACAATACATACGTCTTTTCAGCCATATTTTTCGCTCTATTTCAGTTCTCTCAGTATCAATCTTACCCCAAATTAAAGCCAATAAAAAAAACTTTAAAATATTTAGGCCTTTCGCTACTGCCATAGATTCGTACCAACGCTAGGTACGCTGTTCACTCCAGGACCGGCACTGTTCAACGATAAATTGGCAAACTGCTGTTGTAACGGCACCGTTTGTTTTTGTTGTTGATTGCCGAAAAACGGATTGGGCATTTGGGTGGCGAAATTCGCGTTGCCCAACGTCGGTTGGGCGCCGAATTGCGATTGAGCGACGGGAATTTGGCTGGGGAAAGCGGCTGAAAACTGGGCAGTCGGTTGTCCGTTTTGGTATTGGGATGGTTGTGGAAACTGATTCGGCATAAATTGACCCTAAAAATCAAAAATATAATGAACAAAGTATAAAATATAGCGTATTACAGTGTACACATAATACGAGCGATAAAAATTTTCTCTTATTATTTAATCAAGGCGGAACACAATCGACATAAAATGTCAGTAACTACATGTACGTGGTGCGATCCAAAAGTTCTCAGATTAACGCTAATATCTGAGAAAATTAATTTCAGGTTTAATGACTAGGGATGGGATTTTTTTAATTTGATATATCTATAGTTATCGATATATCAAGTACCGATAGGTGAATTATTGATAATTTTTAACATATTGATAATTATCAACGTATCGATAGTTATCGATGGGCATCACTTACTTTCACTCTCCGGTTGTCGAGGTTAGGTGATAATTTTTTGGAAGAAAGGACTCTTTTTTGGAAGTTAATCGCGTCCTGTAATCTATTTCTGAATAATTATCGGTATATCGATATTTATCGAGAGATATATCGATAACTATTGATAGTTACCGATATACGCATTATTGCCTAACCGTATTCGCATGGGATCCTTTAAATTAGTCCTCTATACCCGAATGCATCGGTCCCATCGTTTTTCTCCATTGGTCGGAGATTTTTTAGCAGGTCGATATCATATTTTCAAATGAAGGAATAGTCTCTGGAGCCCAAATCAGACGAGTAAGGGGGTTGAAAGATGACCGAATTCTTCAACAAAAATTGTTGTGTACAGAACGCACTGTTGACAGGTACATTGTCGTGATGCAGGAGGAAACTTTTCTTGTTCCTCTATCCTCATCCGTAATTTGTTGAATTTTAGTAATAATTTCTTGGTTTCAGTTGAAGGTCTTCCGGAATGCATGCCGAATAATTTCATAGTTTTCGTAGCATTTCAATGAGCAGGTTGAAACTTGTCACGGATTGTTGTTAGGGTAGTATCTACCGCCACCTATTGGCGCGAATCGATACTATTTCGCGCTCGTGCTATATAGCGTTAGTTCGGGAACTTTTGGGTCGCACCATGTATTGACCTAACTGTAGACGAGCGTTTGCAAAAACCCAGCAATGTTTCTTACCTGACTTTGTGCTGTAGGAAATTGCAAAGCGCCCCCTTTAGCCCAATTCGTTTGTTGCAAAAACTGTCCCTGAACGGTAGATAAACCGTTTCTGTACCGGAAAAGCAGGAACCTACAAATACAAAATAAATCAAGTAAAACCGAAAACATACAAACACACAAGCATATATTCAGAAATAAATAGAATCACACAAGTTTTTCAGTGTTCAAAAGTTTTGATACTGTAACATCAAAATTTGCAGATTTTCTATTAAAATTTCATATTCTTTACCTGTCCTCCTTGAGGAAATCCCCCAAATGTTGGGAAATTGCCTTGTGTGGGTTGTACCGTTGGGAAACCTCCAACGCCCTGATAAGGAACCTGCATGGGGTTTTGATACTGTGGCATTGTGGGTGCGGCACCATAAAGTGCTAAGATACTATCCTGTAACAAATAAAATAAAATTAATTTCAAATTTAATAGCTATACGTACAAACACAAATACAATATGAAAAAAAAAATTGTTCATTAGAACAGCAGAGTAAATAATAGTACCATTTATTGTTTAGATGAGATTGTAGTATACGCATGGGGTAAAAAAAATCCCAATACTTTTGAAGAAAAAACAATGTCTCCTTTAAAAGCAATACACTTATTCTAGCGATCTTCCAATATGTGGATACCTTTCATTTAAAATGACCCTGAGTTTCCCATTTGACTTCTTCATTTAAGCCAAATCTCTTTCCCTGGAGCTACCTTTCCAAATTTCGTAGGCAGTAATAATCGCTGGGGGCCAGATATGGTCAATCCGGCGGAAGAGGAAGCAAATCATAGCCCAACTGGTCCAATTTCACCATGGATTGTGAGATGGTGCATTATCTTGACGAAACAACACTTCTTTCTTAGCTAAATGCGGCCTTTTTTCCTTGATTTCACCATTCAAACCGTCCAATAAACTAAAGTAATAGTCTCCGGTTATAGTTCGCCCCTTTTCAAAATAGTCGATCAGTATTACTAAATGCGCATCTCAAAAAATACTTGCTAACGCCTTTTCAACTGATATTTGTATTTTTGAACGCTTCGGTCGGCTTTTGTGCGGTTCCAGCCACTCTGCAAACTGCCCGTTGGACTCACGCGTGCAGTGATGAATTCATGTTTCATCCATTGGTACGAATCGATGCAAAAACTCCTTTGGATTACATCGAGACATTGCCAAAGGCGTTCTGAATCTTCCACAATTGCTGTTTTTTATTACTCGTGAGAGCGCGCAGCACCCATCGGGCATATAGCTTTTTCATATGCAAATATTCATGCAAAATATGCCTCATGTGTTCTGTCGATATCTTAACGATGTCAGCTATCTCTCTAATATGGTGGATTTTTTTGTGTTTTGGAGTGACTGTCTCATTCGGACGTCCAGAACGTGGTGCATTATCGGTGCTTGTACAGGGTGAGTCAACGATAGAGTAAAGTTCATTATCTTATTTGTTTCGGGAATAACGAAAAAATGTTAAATACAATAGTTTTAGGGAATGTTAAGGTGCACAGATTAAAATTATTTTTGAGTATAAAGGGTACTTCAAAAAAGTATGGCCTATATAACATAAGTTTTTTTTAAATGGAACATTCCATTTTCTGATTTATTTTTAAATTCTACGTAAAATTTTATAACTTTTTAATTAATGATGTTATATACCTAAACCTAGTCGTTTTTCTAATATTTCAATTTTTTTTTTTAAAAATACTAGTTTTCAGTTTTGTAAAAAATTACCAGTAGCGCCATTGTTTCTGAAGATTTACTCATAATTGGTACGAGCGTTCTATAGCGATGAAAAAAAAGATATAGGTAATGAAACTTGAGTTAGATGCTACAGGGTGTTCAAAATAAATTTATGCATTTCGACTATTTTAAATTGAAAAATCTCAAATTTTTCAAACGGCACACCCTGTATATTATTATTTTTTCTGATAGATTTTACAAAACCACCAACTTTTATTAAGTATGTCATATACTTATTTCTAATAGTTTTCGATTTATTTTGAATTTTTCAATTTTTTACCCTTGTTTTTAATACATTTACGCTATTGTGAAAACATAAACAAATAGTTAATAATAATTTTAATATAGTTTAACTTATTTAATGATTAATTATTATGAGATAATAAATGTTCAAAAATATGCCCGTCTACTTAGATATACATGTTTAGTCGTTTTTACTATATTTTCCTTCACTTTCCTTAGCATAAAGGGCGTTATTGTCCTGCACGCATCCCGTATCCTATTTTCCATATCTACTGGTGTTGTAGGGGGATTCACATAAACACGATCTTTAATGCAGCCAAACAAAAAGACGTCTAAAGGTGTTAAGTCACATGATCGAGGGGGCCACTGAATGAATCCATCCCTACCGATCCATTTTTTGTGGGTAACGATCGTTTAAAAATCCCCGAACTTCCCGGTGGTAATG
This sequence comes from Pachyrhynchus sulphureomaculatus, assembly GCA_019049505.1. Lineage (NCBI taxonomy): Eukaryota > Metazoa > Arthropoda > Insecta > Coleoptera > Curculionidae > Pachyrhynchus > Pachyrhynchus sulphureomaculatus. The sequence goes on along the minus strand of CM032446.1, from coordinate 233,269,066 downwards.
AGCAGGAGCTCCGTTTTGTCGAATTCACATTTGTTCCAGAAGCTGGGGTAATTCGTTTTGTAAAAAATTTAGATATCTAGGCCCGTTAAGCGGTTCGCGGAAAAAATATGGACCAATAATTCGAAAATTTAATATTCCACACCATATATTAAGCGACCAATGGTTTTGGTTTTGAACTTCCCGGACCCAGAATGGATTAACTATTGAATAATAATGCATGTTATGGCTGTTAACTGCCCCATTACTGCGAAAAGTAGCTTCATCAGAAAACATTATTTTGGATAAAAAATTTAGATCGGCTTCTATTGCTCCATTTATGGTGGTACAAAAGTTTACTCGTCGTTCAAAATCACGGTCTTGAAGTTCTTGGTGTAGTTCCATACGAAAGGGATGATACTTGTATTTTATCGTGGTGCGATTAGCCGTAGATTGGGATGTGACAGATAAGTCAGCTAGTTGACTGCTGCTGACTTGGGGATTATCTTCAACATTAAGTAAAATCTCCATTTTTTTTCCTCATTTGTAGCATTCTGGTTTACTATTTTCCGTTTCGTATAATCAACGCTACCACTACCATCAAACCGTTCCATTAAGCACTGAAAAGATTTTCTAGATGGTATACGTCTATTAGGGTACTTTGTTTCGTAAAGCCTTACTGCCAAAAGACAATTTTTTTGTCGCCTCGCCCAGTATATAAACCATATCAATTAATTCATTTTTTGGAAAATCCATAACTATTACCTTTATACGTCACTTACTATAACAAATTAAACTAATTTTACTTGCTTAATAGGCATGTCAAAATTTGACAATGCCTACATTTTTGTTTTGTTTTGGCCACTATGATATTATAGCGTAAGTGTATTAAAAACAAGGGTAAATATTACTAATTCGAAAACTATTAGAAATAGATATATGACATACGTAATAAAAGTTGGAGGGTTTTATAAAATCTACCAGAAAAAATAATAATATATAGGGTGTGCCATTTAAAAAAATTGAGATTTTTCAATTTAAAATAGTCGAAATGCATAAATTTATTTTGAACACCCTATAGCATCTAACTCAAATTTCTTTACATATATCTTTTTTTCATCTCTATAGATCGCTCGTACCAATTATGAGTATTCCATCTTCAAAAACAATGGCGCTACTGGCAATTTTTTACAAAACTGAAAACTTTTTTTTAAAAATTTAAATATTAGAAAAAATACTAGGTTTAGGTATATAACATTATTAATAAAAAAGTTATAAAATTTTATGTTATATCGGTCACACTTTTTTAAAGTTCCCTGTATACAAAAAAATAATTTTAAACTATGCACCTTAACATTCCCTAAAACTATTGTATTTAACATATTTTCGTCATTCCCGAAACAAATGAGATAATGAACTTTACTCTATCGTTGACTCACCCTCTACGACCGCATTTAAGCTCACTAAACTATCGATATATAATTGCTTTCGGCGGGGCAGATGTGCCATAATACTTCTCAAGCCATTCTTGGGTTCTGGATGTTCTTACCCATCAAAAAGCAATATTTAATCAATACACGAAATTCTTTTTGTTTCATCGTTTTGCAAAAATCGAAAGTAGCGTTACTCAAGCATCTGTAACTCGTAAAGTAACACACAAAATGTTATGAAAATTTTACGCCAATCTTCAAAGAGTTGACACTAACTTAAAAGCTTATGGGATTTTTGTTTGTGGTGCCATCTCTCGGAAAGTCTCGGAACTGTTCACTTCATGTAGTATGCTAGAGGAAAATTTTATAAAAATGTCGTTTTCAGCTTCCTGAATAGATTGGATTTTAGGAACTGATCTTAATCACTAGAATATTAAGCAGGCTTCTAGAAAACTACTAACCTTATCCAGTTTAGTCTTTTCCTTTTCTACTGGTATCGTCTGATTAAAGAAACTTTCTTCCTCACTTTTGACTGTTTCTTCTTTCTTGATGGCATTTTCAGCGCCTGCGTTCGCATTTGTTGTCGGAGCAGGCGATGCAGATATGAAACTACTGAAACTATCATCACCATTTATACCTAAAAAGAAAAACTTATCATTTCAAAGATACTGAACACAATAACACACAAGGTATACGGTGTGCCTGAAAAAGGTTTTAATAACTTCGGCGACCACTCCAAATTTTCCGACGGTAATCAATTAGTGTGGTAATACAAAGCATGTGGGAGTTTTAGAATTTTTTGCCGAGCCGTTTTGAAAAAAGTGCATTTAAAAATTAATAACCGGTCAAGTGCAAGTTGAACTTGCGCAATTAGGGTTCCGTACGTTGATTGCTTTTAAAATAAAAAAAATTTGTAACGGAAGTATAAAATGATCAGTGACTTCACAAAACACACCCCAAATGAGTTTTCAACAAAGTTTGTTTCCAATCTTTACTGAAAATTGATGACCTTAAAATTTTTTTTTTTTATATATATACCAGATAAATTATTAAAGGTAATGCACTCGTGATAATTTTCGTTCAATCTACACCCCTTGAAGAATATTCCAGAATTTTTTCAAAATTTTTTGATACGTACTTTTCGAGATAAGGCGGGTGGACAGCGATTTTTCGCGATTTTTTGAAAATAAAACCAAGAAAAGTGGCGCGCAAGCTTTACATTATATATATATATTTTTTACTCGTGTTTTCACAAGCTTTCATTTGACACCACACTCGATTACCTAGTAAAAAAATTTTTTTTTCACTTCCGATTTCACCCCCCAAGTCAAAATTTAACTTTCAAAACTACATGGCTCTGATGAGGCCATCAATTCCTATATTATTAACAAATTTCAACTTTCTATGACAAATAGTTTCGGAGAAAATCGGGTGTGACAGACGGACAGACAGACAGACGGACAGACACCGAAGTCATCTTATAAGTGTTCCATACGGAACACTAAAAATGGAAAATTTCGAAATAAACATAAATTTTTACATTAATAATGTTCATTGAATTTATTTAAAATATATTTATGTGACATTATTGCAACTGTCTATAATAGAAGTCTGTTGTTGCTCTAGAACCAAAATTATGGTAGTTTTAAGATTTTTTAAAAATCAAACTCAATTTCCTAGACATGGTATAAATGTGCATGTGATAGATATAAGATAGATTTTAGTTTGAGTGAAGCCAATAATGTTATTAGTTGAATTTAAGTTGGCTAGGTATAGAGTTGTAGAAAATACCAGGCTGGCTTTAGAAATAGACATGGTTCTAACGATCATTTACAAACCATCAAATTTCTTTTAGAGAAATCTATAGAATACAACAAACCACTCGTATTAGTATTTGTGGATTTTAAAAAAGCTTTTGACACCGTGGAGTTGCCGGCGATACTGTCTGTCCTACAGCAAATGGCAATAGACCACAGATATACTCAGTTAATTAAATTCATTTATAATAATGCAATAGCCCAAACTTTAGGCTGTAACCTAAAATGTTCATCTTGTAAAGTAATATTATCATTATCTGACACAATAAATGAAACACGACACGACAATAAGATGTAAATGTTTAGAAAAAAACACGGTTTCTACTGATGAGATGCATATACAAGAAAAAACTATGAAAGAATATTATGACATTAACACACAACTTGGTGCGGATATGAAAGTCGTATTTTAATAAATTATGATTGAAAGATAATATTAATAAGATAATAATTTAAAATATAACCTATAAAGCTATATCTTCATGATTTTAAGAATTTTACATTCAGGAATAGGTTATACTCATCTAAACAAGTTACTGGTATGTATAGATGTGCCAACTGTGGACTCGGAACTTTTCAAGACATGAACGAGAAATCGGGACAGATATATAAAAAAAAAGTTGCTAAACAAAGTTGCACTAAGTGGGCCTAACTTGAACGCGATCTAACTATAAGGAATGAAGATTTATATTAAAAAATTATTAGGACCTGATGAAAATAATAAAAATAAACGAAATCACCGCGTGTTCTAAATCCACCGTTTGAATGTTTAAAAAGTTTGTTTCAAACTAATTATTTATGCAGTATTTCAATATTATTTAAGATTAAAAAAATTATTACTATGCGTTGAATATTTGTAACTACTAGAAATTGTTACTAGCGTGAATAATTAAAGGCATTTTAAATGAAACATTAGTTTTTATTACTTTTTTATTGAAAAATTTACATACTGATACTTTGCGTTTAACGATTCACATATATGAAACTTACGCCAAACATAGATGCATTTGAATTTCCCTCTATTTTTTGACAATGTGATGTAGACACTTCATTCGCCTGATATCAGAGATATTAGAATAGAGGAGAGAAAATATATATTCTGCTGTCGTTAAAAAGAGAAGGAAATAATATGAGACAATTTTGTCCCTCTTACTTTTCCTTGTCCTTCGTTGGCTCTGGACGAAATACGAATAACATTCTCGCACGGGGCGTGCCCCGAGTAAGAGAGATGAGAAACAAAATGACTCTCATATTATTCTCATTTCTTTCTCTTTCTAGGAGCACCACGTTTTTCACAAGAACTTACCTCTTCTATTCTAATATGTATATGCCTGATATAGGTTATTGCTCGAAATCATTGATAATTATTATAATTGTTCATTCATAAAAAGCTTCCTAATTTTAAAATATTTGTCATATTTTGATGTATAATATATCTAAATTTCATATTTTTGCCAATATTTTTTTTGCGATATAAAAAAAAAATTCGTTTGCTGCATTAAATGGACACGTTTCCCATAAAGATTCATGTATTTTTTAAATTTGATGATGATAAATTAATGAAGAGCTTCCTAAATTCTAGATTTTTAATTTATCAAATAAAATCAAATTAAAGTATTTGTGTAACGCCTCAACTTTTCTACTCTTAAATCTTAAGTTCTAATGTTACCCTATATAATATAAAGGTATTTTATTACTAAATTTTTTATTCTTACCTAATAAGTCGCTACTGTTATGCTTCTGCTTTTCCTTAGTTTCAGGAGTATTATTTGCAGACCTGGACGGTTTCGGGCTAGGATTGGTAGGTTTAGGTAACTGTGGCACCTCTACATTAGCCAGCGGTTTTTTTTTTTTTCCAAAATTGTCTTTTTCTTTCTTTTCTGTTTCTCGATCTCTTCGTCTATCTCTTTTTCCCAGTTGACTTTTGGTAGTGGTGGGGCCACCCATTCTCTAGCTATATATTTTTTGTGCTCGTATTTTGCTCTGATAAAGGATTCTAGGCTGGAGTCGTTTTGCGGCCTAAGAATATGAAACGCAGAAAAAACTTCAAGAAAGAGATACAAAATTTCTATCAAAATACGAGGGTCGTTCCAGAAGGATGCTATTCAGGCGAAACATCCATATCTCGCAAAAAAAGAATGTTTATCCCGATAAAGCGCCTTCACACATGTCTCGGATTGTTGCCGCATAACTGCATGACCTTTGCTTCGAAGTGCTTCCACATCCACCGTATTCGCCAGATTTGGCTCCTAGCTTTTACTTCTTGCCTCCAAGCCTGAAAAAATGGCTGGCTGGATGAAGATTCACTTCGAATGATGAAGTTAAAGTTGAATAAATCTTATTATAATAAGGGTCTTTAAAAGTTGGAAGGTCGTGGACTAAAACTGATTTACGAGGTGCTCATATAGAAAATTTCTTAAAAAAAATCTGCGTTTTTTTTTGGAACGACCCTCCTTAATGTAAAAAAATTAGTCATGTTCTGAATTACATTATGAGAATAATCAAACACACACACACATACGAACACGCAGACAAACAAACACGCAGACAAACAAACACGCAAATAAACAAACACGTACCAAACAAATACATACCTAGAACACACACAACACTTTTCTAAACGTACATTCACTTAGACAAAGAAAAAATTGCCTTTACCTTCTAAAATTATCTGGCAAGTTTGCTTCATACACAGCCCTTGCTCTGGAATTGCCCATCTGTTGCAGTGAAACTACCTGCTCCGGGGTCCACGCGTCCAAATTGACAGACTTCACTTTGGAAATGTGGACACCTAGATTTCTGTGAATCCCGGCGCAACGGATGCAAAGAAACACCCCTATGTTCCATGATGCCCATCTTGGTCCTAAAAATTAATATATTCCTATATTTTGTAAGTGTTCAGGAAGTTTTAGGAAAGGTTGGTTTAAAACTCAATCTATCTAAGGCGCAGTTTATTACAAATCTTGTATTAAGCGACACTATAAAACTGAATAACGTAGAGCTCGAGCAAGTGCACCAACATGAAATCAGCATAGGACGAGATACCCAAACACAAAACACAGGGTGAAATGATCAGCGGAGTTGATGTCCGTAGATGAAATTCTCTTATATTGTTTTTGTGGGTAATGAAATTTGTGATTATAGACTGAAGACTTGATGGGAGGTTGTGGAAATCACGAAGTTGTTGGTGGCAATTGGATTCGAAAATATGCCGGATCGAGAGTGGGGAATCGCAGTCAGCGCAAGGAGGTGCCGGGTTATTTTTTTAGTAGGTGTATGTGTGTAGTGTATGAATGCCCTATGGCTAGTATACGCCATGTTACGTTTTCACGCCTAGTAAGTTGAATGGAGGAATGGGAGGATGGACTGTGGGTTTGACCTGCCAGAGTTTATTTTCAGTGTCTATTAGACCCAGTTCAGCTGTGATAGTTGATTAAAAAGATCTTTAAGGTGGTGATTGAAGTCTCTAGGGTGATTTTCGCTGTAGATGGGGGAGCCCTGTACGATCGCTCGTTTTGCATAATTGTTGGCGAGATCATTTCCAGGGTTATTGACATGACTCTGTAACCAACAAAAGTGGATGGTTTCATTCTTGATTTTTGCAACATATAATAGATCGTAAATCTGACGAATGTAATTTTGGGAAAAGTTTTTGATTTGATGGCAGAAAGGGCACTGCGGGAATCTGAGACTATAAGGAAGCTGGAGTGGGATGGGAGAGAGAGGGCCAATAGGACTCCTTCTTGATGGCATATAATTCTGCAGTGAAAATGGAAAAATGGGGGAGAGTTTAAACAATTTAGAGATGTGGCTGGTGTGAAAAGCCGTTCCCACACCAGTGTTGTTTTTTGATCCGTCGGTGTAGATGGGGCTTTTAAACTTGAGAAGTATTTATTTATGGTGATTGTGGAGAAGGATGATTTGTTGTATTTTGCCATGGATAGGTCTATGTGGAGACGGGGGGAGAGTCATGGGGGAAATGTTGAGTAGAGGGGGTAATCGAATGTGGGCGGCCTGATAGAGTGTAGTGTGAGTGATTTCAATTTTTCAGGGATGGAGTTTGGAGGATAGCGATGGTTTTGGTAATGTATATTGGATAAGCGGAGGGGGCTGCATATGGCAAACTGGTCTATATATTCAAATCTAACCTTCCTATGTCTTTGAAAAGTATTTGACAGATGCATACTCCCCGTTTTTACGTACGGAGCCGATACTCCCACAATGACGAAGAAAAATACCAATAAAATATGTGTCATGCAACGAAAGATGGAGAGGTCAATGTTAGGCGTTACTGTTACACATTCTAAATCACTCTAAATCACATTATCAGAAAGAGAACGGGGATACAAAACGCAGTCAAATCCATTCTCTATCTTAAATGGAACTGGGCTGGGCACGTTGTTAGGTTTAAGGATGGGTGATGGAAAAAAAAATTATGGAGTGGCGACCAAGATCCAAAGCCTATCGGAGCAGAGGTAGAACCTCAAGTCGGTGGATTGATGATTTAAAGAGAGTGGCTGGAAATTGGGTATAAGCGGCCCAGAACAGAAATAAAAATAACCGGTCAAGTGCGAGTTGAACTTGCACAATTAGTGTTCCGTACGTTGATTGTTTTTAAAATAAAAAATTTTGTTAGGGTGGAATAAAATGATCAGTGACTTCACAAAACACACCCCAAATGACTTTTCAACAAAGTTTATTTCCAATCTTTACTGAAAACTGGTGACCTTGAAATTTTGTTTTTTTTCTATACCAGATAAATTATTAAAGGTAATGATAATTTTCGTTCAATCTATACCCCGTGGAGAATATTCCAGGGTTTTTTTCAAAATTTTTTGATCAGTACTTTTCGAGATAAGGTAGGGTACAGCGATTTTTCACGATTTTTTAAAAGTAATACGAAGAAAAGTGTGCGCAAGTATTACATTATATATATATATTTTATAGTCGTGTTTTCACAAGCTTTCATTTGACACCACACTCGATGACCTAGTAAAAAATTTTTTTTTTTTTTCACTTCCGATTTCACCCCTCAAAACGAATCCCTTAAGTCAAAATTTATGTTACGGTGATATAAAATGATCATTGACTTCACAAAACACACCCCAAATAAGTTTTCAACAAACTTTATTTCCAATCTTTACTGAAAATTGATGACCTTGAAATTTCTGTTTTTTTTATATACCAGATAAATTATTAAAGGTAATGCACTCGTGATAATTTTCGTTCAATTTACACTCCGTGGAGAATATTCCAGAATTTTTTCAAAATTTTTTGATAAGTACTTTCCGAGATAAGGCGGGTGGACAGCGATTTTTCGCGATTTTTTAAAAATAATACAAAGAAAAGTGCGCGCAAGTATTATATTATATATATATTTTTTACTCGTGTTTTCACAAGCTTTCATTTGACACCACACTCGATTACCTAGTAAAAAAAATTTTTTTCACTTCCGATTTCACCCCCCAAAACTAACCCCTTAAGTCAAAATTTAACTTTCAAAACTACATGGCTCTGATGAGGCCATCAATTTCTATATTACCACCAAATTTCAACTTTCTATGACAAATAGTTTCGGAGAAAATCGGGTGTGACAGACGGACAGACAGACGGACAGACACCGAAGTGATCTTATAAGTGTTCCGTACGGAACACTAAAAAGTGACAAGACTTGAGGGAGGCGTTTGTCCAACAGTGGACAGTATAATGGTAATATTTTGTAAAAAAAAAAATTATTATCTTAGAATTACTAAAATATTACTCAATTTTCTTATATTTCCAATACATTTATTAACCAATAAAATTATATGAATATTAGACAAATTAAACAAAAGTATAAAATACAGAATAAAATACATAGGACTGACACAATTTACATTTAAAGTACACACTTAATACTTCTTATCTTAAACTAAAACTCTAGGAACGGTCACGAATCTCTTCAAAGTTTTCTCAGTCATCTAAACCCTACATCCAAATATCCACTTCACCTCTGATATTGAAAATAATAATTCTATCCCTTTCCTGGATATTCTTATTAATCGAAAGTTAAATATGACTTTGGGCCAGTCGGTTTAGAGAAAGCCCAATCACACGCATAGATCACCATCCCGACCAAAAACACTCAAGTCATCAATTCCCTTGGTCTCTTAGACACAATCACTTCAGTCATAAATAAATATTGTCAAGTACCGAGATATAAAATACTCTAAAAACATACATCTCCCCAGGGGTCTTCGAAGACTAGACGTCAAGCAGATCAGTCTCTTAGGATTGTAGTCCTCTCACACATTAAGAATGTCACAGATCCCATTTCGAAAATTCTACGTAAACGTAAAATAATATCACGAAACTCTTCATGCCCTTAACTATCACATCTTAGATCTGTCAAGGATAAGAGTCCATTTGAAAATCCAGGAGTCCACAGTATACCATGTAGCTGTGGTAAAACCTATAGGCGAAATGAGCATAAAAATATGTATAAGGATTCAACACTTGCAGAACATCAGCATGAAACAGGACACCATATTCTCCTTCGAGAGTCTATCGAAATATCTAAATATCCTTATAACTTTAATCGCGATATTGATCTTTACCTTTCACCTATTTGGGAACAAATCAACCCTGAAGCCTCGCTCTTCCTCCACCCGGCTCAACTAAAAAAAGGCGTGTGCAAACGGAATGAGTTTCGTGCTACATTCTCGGAATAAGCTCTCAAAAAGCTGGAAGGATGATCGGCGAAACGTCAATATTACTTATTAAATCAACACAGAAGATATCCAAAAGAATTATACACATAACCTGGAGAAGTTTCATATAAAAAATATTATAATGTTAAGTTTATATAAAATATATTTATAAATAAGAAATCTTTCTGGCATTGCATTGTGTGGTAATTTTTTAAAGATTGCTGCTGCTGGGTATTACAAGAACCGCACAGAAACGATTCTTGTGCTTGTATACGTAGGCTGAATATTTTACTATATACTGAGGTGACCGTATTTTATTTTCTTTAAATGTTTCTAAATATGATTTAAATTGTTTCAGACGAAATATTAATCTAATTATAGCTTTTTGGGATATCAATACCCTGTTAACATTTATTGTTGCATCTTAAAACATGACGTAAGGGATAACACCACAGTGGTAAGCGAAAATCAAGCGTTTCTTGCAATTTTCTTTTTCATGTGGAAGGGAAAGTAATTGAATAAAAATACTCAAGGATGTTATCAGGCATATTTTTAAGTATGGGAAAAATTTTTTTCATTCAAAAATGGCAGCAATAGAGCTGTTCTCATGAGATATCTTGAAATGAACAGGCTCCACGGCACGCAGTATAACTGCCGCAAATTTGAATCGAGAAAAACAAAAAAAATATCTCTTTATCTACATCATAATAGCTAGAGGATTTTGAAAATATTAATTTCTGTGAAAATGGCGAGCATTCGAAGAAAAAGTTCGATTTTCGACTCAAAAAAATGGTAGTTGTTTCTTAATAAAAAAAGGTTATAATCGACTTCTCGAAAATCGATATGTATAAAATTTGGAGTGAATATAATAATTATTAGTCGAGTCATGCTGCGTGCCGTCTTGCAAAATCGTATTTCGAGAAAAACGTGTTCAAAGTTTTAAATCGCATTATTTATATCAAAAAATAAAAATTTGGAGTGTTTTAAATTTTTTACCATTAGTCTGCAATCCCAGCTGCATAAAGCTGTCCTTCATAGCTTAAATTTGCCTCTTCATTTTCATTTCTTATCGATTTTAGTTTGGCGCGCGCCTCTTTTGCCGCATCCGTCAGTCACTCAGCGCGCTTAATTCGAGTAGTATCGGCTTGGAGGCAAAAATTATAGGACTGGCAGCCAATAGTTAACCCTAATACTGTCATTATTTTGAAAATACTTATAGACCATCATTGAAAGTACATTCAACAATATCAGTTGCTACATTAGGTATTTTCATGGCTGTTGTGGGTATATCCTCCCAGGCAAAGTGTAAGAAACTCGTCACGACTCAGCTCTTCATAAACAGGTTTTATGGTATGAAAAACTATATCAGAATGTGGTGGTTTATGACGGAAGGAGCCTAAGGAATCTGATGCTTGCGCCTTCTTCCAGTTAAAGTAAATCCCAAGATATAAGAAGCTGCCTTTTTGTTTTTTTCAATGGGGCAATAAACGACCCCATTACGGTTTTGTGCATAGTTCCAGATATTACGATAAACGTATTTTTAAGTATTTTATAATATGACCAGAGGTCCCCATTATGATTCGAAAGATACTTTTTATTATTTTTATTTTTTACTTACTTACTTACAACGTAACGGTTCTATTTTAATTATGTGGCGTCCGTGGGAAAATTGCAATAGTGGCTATCGCAAGAGAAAACATTTATCACTTGACGCTAAATAAATAGTGAAAAATGTATACGAAAGTTTGGTAAAAAGAAATTTGAATAAATAAAGTGCTTTGCAAGAAACCAGTGAACTAACAAAAACCCTAATTTCTACGATTAAGGGTATTGTAGGAAAACCATCACTCAGGAACAGGAAAAAACGGAAAATTTTTTTAAATGTATCATGTAGACGAAAAGAAAAATATATTCTATGTATGAAGAGCAGTTGGTGCCGACACTAGACAAAATAAAATTAAGACTGATGCAGGACGGGACCAATATACATTGTGGCCGATCAACCCTTCACAGAATTCTCTTAAGAATGGGATTTACGTTCCGAAAAATCAACAAAAGGCAAGTAGTGATGGAGTCGCAATGGTTACGTATCTTGCAACATACTTATTTACAAGAAATTAAAAAGTATCGATCAGAGAATTGGCCAATAATTTACCCTGACGAAACATGGTTTGATACCCATGACACTGTGTAAAAAAGGTGGGTTGACAGCAGTGCGAAATGTCAGACTAACCCACCTTCAAATAAAGGTAAACGAATAACCATTTTGCATGCTGGATCTGAAAAGGGTTGGGTTTCTAATTGTCTACTATTATCTGCAAAAAACATAAAAGATTCTAGTTTGGACTATCACGAAGACACGACCGCAGAACTTTTTGAAAGTTGGTTTCAAAATTCCCTTTTGCCAAATGTTCCCGAACAAAGTCTTATAGTTATGGACAATGCAAGTTACCATAGTCGGCCTACTAAATAAGGTTCCTAATGCAGCCAACACCAAACTAAAATACAGGAATATATGTTAGAAAATGACATTTATTTTGACTTTAGTTATAAAAAAAGTGATCTGGAAGTTCTGAAAGACTATAAATTGAAAAAGAAATATGTTTTTGATAGTATGGCTGAGAAAATGAGACACACTGTTTTGCGGCTTCCTCCGTATTATTGTGTGTTTAAACCAATTGAACATATTTGGCATCAAATTAAATCAAAAATAAGGGCACAAAATGTTTCTCCTACTTTAAGTGTGTCAGTGGTCGAATTAGTAAAAAAAGTTATAAATAATATACCTTGTGAAAGCTGGAAGAATTCCATTCAGCACGTTGTTAAAGTTGAAGATTCATATATTTATGTAAATAATATAAAACCACTGATAATTACCTCAGCTGATATATTTTTATTTATACAATATGTCCCCTCTTGTAAACCCCATTCATTCAAACTGTATATTTTTACTTCTTATCCATTTGTTTTTACATGTCTTTATAAATAAACATCTCCAAAAACACTTGTAATTTTATTTATTTGTATTAATGAATAAAATTCTTAAGTCCATCTCTGCAACCTATCATAAACAAAAGGTCAGAATTTTTATATTGCCCACTTAAAAATAGCAAAAAACAGGATCTTATATTTTGGGACAGGCTATACACCAAGACTCTGAGTACTTCTCGTGCTGCGGCTTTTCGTCGGATGACATCTTGTGATACAAAGTCGCCATATATCTTTTTGCATGTTTTCAACAGAATCTGGATTCCGCCGTATTGCCATGTCATAATAAATTGTTAATTTATCAATTAATTTGGCAGTTAATTAACCCCTTCCCTTCGAGGTTTATACTAACGTACTTTCGACCAAAGTTTTAACTGAATATAAACTACTTCTAACGACATCTATTAGTGTATTAGAGAAGTTATAAATCGAAAGGTAAGTTGTGTGCTACATTATTTAAGCAGACATACCGCGTGCTGGAAATTTCATACAAAAAAAAATCGTGTAAACATAAAAACTTTTTCTCCTTATTCTTAAAGGTTCAAGATTTAAACCAATAAAAAAATCGATTTTTTCTATAGTGGTGTTACCCCGTAAGTCAGGTAGTGATAAAGACGGCCAAGCAAGAAGGTGTCGCGCATTATTGGTAAAAAAGTGTATTTATTTAAGTTTTTTTTATCTCATTTGATTAGTAAAGGATTTCCATTAAAATGCTAATAATTCAGTAGTTCGTCCAGTCCCCAATCAGGGTCGATGATGGCCTGATATCTTCGGGACATACTTTCGACGAGATTCCCTGCATATCTTTAGGGCAAAGATTTCCAAATTGCCCCAATGCCGTAAGAGCTGCTTCATTGTGTACACCCTTTTACTACATAACTTCTGCCGAAAGACATCACAATCATGGATCTTCAGAGGGTGTTTTACGGTGCGCTGAACCAATCGATGCTTCAGTCTCGATCTATGTTTTCCTCTGACCACACGAGTCGTTTCTCTCTGTGTTTTCCGCTCGGCGATGGTTTCTTGATTGTACTCCGCCACTTCAAATCATTACCCCGAAGATCAGTGCGAATCGTTTCATGCGATGTATCGAAACTTTTCTGCTTTAGTTTTTGCGCCTTTTGGCGCAAAGTTAATTAAGGATTTCGGGAAAACATGTTAACCATTTGTCGTTGATCTAAATTTTTTCTTCTAGAACCACGTTCATCATCATATGATCAACATTTTTTAGCTGAGAGTATCACTTGCTAACGAATGCCCTTGGCTTTCTCATATAATTAGCAGTCACTGTAAGCGTCATTTTCGGACCTTTTGAATGCTTATACGAATACAGCCTCGAAGCGTATGCAGCACTCATGTACGATAAGGTACTATTTAACTATAAATAAGGTTAGAAATGAATATCTTTCCACAAAGCATTGTTTGTAGGGGTGCCAAATTAAGCTAAAATAACCGGTCAAGTGCAAGTTGAACTTGTGCAATTAGTGTTCCGTACGTTGATTGCTTTTAAAATAAAAAATTTTGTAACGGAAGTATAAAATGATCAGTGACTTCACAAAACACACCCCAAATGAGTTTTCAACAAAGTTTGTTTCCAATCTTTACTGAAAATTGATGACCTTGAAATTTTTGTTTTTTTTATATACCATTAAAATTATTAAAGGTAATGCGTGATAATTTTCGATTAATCTACACCCCTTGGAGAATATTCCAGGATTTTTTCAAAATTTTTGATAAGTACTTTTCGAGATAAGGCAGGTGAACAGCGATTTTTCGCGATTTTTTAAAAATAATACAAAGAAAAGTGCGCGCAAGTATTACATTATATATACATTTTTTACTCGTGTTTTCACAAGCTTTCATTTGACAGCACACTCGATTACCTAGTAAAAAAAATTTTTTTCACTTCCGATTTCACCCCCCAAAACTAACCCCTTAAGTCAAAATTTAACTTTCAAAACTACATGGCTCTGATGAGGCCATCAATTCCTATATTATTACCAAATTTCAACTTTCTATGACAAATAGTTTTCGGAGAAAATCGGGTGTGACAGACGGACACACATCGAAGTCATCTTATAAGTGTTCTGTACGGAACACTAAAAAGGATTTTTTTTACCGACTACAAGTTATAGGCAGTCTATTGAATACAACAAGCCCGCCTATATATGTTTAATTGACCTGGAAAAGGCATTTGACCGTATCCAACTGAAGGATGTTATATATCTCCTCTACAACAGGCAAATCCCATATAATATAATTAAAACTGTAGAGAATGTATACATAGCGAACCAAATCCAAGCAAAGATAAACGGAGAACTTACCATAATGATACCAGCTAGGAACGGTGTTCGACAGGGAGACTCACTGAGCCCCCATCTTTTCAACTTCATCATGGACGAAATAATAAGAAAAGCGCGGACCATAAGAGGATATAAAATGGGAGACAATGAGATTAACATTTTATGTCATACCGATGATGCGGTACTATTTGCGAAAAATGAAAATGGTCTACAGCGACTCCTACTCCAATTTAATTGCACAGCCAAATCTTTTAATATGGTAACACCAGCCTCCAAGACAAAATGTATAACAAGGTTTAAAGACACCCTTAAGATGTAAACTTGAGGTGGACGGAGAAGTTATTAAACGGTAAATGAAGTTTAAATATCTAGGTATAGAAATATCCGCTTATGGTGATGTTGAAGCGGAGATATGGGAACAAACGACGAGAGCAGCAAAAATAGCACGATGCCCAAACAACACAATATGGTGTAATAAAAACATAGGATTTGAAGCCAAATCGAGAATTTCGAAAACAGCTATAAGACCTGTTATGACATATATTGAGGAAACCAGGCCAGAAACATCGAAAACCAAAAGATTACTGGAATTAACAGAAATGAAGGTACTTCGCAGAATAGCTGGAAAGACATGGATGGGTAGAGAAGTGAAGATATAAGAAATAGGTGTGAGGTAGAGAATATCAACGATTGGGTGATGAGACGGAGAAGAGAGTGGAATTAACACATTGGTAGGATGGAAGACGGAAGAATAGTGAGAACTGCTCGTAGTAGGTCACCACTAGGATATAGGAGTGTGGGCCGCCCCCGAAAGAGGTGTTGTGATGGTCTGAGTGAGGCGGAATAGTGGCGGGCAGGTGGACGAGACTGAATAGGCGATAAGCCTAAGTTAGAGAAAGAAGAAATAGTTATAGACGACACGTTCTTACTTTACCGACTGTAAGCCAGAGCATAGTTGACGCTAAGAAGTACGGTACTTTTTTCGTGTATTATTATTACTAAAAGTTACTTTTAGATAAATATACTTCCTTTTTTCTATTTTTACTCCACAGTGGTAAAAATTTGAGTTACTGAACACAAAACAAATAAGGAAAGTTAACCATACTATAAAATTACAATAATTATTACTTTAAATGGTTTCCTATTTTTAAAATGTTTTTTTAAACCTTGACACAAAACAATAATAGTATCTTTTTTTGTAAATTTTTATTGAGTTCCTATACGTGACCATGAATTCTTTATACTTTTAAAAAAAACACTGCTGAAAAAATAAAGATACACCGAAAGAACAATAATTAACGTTAAAAAGTCATACGAACACAAATCAGTTTGTTAGAATCAATAGGGTAGAGGCTGTCACATAAATAATTTTAGATTTGTTTGACCTATTGCGAGAACGTGGAAGAGGCAAGGCAGGGGACATAACTTATACTCGGTCCTTGAAAATTTAGCTGTTATATAACGATTGAGTGTAGCATGCCTTTCATGTGCGAGAGTTTTACAAAAATAATAATTTTACAAACTGGACCTGCCGCTATTCTGCGGCAAAAACTTCGCGTTCAATGCCATTTAAACGGCGTAAAAGAAATCTCGAGTGTTCAATTCATTAAAAAATGGTTGCAGAAGCGTGACGAAACCAATTTCAATTTAAGCAAACTTCAGGCAATGCGACAAACCGCGTCATAAAGCCGTAAATACGTGGAACGAGTCCTAGTCCTGATTTGGCGGCGATTGACTTTTCCTTTTGGGTATAATTTAGAACTACAGTTTACAGTACAAGGAAGATGTACTGAACACTGATCAGTAATTTCACCGTTTGCTGAGCGAGTACCAAGAATTTAACGATTCTTTTCGAAGTTGGGACATTTTTAACACATGTACTCGCAAAAATAAGTCACTTCTATAATATATAAAAAAGACAATGTCTCTCTGTTTGTCTGTCTGTCGGTTAGTGCGCTTATCACTAGAGAACCACTTATCCGATTTAAGTACTTTTTTTTTTAAAACATACATATGTTCTCTGGCCGGGTTATAGGCTGTATTTTATTACGATAGGTAGCATAAAAAATGAGCAGTGATGATAATAGTAAATGAAGTCGGAAAAAAGTTTGCCGCTAGCGCGTTCTCTTGCAATACACATCCTAAACCATTAAATATGGAACAATATTATATAGCAGAGAATATCTATAATTTATAATATATATATAAAATGCAATGCCTCTCTCTGTCTGTCTGTCCGTTAGTGCGGTTATCACTCGAGAACTACTTATCCGAGTTACGTTTTTTTTTTTTTTAATTCATACATATGTTCTCTTTCCAGATTACGTGAGTATAATAGTAATAGTTTATAAACTGTAATATATATAAAATGCAACGTCTCTCCGTCTGTCTGTCCGTTAGTGTGCTTATCATTCAAGAACCACTTATTCGATTTAGGTGTTTTTTTCAATTCTTAACTTAATATTTATCAAAAAAAAATCTATAATATATATAAAACTCAACGTATGTCTGTCTGTCCGTTAGTGTGTTTAGCACTCAAGAACCACTTATCCGATTTACGTGTTTTTTATAAAATACATATGTTCTCTGGCCAAGTTATAGGATTATTTTATTACGTAAGGTAACATAAGAAATATGCAGTGATGGTAATAGTGAATCAAGACCACGCGAGCAGAGCCGCGGCTCAGTGGGGAAAAACGAAAAATCGTGTTTCAAAATTGTCTAGAGCCTTCAATTTTGTTTCGATTTGGACGATTTTTTTTTTTAAATTGAAGCTTATTAAATTCCGAACAAAGTTGTCGAAGCCGATTTTGCAATTAAACTTTTGTTTCAAAATGGCGGTTTCTGACTATATAGCGACTGAGACACAGAAAACGCTTACAGTTTCAAACCAAGTTGTGCTAAAATGCGTGTATGTATGTTTTTTTATGTCGCAGATAATATATCTAATATCACAGTTACAAGATTAATAATAATGAACTCACTCAAAATGGCTGCCATGAACAATAAACGTATTATAAATATGAATAAACGTACCATTATTATTTTATATCCATAACATTTGCATAAATAATTTCTTTAAGGTTGTTAATTATAAATATGTTTCAACAATTGACTTAAAATGACAAATCAAGTATGGCGGATGCCAAAATTGAATCGAGCAAGAAAGTTTCTCTGTGGCATTTAGACTGTGGCAGTCAGATCATTCAAGTTATTCAAGTTTAGTTGCGGGATTTAAATTTTCATGCAGTTATTGCTAGAATATTGCTGCTGTAAATTTTAAGTATCGTAGACAATTTTCTAGCAGATACAAAAAACAGCGATACACGCAGAAAAGGACAGCTCACACAGCTAGAAAATGGCTACAACAGCTAAAACGTTTTGTTAAAATAAGGACAGCTAAATATTTTGCTGCACTAGCCACATTGTTTGCTGTTGTAGCAAAAAAGTGGCTGCTATTGCCAAACAGTGGCACAACTTGGTTTGAAACTGTAAGCGTTTTCTGTGTCTCAGTCGCTATATAATCAGAAACCAACGTCCGCCATTTTGAAACAAAAGTTTAATTGAAAAATCGGCTCCGACAACTTTGTTAGGAATTTAATAAGCTTCAATTTTAACAAAAAAAAAAAAATCGTCCAAATCGAACCAAAATTGAAGGCTCTAGACAATTTTGAAACACGATTTTTCGTTTTTCCCCACTGTGCGCGGGCACGGCTAGTCATCAAATATAATAAGGGACCTGCAGCCTTTTAGAATAAATAATACAAGGAATTAATTTCGTTAATACGCAACTTGATTCTGCATCATTTCACCAGCTGGCAATCTTATTTACGATGCATTTCCAAAAATGTACATTTTGCTAATATTTTATAATGCAGGTGGACTTGTTTATACAACACACATGATAATCATTAATAAAAGGGACGTTTGAGTGGATATTCCCAGTTTCATCTAATTAGAGATCGGCTTAGAATGTTTTGTCCTAGCTTTTGAGAATGCCGCTTAGAGTAAAATAACAAGTGTGAACATTTTATTATTTCAGTTTAATTTATGATGGACGGAACTTACACTAACTTGAAAAATTTTCAAAATATTCGCATACACATGAACAGTTGAACAAACCATGTGGTTTGTTGATAAAATGTTGAGCCATTTTCAACAAATTTATGGGCTGGTATTTTTAAAGTCTTATTGAATCTTTTGCAATTTTAGATCATGAGCATGTACTGAAGAGGCACTTGCCTGGACTACCGAAAAATGTATTTTAGGCGCGAAACAAGCGATTATTTAAATATCGCGTTTCTTCACAGAATAGTCTTACAAACTGGACCAATTTCCCAACGACCTGACATCCCTGTGACTTTTACATTACACAATAAATCAAGCAAGAATATAACGTCGCATTGACAATTTAAAATCATTAACCACACAAACTTGGGTATATGGGTAATATCCGCTGCGTAGCCACATGATGTTATATGAGGCCTAACCAGATATACATAAATAAACATATTGGTGTGACGGGGATCGAACTTGAGACCCAGCATACGGTAAGGCGGAACTGACACACAAAAATCTACCAACTGCATTTTTAAAATGGATTTAGTTAATTATTATATCCAGATAAAAATAATGCCTCTACTTATAAAACACTACGTATTTTTTCGTATGCTTCAGCAAATCAAATTTGACCTTGTCGTCTGGAACGTATTTATTTAGGTTAAACTTAATAATATTTACTTATCGCTAACATAAAAGATACGTGGGAGTAGCCTTTAAATTCTGCAGACAACGATAATATTTTTTTTTAAATCCTAATATATACGTTTTAATCATTTATTTAAAAAATTGACCCACAGTACACCCTTCAGAAATACAAGAGTACAATATAAATAGTGACTTCTCACTCTAAAGACCAATCTGAGCATTGCCATTCGCTATTTTAAAGACAGGACATTGATTACAAAGTATTAGAAACGATCCCATTTTACCAGCGTCATCTATAAGTTGTAGTCGGTAAAAGAAATTTCTTTTTTTTTCCGGGGTAACAACTGTGAACGATTGTGGGCGGAGTATAATCAAGAAACCAAACCATTGCTGAGCGCAGAACACAGAGAAAAACCACTGGCGTGGGCAGAGGAAAACATAGATCGAGACTGAAGAAATGTAATTTTTTCCAAAGAAGCTTCATTTTGGTGTTATGTTATCATCCGAGCCTGGTCAATTTCCACTAGCCGATTGGTTCAATGCACCTTGAAACACCCTCTGAAGATCCATGTTTGGAAATGTCTTTCGGACAAAGGATTTTAGTGCAGTAAAAAAAAAGGTCAAAATAATGATGAGATAGACATTGTTTAGATACAGCCATATTATGACTTTATCCTCTCTGGGGTATCACCTGGAGTATTGTCCCGAGTTTTGGACCTCGAAAAACTTGTCCTTGTTTTTTTTATAAACAATTTAAGTTTTCAAAACGCGTTTTTTGAGCTTAAAATGAGAATAACTTCGGAACGAGACAAAAAAAAAATCCAAACTCTTCGTAATAAAATTTCCAACAAATTCCCGTTGGTTTTAAGTCGCTCGAGGGCGTACATGCTGAAAAAACAGACACAAAATCTTTTTTTTTTTTCATTTTATTGTGCAGGTCGACTAAGTGAACCGATCGGCTTGAAACTCTCAGAATATATGCCTTTCATTGTAGCAAAAATGCCCTGAAATTTTGGTACAAAAATATTAAACCCAGTGGACACAATTGAATTTGTTATTTTAAGTTTGAATTGCTCGCCATTTTATGCCATTTGGCCCAAAATGTATTATGTTTTTTTTTTTTTTTTTTTTTTTTTTTTTTTTTTTTTTTTTTTTTTTTTTTTTTTTTTTTTTTTTCAAAATTTAGTTCTTGATGCCATTAAAAACAATTTTTTTTTGGAGTCATTTTAACCGTTTTTAGTGTTCCGTGCGGAACACTTATAAGATCACTTCGGTGTCTGTCCGTCTGTCACACCCGATTTTCTCCGAAACTATTTGTCATAGAAAGTTGAAATTTGGTAGTAATATAGGAATTGATGGCCTTATCAGAGCCATGTAGTTTTGAAAGTTAAATTTTGACTTAAGGGGTTAGTTTTGGGGGGTGAAATCGGAAGTGAAAAAAATTTTTTACTAGGTAATCGAGTGTGGTGTCAAATGAAAGCTTGTGAAAACACGAGTAAAAAAAATATATATATAAAGTAATACTTGCGCGCACTTTTCTTTGTATTATTTTTAAAAAAATCGCGAAAAATCGCTGTCCATTCGCCTTATCTCGGAAAGTACTTTTCAAAAAATTTTGAAAAAATTCTGGAATATTCTCCACGGGGTGTAGATTGAACGAAAATTATCACGAGTGCATTACCTGTAATAATTTATCTGGTATATAAAAAAAACAGAAATTTCAAGGTCATCAATTTTCAGTAAAGATTGGAAGTAAACTTTGTTGAAAACTTATTTGGGGTGTGTTTTTGTGAAGTCACTGATCATTTTATATCACCGTAACATAAATTTTGACTTAAAGGATTCGTTTTGAGGGGTGAAGTCGGAAGTGAAAAAAAAATTTTTTTACTAGGTCATCGAGTGTGGTGTCAAATGAAAGCTTGTGAAAACACGAGTAAAAAATATATATATAATGTAATACTTGCGCACACTTTTCTTCGTATAACTTTTAAAAAATCGTGAAAAATCGCTGTCCCCTACCTTATCTCGAAAAGTACTGATCAAAAAATTTTGAAAAAATCCTGGTATATTCTCCACGGGGTATAGATTGAACGAAAATTATCATTACCTTAAATAATTTATCTAGTATAGAAAAAACCCAAAATTTCAAGGTCATCAGTTTTCAGTAAAGATTGGAAACAAACTTTGTTGAAAACTCATTTGGAGTGTGTTTTGTGAAGTCACTGATCATTTTATACCCCCCTAACAAAATTTTTTATTTTAAAAACAATCAACGTACGGAACACTAATTGTGCAAAATTTCGCAAATAAATTGCCAGCCGTGTTGGCAGCTCTGCTTGAATGACTTAGTAAGTCGCCGGTAGAGTGCAGTAAAAGCATCTATTTGTTATAGTTTTCCGTTAGTTACTTGGATAAAGGACTAAAAGTGTGTTCTCATATTTGCTGAACCTAGCCCAGCTGATGAGCCGTGATACGGCGAAACGCGTCCTGGGATGGTTCAGCAAATGCGAAGAACACAACACTTTGGTAACTTCTAAGAATTACGATTTTTTTCGTTTATTTTTAACTGTGATACCAATGCGCCATCTATGCCTTCGAGCAGTAAGCTTGAGAAAGGTGCGCTTCTGCAAATAAATTGCCAGCCGTGTTGGCAGCTCTGTTTGAATGACTTAGTAAGTCGCCGGTAGAGTGCAGTAAAAGCATCTATTTGTTATAGTTTTCCGTTAGTTACTTGGATAAAGGACTAAAAGTGTGTTCTCGTATTTGCTGAACCTAGCCCAGCTGATAAGCCGTGATACGGCGAAACGCGTCCTGGGATGGTTCAGCAAATGCGAAGAACACAACACTTTGGTAACTTCTAAGAATTACGATTTTTTCGTTTATTTTTAACTGTGATACCAATGCGCCAATCTGTTATGACACAGTTCATTTCGGAAATATTAGATGATGGTGGGCAGGTTGATGTTATTTATATAGATTTCTCGAAGGCCTTTGATAGGATCGACCATCATGTTCTCATCAATAAGTTGTCTTTCTTTGGTTTCACTGATGGTGCGAGGGCTCTTATAAGTTCTTACTTGTTTAATCGAACTCAGTTTGTAGCCTACAACGGATTCAAATCAGAAAGATTTGTGGCTACCTCAGGTGTTCCACAAGGTTCAAATTTGGGACCCTTGCTCTTCATTATGTTCATAGATGACCTTTGTGAGGATTTAAAATGTATCAAACTAATTTATGCTGATGATTTAAAAATGTTTATGCCAATAGAAAAAACTGAGGATTGCTCCTATCTACAGAGCCAGTTGAATTTCGTACATTCTTGGTGTTGTGACAACAAACTACATCTAAATGCTCAAAAATGCAAAGTTTTAACATATACTAGGAGGGTAGCGTCAATAGAGTTTCAATATAGAATTCAAGACCATAATTTAAGTAGGTGTAGCACAGCTAAGGATTGGGGGCCTTTTTTTGGAAGCAAAACTAACATTTGCTCAGCATATAGCATTGAAAGTCTCTGAAGCAATGAAGTCTTACGGGTTCATCATTAGGAATTGTAGGGGTTTCACTAATATTGCATCACTGAAGGTTTTGTATTTCTGCTTTTTTTTCGCTCGAAACTAGAATATGCAAGTATTGTCTGGAGTCCAATGTACGAGGTGCATAGAGTTTCACTTGAAAAAGTGCAGAGGAGATTTCTGAAATTTCTGTTGTTTAAGATTAATGGAATGTATCCTCAACGGGGAATCAGCAGCGACTATTTGTGTGAACAGACAAATATTCTTAGCCTGGGAATCAGGAGAGTTTGTGCCTCAATATTATTCTTATATGAAGTATTGCACAATACGATTGATTGCAGGGATATACTGTCTCGTATTAACATCAATGTGCCACGGATACACTCACGATCAAATATGTTGTATGTAGATGTAACAGACCTAATACTAATTTGTTATTGAATTCACCTATTCATGTAATATGTACTAATTTTAATCATATTTGTAATGTTTGTGACATATACTGTTGTACTAAGAAGCAATTACTATAGACTGCCATTGAATATGTAAAAGTCTAAATATTTACCCTATTAATGGGAAACTGTTGGTTAATAAAGCTATTATTATTATTACAAAAAAGTTCTTCTTTCTCACATTTGGTCAATGTGGTCCCATGTTTGGCTGACGGGCGCAGCACAAACGCATTACCATTGTGTATTAAGGAATGACCTGACAATGTTACATGTTTTCAAAATCACTGACTTCTGAATGTTTTTGTGTATGTTTGTGTTGAGTCCTAATTGTACTAAGTGTGGTGTGAATGTTGTTGGTGTAAGGCCTGTGGCTGATATAATGAGGGGGACAATGATGACTTTTTCTTGTTTCCATAGGCTTTTTATTTCCGTTGCAAGGTCTGTGTATTTGGAAATTTTTTCTGTGTATTTCGTTTGGATGTTTGTGCCGTTGGGGACAGCTATGTCAATTAGATAGATGACTTTTTCTTTTTTGCACTGAAAAGTAATATCGGGTCTATTGGCGGAGACTGTTTTATCTGTATGGATACTGATGTCCCAGTAGAGTTTGTAATCTTTATTTTCAAGTACGGATGTTGGTGTGTATTTGTAGTAGGGATCTGTGTTTTCTATGAGCTTGTATGTTGTGGCTAGTGCTTGTTGAACTACTTTTGCCGCTGAGTCATGTCTGGCTGTGTATTCCGTTCCGCCTGTTATGTGTTCGATCGTTTCTCTCTGCTGGTGGCATTTTCTGCATCTGTCTTCTGTAATAGTTGGGTCTTGGATGATATGCTTTTGGTAGTTTCTGGTTAATATGACTTTATCCTGGATGGCAAGTAAGAGGCCTTCAGTCTCAGGGAATAGCTGCCCATCCTGTAACCAGGTGTATGATTGTTTTTATTTACGTGGTCTTGTTCTATGTGGTATCTGTGTTTTCTGTGGAGTGTTTTCTCTGACCACGTTTTCATCTTTTCCTGTTGTAATTGGGTGTGACTGTGTGTGTCTGCTGAGTGGTCTGCCCGGGCTAAGTCGAGAGGTGTGTAGTTTTTGTCTGCTTTCACTGTCGCTGTGTGGAGGCTGGTTTGCTTGCTGTGAAAGAATTTCCTAAGTGTTTGTATTTGTTTTGTGTGTAATGATCTGATGTCTATAATTCCTCTTCCTCCTGCCTTCTTCTCGATGGTAAGTCTTTCTTTGCATGCGTTGGGGTGTAATTTCCTGTATTTGGTGAATTGAGATCGTATAAGGATGTGAATATTTTCTATGTCAGTTTGTGACCATTTGATGATACCAAATGAATATGTGAGTATACTATTATTATTATTATTATTAAGTATGATTTAAGGCATGATAATATCAAACCGCTAAAATTTAGATAGCAATATTTTGTGATTCATGCAATTAAAAGCCTTGGACAGATCACAAAATAGTGCTGTCACAGACTCTCTTATGTTGAACTGAGGATAGGCACCCTTTAGAAACAAAAAAATTGCGTCATGGATGATGGTAAAAATGAATATTTTAGATTTTACTATCTTTCTTTTTCACAAAAGAAGAATTAAGTCAATAGCTTTACCACTGTTTTATTTTACTTTTCCTCTCAATTTATTTACTCTGCTGTAACATTATTAATTTCAGAGTAAGATATGCAAAAAAAGGTTAAATATTTATACAAAACAAATTGTTACTGGTTCTTATCATATCAAAATAATAATTATCGACACCTTTCCAACACATTATCTCATTTAGAAATTCAAATAATTTATTTTTATCATAAACAAATATAACAATAATGGGTACAGAACAGGATATTCATATGATTAGATGGTTTCTAAATAAAGATTTAAAATAAATCATCTTTCATTTTTAACTAAAATTTACTGAAAATCACAACTCACACAGCAAATCAGTGAAGGGGACTATTGGAACATAAATGCAATTTAAAACATTGGAAAGGGTTTTTACTATCATTTCAGTAAAAAAAATACCAACTAACAAAAACTAGCCAAGTGCAAGTCGGACTTGCGCAATTAGTGTTCCGACCGTGATTGCTTTTAAAATAAAAATCTTTGTTACGGAGATAAAAAATAATCAGTGACTTCCAAAAAGCCCTCTGCAAATGAGTTTTGAAAAATCAAAATCTAGAATTCAGACACAACTTGTTTGTGACGGCGAAAAAACTGTCTACAACATGGCCTTCTATACCATTAGGAAAATTGCAATACACATTATCTATTATGGTTTTGTCTCTAGTAGAACTAGTATTTTTTATCATTTGTGTAAGCCTAGTGGTATTCAAATAGGTGGATAGAGTGTCGTTAATCATCATCATCATCATCATTAACTTATTCCATCAATAGTCGGTTGTAAGCCTCCTCAAGTTGTCTCCAATGAGCTTTGTTTGCTTTTTGCATCCAATCGTGTCCTGCTAATCTCTTTATATCGTTCGTCCATCTTGTGTATGGTTTACCACTGCATCTTTTGTGTTCTCTAGGCCTCCATTTAACTATACAACGTGTCCATCTGTTATCATTCAGGCTTGCGATATGCCCTGCCCAATTAATAAACATATTCGTTGTACTACATCTGTCACTTTTGATCTTCTTCGTATATCGATGTTAGGAATACGATCTTGGAGTCTAATATTTAGTATTCTCCGCTCCATTGCTCTTTGGGTTTCTTGGAGTTTCGTTATTATACTTTTATTTAAAGCCCACGTTTCAGGCTTTTATTATATTTGGGATGTCCAATTTAAATGTAGATTGTAACCCTCCGAACGCAGACCAAGCTAATGAGGCTCTTCTATCCAAGTCAGCCTTTATATTATTTTTTGATATTTCGGTTTTTTGTCCTAAATATATGAATGTTTGTACCTCTCTTATTCTTTCACCTTCCATTAATAGTTCCTCGCTGTTATTTTCACTTTCGTTGTTCAAATATTTGGTTTTAGTGAAGTTTATTTTTAGACCTATTTCTCGAGATTTTTTATTGAATTCCATCAGCATTTCTTGTAATTTTTCTTTCGTGTCGGCGATCAAAGTGACATCATCTGTGAACCTTAAGTGATTTAATCGTTTACCGTCCATTAGGATTCCTTTATTTTCCCACTTTACCGATTTCAACATGTCTTCTAGAGTAAACGTGAACAGCTTTGGAGATATTGAGTCGCATTGTCTAATTCCTTTTTAGTGTTCCGTATGGAACACTTATAAGATCACTTCGGCGTCTGTCTGTCTGTCTGTCACACCCGATTTTCTCCGAAACTATTTGATATAGAAAGGTGAAATTTGGTAATAATATAGGAATTGATGGCCTCATCAGAGCCATGTAGTTTTGAGAATTAAATTTTGACTTAAGGAGTTAGTTTTGGGGGGTGAAGTCGGAACTGAAAAAAAAATTTTTTTACTAGGTCATGTGGTGTCAAATGAAAGCTTGTGAAAACACGAGTAAAATATATATATATATATATAATATTATACTTGCGCGCACTTTTCTTTGTATTATTTTTAAAAATTCGCGAAAAAATCGCTGTCCCGGGCCTTATCTCGAAAAGTACTTATCGAAAAATTTCGAAAAAATTCTGGAATATTCTCCACGGGGTGTAGATTGAACGAAAATTATCACGAGTGGATTACTTTTAATAATTTATATGGTATATAAAAAAAACAAAAATTTCAAGGTCATCAGATTTCAGTAAAGATTGGAAACAAACTTTGTTGAAAACTCATTTGGGGTCTGTTTTGTGAAGTCACTGATCATTTTATACCACCCTTACAAAAAATTTTATTTTAAAAGCAATTAACGTACGGAACACTAATTGTGCAAGTTCAACTTACACTTGACCGGTTTTTTTTAATTTTGATTTTATTTGTTTTTTCTTCAAGCATTATTTGTTCAGTGGCACTTTTATATATGTATTCAAGAAGAGTTGTGTATTTTTCATCGACTCTGCTGTTACTTACGGCGTTAAAGACTGCCCATATCTCTACCGAATCAAATGCTTTTTCGTAGTCTACCATTGCTATCTACAAGGTGACCTTATATTCATTAGCTTTTTCCACTAATAATCTAATTGATCAGTTAGATTACTTATATAACTGCTGCTTTATTAATTATTCCTCTAAGGTCCACACCAAGGTATTTGAATTGGGTTCTATGGGCTTATCTTCTTTGGCAACAGTAATACTTTTGGTCTTTAGAGTAGATATGTTCACTTTAAACTTTCAACAGGACCGATAAAATATTGATCAAATATTTATATCTCTACCAAATCAAATGCTTTTTTGTAGTCAACTATTTTTATCCACAAGGTGACTTTATATTCATTTGCTTTTTCCATTAGTAATCCAACTGTTTGCAGATGGTCCAAAGTGCTGTATCCTCGTCTAAATCCCGCTTGTTCACGTGGTTGATAACTGTCTAATTTGTTTGTTAATCTATATGTTATGATTCTAGTGAGGATTTTGTATAGTACCGATAACAGACTGATGAATCTGCTAATTCTCCAATTTAAATTTGTTTCCCTTTTTAAATATAAGCACAATCAAGGCGTTTACCCAAGGTGTTAGTATTTTATTTTTTATGAGGCACCTGTTAAATGAAGCTTGAAGAGATTGTATTACGGATGCCTCTCCATACTTTATCATTTCTATAGTTATTTCATCGTCCTGTGGTTCTTTTTGTGGTGCATATGTTGTAGGGTGTTCATTATTTCATCCGTTGTTACATCGGGAATTTCTTCAGATCCACATTTCTTACTATCTCTCTATTTCATTCTCAAGCGGTGGCGATATTTCATGTCATATAGTGTTTGATAATATTTCTCTGTAGCTACCTTTATCTCTTTGATCTGTGCGATTTTTTTGGTTATCGTTATTTATAACTTTTATTATTTGATGTCTCCCTTCATTCTTTGTTTGAATGTAATGAAAGACTGATTTTGTCAAATTTCCACTTTATTTAGTTTCACTGAAACTGTATGACGCGTTTCGCTATACTATAGCTTCTTCTATAATATATATAAAATGCAACGTCTTTCTGTCTGTCTGTCCGTTAGTGCGCTTATCACTGGAGAACCACTTATCCGATTTACGTACTTTTTTTTAAAACATACATGTTCTCTGGCCAGGTTATAGGCTATATTTTATTACGATAGGTAGCATAAGGAATAAGCAGTGACGTAAAATAGTGAATGAAGTCGAAAAAGTCTGCCGCTAGCGCGTTCCTTTGCAATACACAGCCTAAACCATTAAATACGGAACAATATTATGTAGCAGAGAATATCTATAATCCATAATATATATAAAATGCTATGTCTCTCTGTCTGTCAGTCTGTCCATTAGTGCGTTTATCACGCGAGAACCACTTATTCGATTTACATGTCTTTTTTTAAATTCATACATAGATTCTTTGGCCAGGTTATATAATAATAATAATCTATATCTATATATATATAAAATGTCTGTCTGTCTCTCTGTCTGTCTGTCTGTCCGTTAGTGCGCTTATCACTGGAGAACCACTTATCCGATTTACGTGCTTTTTTTTAAACATACGTATGTTCTCTGGCCAGGTTATAGGATATATTTTATTACGTTAGGTGACATAAGGAATAAGCAGTGACGATAATAGTGAATCAAGTCGGAGTTTGCCGCTAGCGCGTTCTCTTGCAATACACTGCCTAAAGCATTAAATATGGAACAATATCATGTAGCAAAGAATATAATATATATAAAATGTGACGTCTCTCTGTCTGTCTGTCTGTCCATTAGTGCGCTTATCATTCGAGAACCACTTATCCGATTGACCTGTTTTTATAAATTTATACATATGTTCTATATAATTCGATATAAGCCTAGATAATGGGAGATAAAGTGAGATAATGGGAGATAAGGAGAAATAATGGGAGATAAGTCGAGATAAGCCTCGATAATGGGAGATAAGGTGAGATAATGGGAAATAAGTATAAATAATGGGAGCTAAGGAGAAATAATGGGAGATAAGCAGAGATAAGTCTAGAAAATGGGAGTTATGGTGAGATAATGGGGGATAAGAAGAAATAATGGGAGATAAGGAGAAATATTGCGAGATAAGTCGAGATAAGCCTAGATAATGGAAATAAGGTGAGATAATGGAAGATAAGGAGAAATAATGGGAGATAAGAGAAATAATGGGAGATGAGCAGAGATAAGCCTAGATAATGGAAATTATGTAGAGATAATGGGAGATAAGGAGAAATATTGGGAGATAAGAGGAAATACTGGGAGATATTTTATTACGTTGGATAACATAAGGAATAAGCAGTGACGATAGTAGTGAATCAAGTCCACGCGAGCGGAGCCGCGGGACCGGCTAGTCTAATACAAAATGATATTTGAATATTAGCGTTGTTACATTTATACAAATACCCTAAGGTAGATAGGTAATAAAACTATCCTATCTACCTTAGGGTATTTTTATAAATGTAACAACAGTAATATTTAAATATCATTTTGTATTCAGAAGAAGCTATAGTATAGCGAAACGCGTCATACAGTTTCAGTGAAACTAAATAAAGTGGAAATTTGACAAAATCAGTCTTTCATTACATTCGTTATGAATTTCCATCAAGTAACAGCCACAACAATTCAAAGTTCATTTGTTTGTTTAGGTGTTTCAAACTTTTCCCTTCTTTCAAAGTTTCTTCTATTTTCGAGTTTCTATACTGTCTGACTCCTTCTCTGATCTTTTTCTTTATTTTTTTTTGTCTATTTCTGCCAATTCTACTCTGCAATTTGTAGGATCATTTCTTAATAGTCATCTCTGATTCGTGAGATTTTGTGTCTCTTTACTTAATTTTTGTCTTTTTTCTTTTTTCGACGTTGCTATTTGTTTTTTAGTTATGAGTAGGCAAGTATTATTAATATATTCCACAAAAAAAATTTATATACTGGATAAATTATTAAGGGTAATGCACCCATAATAATTTTCATTCAATTTACACCTTATGGGGAATATTCCAGAATTTTTTCGAAATTTTTTGATCAGTGTTCTAGGAAGTAGGGTGGGGGGACAATGATTACTGGCAATTTTTTAATAATAATATAAAAAAATTTGCGCGAGTATTACATCATATATATTTTTGAACTCGGTTTCATTTGGCCCCTTACTAGATGATCTTGAAATTTTCTTTTCACTGCTGACCTTATTCCCCCAAAACCAACCCCTTAAGTCAAAATTATAATTTCAACTACACGACGGTGATTAGGCCATTGATTTCTAAATTAAAGACAAATTTCATCTTTTTATGTCAAATAGTATCGGAGAAAATTGGCTGTGACAGACAGACACCGAAGTGATTCCATAATTGTTTCGTTTTTCAATTTTGGTACGGAACACTAATAATCATCGAGAACGGGTTGTTTGTAATGAAAAACATGTGGAAAGGTCATCAAATCATGCATTTTTTATTTTATTAATATTAAAAATTGTTTTCACGTCCTAATCTCCAAGACTGCCCTCTCGATATTTTTCAAATGATAAATGCTGCATATTTTTATTTGAATGGGTATAAGTTATTTAGTACCAATTCAGCAAAATACAGGTACTTAAGAAAAAATAGTATCATAAGATAATCATTGTGTCCAATCTGTTTCTCTCCAAATTCTATCTATAACTTTGAAACAAGCATCGAAAGCCAGACAGACAATACACACAGATTTCAGCAATGCTTTTGAGAAAATCAATCATATTTGATTTTTTAAGATATGAAATTATTGAAAAATTACTATCTCGAATTTACTCACATGGCAGAAGACAAGAAGGAAAAATTGAAGGCCATCTATTAAAACAAATCGATGTGATCTCTGGGGTTCCTTCTATTTATGGTAATCTGTACCAATTTTTAGTATTTACTAATAACATGAGGCTGTTTGGTCAAATATCATAAGATGAATATTGTTTTTAACAATTTAATGTCATAGAATATTAAGTATTTTTTTGAGATGAGATTTAGTAGTTAGTAGATTAATTATATATATATATATATATATATATATATATATATATATATATATATATATATATATATATATATATATATATATATATTATTATTGTGCACGATGTACTTTAGAAATTTTCTAATACAGTTTGAGTATCATACCAGCAAGATAATATAGCAGAAATTTAACAAATATGTTAGATATAAACTGTGATGACCAAATTACACTATGGGTAGTTAAAACTAATAGGAACCATCATTTTCAACACTGTAACTAAAAAAATACGTTGTTTATAGCAACAAAAATTTGGCAGGTTTAATTGTTTATTTTGATTAGTAGTAGTAATCCTGACAAATTCTGGTTGCTATAAACATCTTTCCTGTGCTCTTTTGTTTACAGTGTTGCAAAATGGTGTTTTTTTTCTAATTACAAATGCCCATTGCTAGATTTAGGAATTTTTGCTCACAAAAAGGAATCCTCTGATGTTTGTTTTGTCTAGAAGGTTTTTAAATAATTATACTGTCATATATTTCTATAAATAAATAAATACATTAGGTACAATCAAATCAAGCCAATACCCATTCCTATTATAGTGTAGTTTTTAATTTTAGACCTATCAAACTCTACATTTTTGATATCATACACAATTTATTACAGAACCTTGCACAATTGAGAGGGGTACTTTTTAGAGAGCAGGGACAACAATCTAATTATATTTTAGTTAGAAAAACCTATATACTTTGGAAATGCAGTAAACTATTCTATTTGCTGTATCAAATGAATCATTTAGTGTTGTTTGTTAATAGGTATACATCTGGTAGACTTTTGAGATTACTAATGAGGATAATTATCCTTGATAAGGGCTAATTTTTTATGTTAACTCATCTGCACCCACTTAATGACCCAAAGACTATGCCACTTTAAATTCTTCTTATGATATTCAAAGAAATAACAGAAATATATAAAAGTACAATAAAAATAAATGTAAAAAATGACGTGGAAGGCGACAAAAACAACACATCCTCAAAAGCATTGATTTTATTTGTTACCTTTTGAGTCGCAGTCTACACAATACTTGTTGTCTTCATCCCTTAAGAGGGTGTTCAATACAGACTGGCACTTGTCCTGAAGTTGTTTTGTTTTGTCCTTTTCAGTTTTGAGACTCATTTTTCTCAGAATTTATTCAACGAACTTCAGAAAAAAACTAATTGTAAATGACAACAGAGGGTGGTTGCCATTTACAAACGTCAAACTTATGATTAAACGTCAAAACGTCAGTGACCTTACGGATTTTCCAAGTGATTTCATCCTAATGACGCTCCGTTCGTGTATCTATCTCTCTCAGTTATTAAATAATATTATGTGCTTCTTTTCCCTTGCGTATTTTTTATTTGTTTCAGGATTAGGAAATCAGGTCAGTGGTCATATACTAGCCGAATTTGAAAAGGTAATGGTTAAACCAATTTTTATAGACGAGGTAATAGGTACTGGTTAGAATCCACAAAAACAAATGGTGACGTCAGTTATTGGTTGAACACGGCAAAAAATGTCGGTAAATGAAAAATTGTCGGTTAGGAAATTTGAGAAGCATAAAACAGAAAAATATGTGTTAATGTTGCTAGGGCTACTATTCTCTAGAAATAAATTATTTCAGATATATTTAAATACACTTTTTTCAGGGTAAATTAAAACTATTAAATAAGAAAGTTAACATATTTAATTTTTGAAACTAAAACTCAAAAGAACTTTCTGAAATTGCTTAATATCATCCATCGAATTCAAGGTTATCCAGCGTTAGACTTTGTAGATATATTTTGGTCCACGTAATTTCTATGAGGTGTCCCCTAATACATTTTTTGAAAAACTGATAAATTGAAGTCTTCTAGGTTCCCTGTTTACAAATATTTTTGATTCAAAGTTTTTCATATTTTAAAATGGTAAATGAGCAATAAGAAATTTTACTAATTGTAATAAACTTTTACTGAGACAACAAATGCTTTTTTTATTTCCTAATTATCCTTTTTTATATTAAATTAGTTACTACATAAATTCTGTATATAAACACCATGAAAACGTCATACTGATAATTCACATCAAGCAGCACTTCTTTAGTAACACTATCTCATATCTTCATAGTGGTCCTCCATTGTTTATAACAGCACACTCGTCTTCACTTATATAGGGGCTCGTCTCCAACGGGCAGGTATTTGAAAGTCCCAAATAGCCTCAGTACTGGCAGACTGTTGGGGCGTTCGGGAACCAGTGGGTGCTCCTGCTACTTGCTAAAAAATTTTTATCTTTACAATGTTTACCTTAATTTTGAGAGTTTATGAATAGTAGCTATAATAAAAATTAGTAATAAATCTGTAGATTAAGTTGAATCAGCCCCACAATGAATATTCAAATAGTTATGTCTAGAATCGTGAATAAAACATGCAATAATTTGATTCTTCAATATATATGACAAATATTTATTATAAATCAATAATAGCTACTTTTCTACTTTGTTAAATTAATTACATGTTTATTAGACTAAATTTAACACCAGTACCAATTCATTCTTTACCTGTACTCCTGCTGAAACGCTTTCTTGGTTCCTTTGGGGCCCATAACGGAATTTGATTGAAATATGACGATTGCCCAATTTTGAGGTTAGGGACAGTTGTCTAGAAATTATATTTAACATGTTAATTCCTTTAACACTGACTATGTAATGATTATTTTTCACTAAAAATCTAAAAGTAATTTTCGGATCCACTGAAGGTTGGTTTGTTTTGAATGTTATGTCACCCTTCCAAAGATTTAGCTGTTAAATGTCGAATATAACCGGCTTTTGTCAAAAATCAGCTGTTTAGAAATTTCGTTTCAACCATAGACATAGAGGATGGACTGAGCATTAACCTTACAAAATTAACCATTTTCTAGAAAGAAATAAAGCGACTGTGCGGCCAATACCTGTCTCTTTTCTGTAGGCCTGTAATAAACAAGGCGCAGTACCCCGAAACGGAATTCAAGGCGAGAAAAGCTCCAACCCCTTTTTGTTCAAATAGAACACTTAGAAATATTATTTCCAAGAGCGCCGTAGCTTAGCGGCATTCTAGAAAGAGACAGCTACTGGCCGCACATTTGCTTTATCTTTCTCACACTTTTGGGTAATATTTACTTCACAGCGGGATAGAGAACACTCAGTCCATCCTCTATGTCTATGGTTTCAACTATAGAGTTATTATCATAGACATAGAGGATGGACTGAGCATTAACTTCATAAAATTGATCACTCTGTAATAAACAAGGATACCCGATTTTAGTTCAAATAAAACACTTAGAAATATTATTTTGAAGAGAGCCGTAGCTTAGCGGCATTTTAAAAAGAGATAGCTATTGGCCGCTCATTCGCTTGTCTCTCTCACTTTGACGTCCATATTTACTTCTCAGCGGAATACGAAACACCCAGTCCATCCTCTATGTCTATGGTTATTAGAATAGAGGAGAGAAAAAATATAGTCTGCTGTAACCGAAAGCGTATAGTCGTTAAAAAGAGAAGGAAATAATGTGAGTCAATTCTGTCTCTCTTACCCTGCGTTTGAGCGCTGAATATCGTCGCTAGCGACTTAAAAAGCATCATGTGACTATTTGGCGATATATTATTATTTCATTTCGGTTTGTTTATTTAAGTAGTTTTTGGATTAATTTGATAAAATATTTACGAAATGGTTAGAATTTGCATTCTATGCAAAAAGGACTCAAGTCCTACTAATCCTTTAAGTTTTCTTGTGTAAGTATTTATATTAAATTTTTAAGAATATGCAAGCTGTATCAAGTGTTTATTTAGTTGTCGGGGTAAACAATTTTTCGCTTTAAAAATGTTATTTTATATTTAGTGGAGAACGAAACGATATTTAAAAAATTTATTCAGATTTTCAGAAATTTATTCGTTTTTTTTACTCAATCAGAAAAACCCTAAACCCATAGACATAGAGGATGGACTGAGTATTCCGTATCCCGCTGTGAAGTAAATATGGACGCAAAAGTGTCAGAGAGACAAAGCGAATGAGCGGCCAGTAGCTGTCTCTTTTTAAAATGCCGCTAAGCTACGGCTCTCCCGAAAGAATATTTCTAAGTGTTCTATTTGAACTAAA
>CM032446.1:232940717-233223217 GCA_019049505.1 Pachyrhynchus sulphureomaculatus | reverse complement strand
GTACAAATTTTGGGCACCATTCATTTTAAAATAGAAAGGATCTAACTTCAGTTAAAAAAAATGAAAAAATACTGAAGGGTTTTACAGATATTACTAAAAAGAATTATACTAGTACGACTTTTCTTATCCTGAAAAGAAAAATAGGTATTCAGTGAGACACTAGCTTTAATCAACAAAAAGAAAATTTATTCAAGTTTTTAAAAATAAAAAGTTCTAACCTTTGCAGTTTTACAGGATTAAAAAAAGTTTTAGCCTAACAGGTAGTTATGACATTTAAATTCCAAACTCTGACTACTCACGAAGACGAAAAATAGTGCTTTTCACTTCACTTTTTAGTCAGTTCGAATTGCTGTTAAGGCACTACTCAGGGATAAGTCTATGGAAGGATGTTTTGGTAACTTACTGTTTTTATTTTCGGCCTCGATGGAACACGACCGATTTCACACTTTTCTCGTAAACACTTAGAGAGCCCACTACGGCTTTTCGTTATAAGACTTGTGCATTATTTAGCTCTCATGATTCTGTAATGAGCCTTTACTGCAGCTCTGTCGAAGGAAGCCTACTTGGCGGCTCCGATGAAAATTAGCTTGGCTACGGCTTGATGGTACACAGCCCACTTGGCGGTTCGGTGGAAATGAACCTGGATCCGAGTCCTCCGGACGCTTAAATAAGTCGTCGCCTTCTCTCGGTCATCTCGCGACGCCGGAACCAAAAATCCGGATACACATTTTCAACCAATCGGCGTGCCGATAGATCCGGTCAGAAACCCGCACAGCACACTAATATACCGAACGTCTTGGAATCTCTTGTTAATATACCGTTCGATATAAAAATGAAAATAAGTACAATTTGAAGTGAAAAATCAGTAACATTACATGGTCTTAAAATCTAGGAAAAAATGAATGTTACAATATATATATATATATATATATATATATATATATATATATATATATATATATATATATATATATATATATATATATTTAAGGGTCTGTTACAGCTGACGCTGTCTCCCTTCTCTCAACCTCGCGTTCCATTCTCTTCGATCTTCCCAGTCTCCTTCCTGTAACTCTCTGTTTTCCAGTGCCTTATCGCCGTCATCCTGCCATGATCTCCTCCCCTCTTTCTTTTTTTCAATTGGACTCCATTCTGTGATTTTCCTAATCCACCTTCTATCGTCGCTTCTCCTTACGTGACCATACCATTTCAATCGTTTTTCTTCTATGGCATGTACTGCGTCTTTTGTTATTCCCATTCGCGCTCTTATTTTATATATATATATATATATATATATATATATATATATATATATATATATATATATATATATGTTAGATATAAAAATAACGACACTTTACCATTAAAATGTAATCCCTCATACAATGTATCAAAATGTATAACAATAACCCATTGTTAAGAGATACACATGTGCTTACTTAGCGTCTAGCAGTAAACCGAAATGATGAAACGTGAGTAACTGATTGCATCATATTTCGTCATCTTTTGCAGTTTTGCTGATTAAGCAATCAAAACAATAAAAACAAAAAACGCGATGGGAAAGAGAGCAGTAGTAATAATTTTTGAGAACAGTAACACTTTTTTTGCGAGCAAATAAAACTCGAATTTAACAGTTGATTTTAAAAGGTTCTCAAACAGAGACCAAAGTTAAAAAGAAAAAAAGCACGTTTGTATCTTTCAAAGTGAAAGTAATAATAAATCAAAATAAAGAAAAGTTTTAAGAAAAAGAAAGTTTTTTTTTAAAAATCATTTTGTTGTGAGCCACGCGCAACATATATATATATATATATATATATATATATATATATATATATATATATATATATATATATATATATATATATATATATATATGTATATACATATATATACAGAGAGCTCTCTGTTTTTATTTTTTATAGAAATGGGGTTTTTTCAAGATTGATACAGTAGATATGGAGCGGAAACAACTAACCTTTTCCGGAATTGGGCTAAATATAACTTGTTGGCTAGAATGACCAGTAGGAGGAATTTTTTATTGAAGTGCCGCTCAACGGGACTTGTCCCTAAACACATTGTACAAAACTTTGGATGCATGAACAACCTAATGTCAGATAGACCAAATGACAGTAGGCGCTTCCGGAGTAAGTTTGTGCCCTGATGAAGGTTTTTATTTTTATATATATATATATATATATATATATATATATATATATATATATATATATATATATATATATATATATATTAGAGTGACCGGATCTCATAGAGGGGGAAAAAAATGTCGGAATCTTGTTCGTCTGGACCCCACAAAACGATTCCCCTTTCCAGATATTGAGATAGCCGAAATTTGAGCTCGATTAAACGGCGTTA
This sequence comes from Pachyrhynchus sulphureomaculatus, assembly GCA_019049505.1. Taxonomy (NCBI): domain Eukaryota; kingdom Metazoa; phylum Arthropoda; class Insecta; order Coleoptera; family Curculionidae; genus Pachyrhynchus; species Pachyrhynchus sulphureomaculatus. Next base: position 233,220,844 of record CM032446.1, on the reverse strand, counting down.
ACCCGTGCCGCTCGTCGCTCAAAGTTGGAAAAAATCCAAATTTTTGGCCAAAAAGCTGACATATGGAGCCATAACTCCAGAACGGTAAATAATAAAAACACGCTTAATATCTCAAAAGAAAGCTAATGTTGTTCTTCAAAATTTATATTCTATACATAATTGTTGTTATTTTAAGTCAAACCGAGTTACAACAGCCTTTAGCCCCAAAAACGTGACCTGGTACCACTAGGAGCATACTTCGTATATTTTGTTATTAAGTGATAAAGTTTGCTTTTTTTGGTATATTTTTGAGTTTAAAGTAGAAATATAATAAAAAAACAAGTAATACTGGTAAGTCTAATGACATTTTTTATTTTAAAATATAAAAATTAGGTATATAATACATACAAAACAGACACAGAAAAGATACAGACGTAGTACCTACATGAGTTGATAATTTTACATAGTTATCTAATCTATTCTAGAGCTTTTGTTAAAGTAGTTTTTGAAACGTCAGGATATAATGCTCGGCATTTACTTACAACTTGCAGGACATATTGCTTTTAGTCTTCATCTTTTGTCAGAAGGTCGTTAAAGTCGGTTATTAATTTAACACCACGCTCAGCCATATCATTAACTACTTTTAATGTTTTGACAATTTTCAGTCCTTCTTGGAAGTCATTATTTTGAGGCCAGGTGTTTGGATGTTGTCTTAGGAAATCTGTTTTTATATTAAATTGGTCAAAGAATGTAAACGTTTCTTTGGTAAGTAAATTTACCAATCCTCCATCAACGACCTCTTTTAAGTTTTCTTTCCTAACTTTTGGATTTACAACCCTAGCGTGTTGTGATGGTTCATCTGTGCTACTGAGCAATTTATTAGCCATTAACAACTTTTCATCGTCTGTAATGGTGGGATCAAAAAACGATAATCCCACCAACTTTGCATTCAAATACCACAAATGGTTCGAAAATTTGGTCAGGGCTATTTCTGCAATGTCGTTGTCACATTCTTTATAGTCTAACAGACTATGCAAAATACCTAAATCTTGCTTTGGTGCAAGATGAGCTTTTGGAGCATTGAACCAAGCTTTACAATAAATTTTAACTAGGAAAACAGAAATGGCACGCACAGAACTTTCTTCTTCTTTAGACATCTTAAATTGACGACGAAAAATGAACATTTTTAAGCAGTAAATAGCCTTTGCCATCCACCTAGCGTGATGAATGGCTCCTGGAGTTCTAAAACCCACAACATTGCCGTCTAGTGATCCAACAAATACGAGAACCAACTGCAATAGCTCCTTGTAGTCATCTCTGGGGTGGCTCTCAGTTAATTTGGTCTCGAATTCAGCAGTAACATTTGCAATTACTTCTGGAGTTAGCTGCTTTTGTATTAGATTGTCACTGATACCTGTGTCGTATTTTCCTTTGTCTATCTTGGGCCACGCAGTGAGGAATCTCTTGAAAATGTCTGGATGAGGTCCAGTGGTTGATCCCATTTTTGTGTCGAATACGCCTCTTAACAGAATTTCCAAGATATGGTGACGGCAAGCTAGGTATAATAATTCTCTTCCTAACATTTGCTCCAATATGACGCATGCTCCTTTGAGTCTTCCCGTGTTGGATGCTGTAGTGTCGAAGCACATCGCCTTGACGGTGTTGAGAAGACCCCATTCATGTAGGCATTCATATACGGCTACGGCTTGCTCCTCTCCAGAGCTGTTTGCTGTTACAGGAACTCCCAACAGCTGTTCCTTTTCGCCATATGAAATAGCTATAGCTATTCGCTCACATTGTTCATTTTTTAAAACACCCGATAAAAGTTTACCGTCCCAATGGACAACCACGGGCTCTTTTTCAGGAATGTTTACTTTATCAAAAAATTTTTTATTATATTGTTCTCTGAACATGTGCCTTCTATCATGTAATAAAGTTTTAGAGACTTTGTACTCAAGAGGGTCAAGGTTTAGTGCTTCTAGAGTAGCTATTAAAATTCTCGTGGCATTTCTGTCGGATACCTTACATCGATCTAATAAAATGGACAATTTCATGTTTAAAATCTCTTTAACGCCCCTTGCAAATGAAACTTTCATCCTCTTGCTCTCAGATGGTCCTGGATCTTCTGCAGCTTCTTCAGGGATGTCCATTTCCTTCAAGCTCTCAAGTTCCTGGTAGATGCTGTCCTCTTCAGTGTCTTAAAATATCTTCACTAGATAATTGTTTGATCTAACCAGCTCAAAGGCACTTTAGAAACTAAACTGAATAAATAAAAGGTCGGTTGTACGCTGAAGTAAAATCACCATCCCTAAAATAGAAATTAGATTCACCCTCCTTTTTACCTGTCAAACGGGTCTTTCTTTGGTAAACTAGTCATACTTTTTAACTTTTTAACAAAAAAATGTTAATTCCGAGACACATTATGTAAAAACCCGTAAAATTCTTAGAATACTCCCAAACTGGCTCCTACTGGTACCAGGTCACGTTTTTGGGGCTAAAGGCTGTTGTAACTCGGTTTGACTTAAAATAACAACAATTATGTATAGAATATAAATTTTGAAGAACAACATTAGCTTTCTTTTGAGATATTAAGCGTGTTTCTATTATTTACCGTTCTGGAGTTATGGCTCCATATGTCAGCTTTTTGGCCAAAAATTTGGATTTTTTCAAACTTTGAGCGACGAGCGGCACGGGTTAACGTCGTTTAATCGAGCTCAAATTTCGGCTATCTCAATATCTGGAAAGGGGAATCGTTTTGTGGGGTCCAGACGCACAAAATTCCGACATCGATTTTTTGCGGTCACCTTAATATATATATATATATATATATATATATATATATATATATATATATATATATATATATATATATATATGTATGTATATATATTTCTGTAGATAACAATTTTTGTACCCTCTCATAAAATTATGATTTTCTTAAACCACAAATAGTTTGTCTAGGACAAGTTTCGAAAATAAATTTTTCCTTGCGATTTCGACACGTGAAATAGAAAAGTGACTAACAATAAAATATAAATCAGAGCTTTGGTCCATTACTTGAAAAGTAGTTTAATTACGACTACTTTTAGGTGCTAGTACTATTTTTTTATTGGGGAATCCTTAAAGCGCTACAGAGCGGCGCGTGTGCGGAAAAATCTACTCACATTAATCTTCAATCAGCTGCTAATTATATTCGGTAGGAAATACAATCCTGAATAATTTATTTGAAAAGAATAAGGTTGTGTGTAAAATAAAGGGTGGTGCAACAAGCTGAACCTCATACGGGTGTGTATACCTAGCATGTGCCGCTCTGGGGGGAATTAAGACGTTCATCCAACACCATGATGGTCGAATTTGAGCTTTATACAGGATTAAAACTTGTAGAGTGAAAAGTTTTTTAGTACGAAAGCAGCTTTTGAAAAGCTTTCTTTCTTATATATGCAAAACATAATCCCGCCAAGACAAAGAATCCCGCACCATGGGAATATGTCTGTGGATTCGGCTAATTTTTGGATATGTTGTAGTTCTCTTCGTTCTGAACAAATGTCTCCATGGACATAACATGATTCTATGAATACTAACGTTCTATCTATGCGTCTTCTCCCCTCTCTCGCTGTGGACAGGCATAGTTAATCATTTTTATCGAACAGTGACAAGAATACCCTCGGTCCTGCGGATACAAATTCACGCACACGGTAGTATTCAACACATGTGCTGATTCTGTGATTGGAAGGCCCGTACCGCGAAATCCATTCATAGAATTATGTTATGTATATGGAGGCATTTGTTCAGAACGACGAGGACTACAATATATCCAAAAATTAGCCAAGTCTACAGAAAGACATATTCCCATAAGATTGGTGTGAAGGTCTTTGCTCCCAAGTTAATGCCCAGCGAGTTGAGTGACAATGGTAGTTGAATGGAGTGTTCCGACATAACTGATACATTGATAAAAGAAATACGGAAACCTGTAATAAAAATATAAAAATCTCACCTATGGAAATACGCAAACGGTTAAACGCAGCACATAGGGGTATTGTATGCTAAATTATATTACCAAGTTAAATTAATCAGTTACTTTGCATAAAATTACTTAATTTGTAATATAAAATAAAAAAACGAAACTTAATTTTACGAAAAAAAAATTTTAAATGAAAACATTTATTTACAAAATAAATGTAAAATTTAAACTTATAACACCCCTCTTTTGCGTCGAGGGGTAAAAATACACTATAAACAATCATATTTTGTTGTCCACAAACGTATTTTCATCTTCACTTCCAGAAGAACACAGTGGGTTCGGCTCTGCAGGCAAGAGCGTCTCTGGTAGGAATGAATGTGACTTTATCCTCTCTATTCGTCTCATACGGCTCAACAAAGGATCGGAACTTAAAAGTAAACGATTAACAATGTCCCTGTTGCAGATGTCTCGTGAAAACTTTCGGGCAAAATCTTGTCGGTAAGACCGAAAGTGCTTGTTCCTTGCCTCTGCGGTTTCTTCAGACAGCTGCCCAATTGTTAACAAAGCATTTTTTATTATCTCTGCGCCATGAACAAGTATCTTGTGCATCGTGGGTGTCATAGGATGCCACGGGTAGAGGTCCACATATAGACGAGCAGTTTCTGATACATATTTGTCATATTTTTCTGGGTCGACTTTATGTCCGCTTAAGATCGTCTCCAAAATGACTTTTAACCTATATAACAGGTCATAGCTAAGGCCTGTTATTTCTGCTGCCAATTTCGGGTCTTCAAAAAATCTTCGACTGGTGTTCCCATCATTGGTGTTTCCAAAATTTGCCTTTGGCATATCGACCAATAACCCGGTTTCATTGCGAAACCAGGTCTGGATTTCCTCTCTTTCTCGAGTTCCTTTTCAGCCTCTGTTTTTCTTTCTCTATATTTTTTTACTGGCAGTTTATAAGCCAGATGTAGGACACTCTCAAATAATCTTATCCTAGCATGTAATACTGAGAGACCGAATTGTACTGCCTCGGGATTAACTTCTTTTGTTATATCCAATCGGTTAAAATCCTTTGAGGTTGCACCAGAAATATAGCACCGGCTTGTTGCTGTGGTTCCAGTGGCGGCATTACACACTTTTCCATCCACCATTGTCATGATAAATTTGTGTTTGACTATGAACTTTTTCTCATCCAAATCAACTTCAGTAGGAATGAGAGAATCAACTGATTTATTCACGTAGTTAATTTCTTGTTCTGTGACATCAGTACTCTTTTTGATAAAACGAAATCTTATTGGCCGACAAAAACGCGGAGAAGACGGAGTCGGATTCTCCCACACGGTTTTTTCATTATTTTTTCCACACACTAATTTTAGAGACACGAAGCAACTTTGAAACAAATTGCTATCTGAATCCGCATAACTGTCAAACTTTTGTTTGTATTGGGATTGTTGTGATCCGTCGCAACCCCATTTATGAATCATCGTTAGAGTATTCCGTTTTTGTTCATTTAATGTTTGCAATACCACTTCCAGGTAGTCGGACAATCGTGTAACAGTAAGATCCAAGGGCTGTAATTGAGCTTCCGCCCTAGTGCTAGTTATCTTGTACGCTTCTGGTGGCGAGTAACACTTTTTTTTCCTTTTGTAGGAGGCTATAACACGGAAAAAATATGTTTGTTCGTCCTTCTTATGATTTCATACTGTTCTCTTGTTAGATCTGCGTCTATGTACATTTGGATTGCTTCCTTGACAGTCAAAGGGCTACTTTTATTTTTGATGATTTTGTGCGATTTTTATATTTCGTTGCCCGAGTTGGTGTAGTGATGATTTCTTTGAGTACATTTGAAGCATCTCGCTTTCCCATTTTTCTCAATTCAACTTGCGCGGCATGCACTATCACCTCCTCTTCAAAAGTAGAGCGAAGCTCCTCCGTCTTTCTTCTTTTACTTCTCTCGCTCAATTGTTCAAAAGGTTTTCCTGGTCGACCAGATCGATTTTGCAGACTGTCAACCACTGGAATTTCAAAGGTTCCTTCTAGCCATGAACTATTTTATTGAACAAATATGTCTTCCTTATTATGGGATTTGATCCATCTACGTTTAACTTCAGATTTAAAATGAGAAAAATTCCTTTTTATGGTTTGTATTTGCTCTTGTGTATAACCTTCAGTTGACAAAAGTTGTTCTTTCAAGCAATTTAGTTTATCTTCCAAATAAGGTAAATTTTCCTTCAAACAAGTATTTCCGGGTCACAACCTTCATTCCCGATGTACCAAGTGAACCTACAACAATCGTTAAGTTAAAATTGATAAAATCAAAATCTATTTTTTGTCACAATTTTGACCATAATTTTCAAAGTCCCAAAATGTATCTTATCCGGACTTATCCGGGGCCAGTTTTTTGATTTATTATTTACTGAAACTGCCAACTTTAGAATATTATCAAAATTATGGCCGGATCTAGCAGGGAAGTATGAAAACGACAGTAAAACATTTTTTTTTTTTTTTTACAAAATACTCGTAATACTCGTGGAAAATACCTTTCTTTACCGTCCCTTACGACTCACAAATAAGTAAATGATAAAAGTTTTATGGAATAACATAGTTACATACCTGTACTTTGAGAATCCATCACTTTTTCCACTACTTTAGAACTTATAGACATAAAATTCCACTTCCACAATTATGATTTTTAAGAGCGCCGAGAACTGATAACGTACACGAGGTAACAGGATCGAATTCCGACTGACATAAAACAGGTAAGACTGCACGGGTGGAGTTGGAAGCGGTTGTCTTTTGTTCTCGGAAGGGTCCTTTGTCTCTGGTAGTCGGTTACCTGGCAATATTCTGTGTTTTGATTTTTGACTTTTGGCCGCGTAGATCGTTTAAATACCTGTATGTGCACAGGAAGGTTACTTTAAGTTAGTAGAAGGGAAGGGGTCTTCTGTGAATTCTTTTATGTTCTACTTGAGTGGTGTTCTTGTAAGTTTGTAAGTGTTGGGTACGGGAAGTAATAGTTGCACTTATGACGCCATCTTCAAACTATCTTTTTCGTTCTGCCAAACGCCACTATCTACTAAAACCATAAAATAATATGGCTTTTAATTTCCTAAATAGCCAATTAAGTATGCATTTTTAAATACTAAATTGCTAATTTAAATCTGAATACACTACAGGTATTTTAGGTGGAGATAGGTAGGGAGATAAATTATAATAATTAGAATGGGACGAAAAGTTAATGAATGCAAGATAGTGCTGGCATATAAAGTTATGCTAATTAGTCCCTCCTTTGTTTTAGCTTATTACCTGTTGGCCAAGCTTCATTCTTATGTGTTGTAGTTAAGGTATTCTCTTGTATAAGGTATACCTGCCTCTTACTCATCATTTCATTGTTGTAAAATTCTGCCTCCATAAAATATTTTTGCAATATATTTTTTCTGTAATATCGTGAAAATGGTGCAATATGGCAGATTTGGGGTAAGTAAAAAAATCTCTCAAAAATAACATTTTAGCTTTTTTCACTTATAAATGAAATAATCAGGATGAGTTTTATTTCCCGGGAAAAAGATTCTTTATTATCAGTAGCACGTGTTGTTTTTTATGCACAGAAATCCCTAAAAACCCTTCAGGCGTGAAAAAAGCGATTCGCTTTGACCTGAATCGCTGCATATTGTACTGGGTCTGAAACACAGTCCTCGGCAATTCGTTCCAAAGTTTTTTATATAAAAGAATTCTTGTAACGTGGTACGAGCAGTGTACTAGCGCGACGTGAATTTCTAGCATGCACCGCTCTGGATGAAATCAAGCGGACACTTCTCATGAAAGAATTAATAGAATAGACTCAAGTTACCAACCGTTCATTGATATTCCAAGGAATAAAGGTTCCTGATGCGTTCTGGGTCTCCTATCAGGCTAATAGTTCTCTTCTGAAAATAATCGAACAAATGCCAGTGTATGTTTGGGGGCAGAACTTCAAACAAAGTTTTCCATCATTGATCGTCAGTTCATGACCTCATCCGCATGAACTACAGGACTTGTATTATTAAAGTAATAAAATACTTTAAAAGTCACAGAAGACTCATTATCAACTATTAACCAAAACTAACTTCCTGACGTTTTAGCGTATACGTATTTGCAATAAGAATAACCTGATTACTTGAATGCCAGATTTTTGTAGGTATCTGCATTTGTATCTGGCGTAGCGAGCTTTATGGGGCAGGGAAAAGGGGAAGATGGGTACAAGGGGTATTTCTTTAAGAAAAAAATCGGCCATGTGCAAGTCGAACTTGTGCAATTAGTGTTCCGTACGGTAATTGCTTTTAAAATAAAAATTTTTGTTACGGGGGTATAAAGTGATCAGAGACTTCACAAAACACACTCTAAATGAGTTTGCAACAAAGTTTGTTTCCGATATTTACTTTTATATCCCAGATAAATTATCAAAGGTAATGCACTCGTTTTAATTTTCATTCAATCTACACAGAGATAGAGTTGGGGGAGCGCGATTTTTGGCAGTTCTCAGTATTCATTTGACCTCTTACTCGACAACCTTGAAAAAATTGTTTTTTTATATGTCGAATAAATTATCAGAACTCGAGATAGTTTTCATCCAATCTGGAGAATATTCCAGAATTTGTTCAAAATTTTTTGATTAGTACTCGTAGAGATAAGATGGGGAGACTGCGATTTTCGGCAATTTTTCTCAAATAATGTAAAGAAAAGTTTGCGCGATTATTACATCATATATATTTTTGAACAATTTTTTACAAGTTTTTATTTGACACCCCACTCGATGATCTTGAATTTTTTTTCACCCCCGAAAACTAACTCTTTAAGTCAAGATTTACTTTCAAAAGTAAGTGGCTCTAATTAGGGCATCAGTTTCTATATTTATAACAAATTTCAACTATCTACGTCAAATAGCTTCAGAGAAAAACGGGTGTGACAGATAGGTAGATGGACAAATAGCGAAGTGACCCCATAAGTGTCCCGTATGGAACACTAGAAACACTGCAGATGCTTATCTAGGGAGGGATGCTAATCGATAATGGGGGGCCGAGCCTCTCAAATAAAGTTTCTTGAACTAAAGTGCTAAAAGCCTTCCGAAACCAGTAAACTGAAAATCGACGAGGGAGGCTACCAAAAATGACCCCAAAAACAGACCAAAAGTCCTCCCTTATATCTCAAAAACCAAAAGTATACTCAACTCAAAACTTTGTTATCAGTAAGACTTGATCATTAATAATCTTTTAGCATACAATTTGTATCTCAATTCGAGGGTGCCAAAACGGGCGATTTTTGGGGCTACTCTCTTCACAGAAAAAGAACTTTTTCGTACAGTAGAACTCGAAAAACTTTCATTTAATTTAAAAATCGTTGAGTTGTAGGTGCGTTTTACTAAAGAGAACTCTTTCATCGAGTTGAATTTTGTAAGTTTAAATTCTTTCAAAACCAGTTTAAAAAATCGATGTTCTTTTCACAAAAAGTACGCTCTTATATGCATATAGAAAAATAATTATGTTCTTATTTAGACTCTAATTTTGGACTGTCGCTGTATCACGATCGCATATGACATTTCAGAAAAGCCGGTTTCTAGGAAGATTAGGAACTCGTGATAATAATAAAAAGGAAAAAAAAATTGACCTTTTAATTTAATTATTATATATATATATATATATATATATATATATATATATATATATATATATATATATATATATATATATATATACATATATATATATATATATATATATATATATATATATATATATATATATATATATATATATATATATAATATATAGATATATGTATATATATATCGTAATCAGATACAGATAAGCGTACACAATTTTAAAAAAAATGTATATTGTTTATGAACGATTCATACTTCAAAATATTAACAATTAACACGTCGAATTTACTTTACCAATTATCTCTTGCAAATTTAACAATTCGTTTTATTTTCTTACGGTCCCAGTTTTGCATTAAAAATTCACAAGTAACACTAAGATATTTATTGGATGTTAAGTTATTATCGTATTTGATAACTTCGGGCTAATTTGGCAGAAGTGTTTTGAGTGTGTTAGTGTTATTTTTTGAGGTATGAATGGCCAGATAACGAACATGTAAGCATTGCTAGTGCTCACCAATATGTGGAGTTTGTGGAATTATCTAACTGGATAATAACACAACCACATAAAAAAAAGTTCATTATCACTAACCGAAACATGAATCTAGTGTATTTTTCGATGCTGAATTCGAATCCTATAGTAATAATGTAATGACTCTTAATGAAGTCTGAAAAATGGTAGATGTTTTATAGTCTAGAGAAGAGAATATGCATTCAAACCACAGCAAGCTATTTCTATTAATTAAACCAAAATCCACCCTTATAGGGGGTGAAAAGTACCTCCAAATTTCAAATAGCGCATATGAGTTTAAATAACATGTACAAAGGAGAAATTCTTGTAGCTCTTAGGACAAAATATCTGAGTCTGGTGTGACAACCAGACATTACTCTTAAAGGCTTGAGATTCACCCCTATAAGGTATAAAAACGACCCCCACCTACGGAAGTATCTCATAAATTTCAATAACGACGAACAAATATGGAGTAAAGTCGCTTGAACCACCGATACACGACTACAAACTACCCAGGGGGTGGTAGAAATTACCCCTGCACTTTAATGATGTACATGGATGTTATTAAAATTCGGAAAGGATCAAGTCCTTTTATCTCATTGTGACAAACAGTCAAGATAATTAGATTATCTTCCTAATATGGTCGAAAATCACGCCTAGGAGGGGGGACTACCCCCTGGGATTGATGGATCTTGGAAGTTCTAGCGTCTGACAAAAAATATACAGGCTTTCGTAGTCTCAGGCAGGATGGACAAATACAGCCTGTATTTTTTTCTCAGATGCTAGAAGTTCTAAGATTCATCAATCCTAGGGGATGTTTCCCCCCTCTTAGGGATAATTTTCGACCTTTTAGGAAGATGATCTAGTCCTGAATGTTTGGCATAATGAGATAAACGTACTTGATCCTTTCCGAATTTCAATAACATTCATGTGCATCATTAGAGCGTAGGGGTAGTTTCTACCACCCTCTAAGGTAGTTTATAGTCGTGTATCGGTGGTTCAAGCGAATCTACTCCATATTTGTTCGTCCTGCCTAAAATTACCAAAGCCTGAACTTTTTTCGTCGTTATTGAAACTTATGAGATACCTCCGTAGGTGGGATTGGTTCTTACATCCTATAAGGGTGAGTCTCAACCTTTTAAAAGTAATGTCTGGTTGTCATACCAGATTCGGATATTTTGTCCTAAGAGCTAAAAGAATTTGTCCTTTGTACATGTTATTTAAACTCATATGGTTTATTTGAGTTTTAAAGGTACTTTTTACCCCCTATAAAGGTGGATTTTGGTTTAATTAATAGAAATAGCTTGCTGTGATTTGAATGCATATTCTTTTCTCTAGACTATAAACCATCTACCATTTTTCATACTTCATTAGGGGTCATTATAGTATTACTATACTTTTAGCCCATTTCAAGGGATGTTTGTGGCCAAAAAAAAATTCGAAATCAGCGTCGAAAAATACCCTAGATCCATGTATTTTCGTTCGTGGTAATGAACTTTTTTGTTGTGGGGCTGTGTAATCATTGTGAAAACAATATGGATATCATGAGCCGTAACTTATACTTTATTCTACTAATTACTAAAATAAACCACACAACAAATTAATAGCTTTTATTTGTTTTCATTTTCCTTGACATCTTTTAAATTAGTAAAACTTATATGTGATGTTTCTAAAATAATAGGCAGTATTTAACTTCTAAAAATAAATAACAAATTAGTTTTTAAAAGTTATATAATAATATTGCTATTATATTTAAATTTATGTAAAATTTATTGCACTTTGACGATAATATATAACTTATTATAAACAAAAAAAACATGTTCTTGTTTATAATATTGTAGGTAACAGGACTAACGGTTAATTTCGGATGTTCAGTTCATTTGAGAACGATTTAAAGCAGAGGTCCCCAAACTTTATTTTCTCGTAGACCACTTTCAAAATTTTACTGGTTTCGGTGGACTCCCTGCTGTTACATTTCTACCATATTCCCAAAACTCGTCAAAAAATGTGAAGATTAGATCTAACGATGGAAATTTGCGTCGTGGCTGAGTTCCAACCCTAAATTCGGAGTGGTAAAAATAAAAAGAAAAATAATATATTTTCTTGTTTTCTATTTATTAAAATAATATGATTACAGACTTAATTGAATTAAAATTAAACATTAATAACGTACAGTAACTTTAACAATGCAAATCAACAATTAAAAAAAAAATAGTCACAATTTTAATGGGAGGGATGTACTTGATGGATTGACAGCAAATTATCAATATTTGGCTTCAGTTTTGTAAGGAATAACCGCAAATCTCCCCCTTCTGTAATGTTCAATCTGCTCCTTTTTTTGTTAATAGGTTTGTAACGACACTAAAACTTTTTTCGACAAGGTATGACGAGGGAAACGCTATCAAAAGTTTTCCCACAGCCCAGGATATTTTTCGGGTATTTCTGCCTGTAGCCAAAATATCTGATAGCCTTTTTTAAATTTCACCTTCAGTTCCTCATTGGTGCTAAGCTCGAGTAGCTCCTCTTGTAATCCCACATTCGCCACTTCCGTTTCATCAACTGGATTTATGATCCATGGTGGTATTTCCATCGTCAGAATATAATTCAAATCTATTTTTCAAGTCATCACGCGTTGAACGTATGTCTGAATATCCTCATCAAGACATTCTGCTTGCGACAAGTTTGGAAACTGGGACGACTAATATTTTGCTTTATAAATTTCAATTTTCCAAGAAAAGCCGAAATTACACTCTTTGTTTTTATTAAATTTAGGCTGTCCCCTTGTAACTGCAAGTTAATGTCATTAAATTTTTTGAACAAATCTGTCAAATACGCGACGTCTGCTTTCAATTTGATCAGGTTTTCTTTTACTTTCCAGAAGCTCTAAAACTGATTCAAAAAGTGAGTAAAATCTTGTTAAACATGCACCTTTCGACAACCAGCGTACTTCAGTATCTAAGAGCAATCGTTGGAAGTCTTCATCATTTTTGTCGCACAATTGTGCAAATAAACGGGTATTCAACGCATTGCTTCTTATTTTGTTAACTGCTTTAATCACAAATTAACGTGATTGATGCAATCTATCACTCAAATTTTTCGCTACCAGGTGTTGTCGGTGGATGACACAGTGAATTGCAGTTACTCCTGGTATAATTCTTTTAAGATGGCTTATAAACCCACGATATCGCCCGAAGATGGCAGGAGCTCCATCTGCTGCCACCGAAATAATGTTTGTAAATGGAATCGATTTTTCCTTAAAAAAATCACTCAGGACATTAAATATTGATTCGCCTTTAGTGTCCGTCTCCAAAGTTTTCGTGAATAGCAACTCTTCATGGATTTCTTCGTCCATAACAAATCGAATATATGCCAATAATAATGCTTCATTACCAGGTAAAGTTGACTCGTCCAGTTGAATAGAAAAATGAGTTGTTTGCAGATAATTACACAAGAAGCTTTCAATATCAGAGCTCATTTCATCAATACGTCTTTGTACAGTGTTGTTACTCAAAAGAATTCTTTTGAGTACGTCAAATGGAGGTTTGTGCAGGACAGTTTTTAAAACCTCTTCAACAGCGGGTAAAATTAACTGTTCTCCGATGGTGTGTGGTTTTCCAGATTTCGCTATAAGCAATGAGATATTGTAAGATGCCCGCAAGCCATCATCGTTACTTTGAGACGTTGAAGCGAACATACTGTGCACGGCGGGTCTCTTTTCATATTTTTCCTTCAATGTTTGAAAATATTTTAAATCTTTACCTATTTAATCAGGATGACACCTTCTTAGATGATTTTCGAGCTTCAATGGTTTCATAAAGTCATTGCTCAAAACTTTGTTGCATAAAAGGCATATGGGCAATCGTTTGTCTGCTTTTGATGGAAGAAAACCAAATTTCAAATAATCAACACTGCACTGTCGACATTTCTTCTTAGATTCAGCTATGTTTCGTATCAGTTACTTACCTGTAAAGAAAAAAAAATGTTTGTTTGAGTAATCATAAGGCGACTTTAACAGGATATGGCTATTTTAACAGAATAAAATAGGATTAATTAATTATTCAATGAAAAAACCAAAATGCCGGCGGCAAAACTGATTTTAATTATTAAAAGCAATAAACTGCTAAGACCCATATAGAGGTCTTCACAAAGCGGCTGAACCTATTTTAATGTAATATAAAATATTTTTCGATTAATTATATTTTGATACATTTCTGTAAATTCGAGAGAAAATACTTTTAAAGAATATTTTGACATCAAAACTCCGCGATTTTAATGATTTATTTATTACTTTGATGTACGTTACGAGTGGTACATAAAGACACGTACAATTTATGAAAATATTTTTAGTCATTTAGCATTAGCAACTACGAGGGCACTGAAATATGTACATGCAGGTCAATCATATATCTCTCCTTTAATGAATCACCAAATAAATAATTTCATAATAAAAAGTACTAAAAGTTAAATCGTTCTCGGCTTTCTGTCTTTTATAGAAGTATCGAATAATGGCCCTGTTCAGTATTTAATTTTTATTACGTACCTATTACACGCAAACATAACAAATATAATATTATTACAATATAAAATAAAAGTATGAATAACAAATAGGCAGGTACTTACTTTTTCCGGCATTGGCAAACACTGACTGACATCGATTCACTCACACTTTTCTTTTCAAAATTCCGGAAACAAATAAGTAACGTTTGTCCTTGGCATTCGTATTTATATTGGTGAAGAATCAAACAAGTTCATGCAAGATTGCAAGCACAGCACAAGTCGTATTTCGTCCGTTTGCACGTCTGAACGGGTTGCGTTGCGGGCGGGCGGGTGGCGCTTTGCAAGTCTCGACGCGCGTTGTACTGAATATCGAATATGCAAGTTTTTACAAGTAACAGTCGCTGACCTTCTTAAAATACATTACTCAAAAAAATTAAGGGAGGTTTTAAAACAAGGAAATTAATGCTAAATAAACAAGCTATCTGATCCATATGCCGGCCTAACTGAAAAAATTTTTTTCAAGCCCGTAAATCAAAAAAAAAAGTAAAATATTTGCAATATTATTTTTTCGCGCTTTGAGTAGTGTATTATCTGCCTACATTGATAGGTAAAGCCAAGCCAACATTTTTGTTCTTTACTATCGAAACCAGATAAATTTTCGTGGACCCCCACTTACAACTTGTGAATCCCCATTTTTTTTTCACGCCAATGTAGAGCCCCGTCGAGTCTCCCGTGGACCCCTGGGGGTCCACCTGAACCACTTTGGGAATCACTGATTTAAAGGGTCCTTCAAATTTTTTCTTATACAGATTCCAATATTTTATTGTCCAAAATAGTGGGCAAAATTTTTAAAAATATAATAAAAGACTGGAAACCAGTGGAAATTGACTAAAAACATACTTTTATTATAAAGGGTGTCCCAATATTCCGTGTACATACAGTTACTGTGGATTTTTGGAATGAAAATATGACCATTTAACCCAACTTACCTTAGTCCAAAATTTCGTAATTTTTGAGATACAGGGTGTCAAAGTTATACTTTATTTTAGTTCTTTTTAAGTATCTTTCTTAATAATTGTACTATTTGTACAAGATTCGGTGCTAAGAGGTTTTCTGAGATGAGAAATCGAAATTATCTCACAGTTTTGTTGTAAATTATAGGGGGCGCCACTTATTGCACTGTGTATACTTTAAAATGTCATAACTTTTTTATGCCACTCTGAATGACATTTTTAATTAAATATTCGTATTCTCCGCCTTTTCCTGTCTAAAAAAGCTCTCTTGGTAAATGTTACTCCGAGCAACAGTTTTTGAGATAGTGGGATTTTTGTTTCCATTTTTTTAATTCCATTGTGAAATTCACAAATACGTTCCTTCACATTGTATAGTTACTTGTCAACCTTCAAAAATCACTCTGGCATTGATGTAAGATATCATATGTTCTATGACTTGTAGTAATACTGACAGAAAGTAATTTTTGATTAGATATCAAACAAGTTTTACGAGTATTAAAGAGAATTAATTCCTTTTCAAGTTCAACAGTGTTTTAAATCTAGATTATTATGGAGTACACTTTTGGTGATATGATTTTAGTATTTGATTCTTGTAACGGCAACAGTCGCAAAAGTGCTCGCGTATATCACGAAAGATTTTCGCATCGTCGGACTCCTAACTATCAGACTTTTGCCAATATTGAGAGGCGACTTCGAGAAATTGTATAATTGAAGCCGATCAGGAATAACGCTGGGCGGCCTTCACAAGCTAGAGAACCCTATGTTGAAGAGGAAATCCTTCAAATTGTACACGATAATCCTGGAATCAGCACTCGTTTAATTGAACGTCAAACGGGAATATCAAAAAGTACAACTAACCGAATTATTAGACAACAAATGATTCACCTCTTTCTTATACAGTCCGTCCAGAAACTCTTACATCCAGATCTTGGATTCTGATTGCATTTTTCATATATTATTCGAGGACGCATAGCGACTATTCCGGCACACTAAAGTTCTGTTTACAGACGAAGCACGCTACATTCGACGTGGTATAACAAATATGCATAATAATCATGTTTACGCTGAAGAAAACTCCACATGCTGTGCAACAAAGACAGTTTTAACGCGAATTTAGTATTAATATCTTGTTGAGATTTGTCGCGAATTATTTGATCAGGCCGTTTAGATTACGAGATCGACGTGATGGTGACATTTATTTGAATTTCATCCGTGAAACTATTCCTCAATTATTGGAAAACTTACCCATTCATTTATGTCGCGACATGTTTTTCATGCACGATGGTGTATCACCCCATTTTGCGCGTCATGAATTTTTTTGAACCAAAGTTACCCAGATAAATGGATCAGAACAGGTAAAGATGCTCCTATTCACTGGCCACCTCGTTCCCCAGACCTAAATCCATGTGATTTTTTTCCTTTGGGGTGCATTGAAATCGAAAGTTTAAATCGACAACATTGAGCAGTTGTGGAATAGGATTCAAAATGCTGCTAACGCTTTACGAGATGAAGACATTTTAAGAAGAGTATATTTAAATTTTCTGCAAGGTATTAATTTATGCATTAACAAAGGTGGCGGTCATACTGAATAGTTATTGTGAAACCAATACCTTCCCAGTTGGGCGATTAAACTTTTTTAGAATTTATCAATTTGTAGGTAATCTTTTATGCCCTTAGCCTGTTGGTTTTTACATTCTTACTGTTGTTGGCCCGTTAGTTTTTAAATTTATTATTGTTGTGAGCCTGTTTGCCTCTAATCATGCTCCAAATTTCAAAGACTATCTTTTTGGACCTGTTCTAAGTCTGGATGAAGTGTGAAGGATCGCATTTGCGAATTTGACAATGGAATTAAAGAGTGGAAACAAACATCCCATTATCTCAGAAACTGATGTTCGGAGCAACATTTACCAAGAGAGCTTTTTTTAGACAGATGGAGGCGGAAAATACGAATATTTAATTAAAAATATCATACAGAGTGGTATAAAAAAGTTATGACAATTTAAAAGTATACACAGTGAAATAAGTGGCGCTCCCTAAAATTTACGATAAAACTGTGAGCTGATTTCGATTTCTCATCTCAGAAAACCCCTAAGCACCGAATCTTGTCCAAATAGTAAAATTATTAAGAAAGCTCCTTAAGAAAAACTAAAATAAAAGTATAACTTTGACACCCTGTATCTTAAAAATTACGAATTTTTGGACTAAGGTAAGTTGTGTTAAATGATCATATTTTCATCCCAGAAATCCCTAGTAATTCTATGTACACGGAATACTGGGACACCATGTATATTTATAATGAATTTCCATCAAGTAGAAGCTACAACCATCCGAAAAGTGAAAATTTTTCGCAAAAAAGACTACTCACCTATAATGGAACCTTACAAGCTTCCCTCAATAAAAAGAGAGGCATATGTTCCCCTTGGCTGCGCCACTAGTTTACACATATAATTACTCCTTTTAAGTCCTTTTAATCTCGAGAGGGTATGGTGACTCTGTACTCAATAAATGGCTTGAACTATCATCTGCCACTGTTCTCGGTTCTGTGCCTGCTCTGATGCTTCTTGCCCGGTTAACTGTTTTATCTGATCCACCCAAACGTAAAGGTGATCTACCCCTGCAGTGCTTGCCTTCAATCTTTCCATGTATGACCATTGATTCCAGCTCATATTATTTATGAGTTATTTGGCAACGTCTTTTTGCATTTTTTCGGTATCGGCTGAACTGTAGCGCATTTTCAACAGGAAGGAAATATTATCTTTCTGTAGGATAGGTTAAAAAGTCTATAGAAAACTGGAGGCGTATTTTTAGTGTTCGGCGTCTGAGAGTCTGACTGCCTGTCACGCCCGATTTTATCCGAAACTATTTGACATAGAAAGTTGAAAGGGTCCTTTCGTACAAGACGTTGAAAGATGCCCCAGCGTCTGATTTACTACATTTTGCCTTTAATTTATTGTTTTCTGTTTGAAACATGCCCACACTCGATTTTAGGCTTCTACCTCTAATGTTAAGGGAGTTACGGGGGTGACAACGCTTAACGTTAAAATTCTTCTTGAGATATCGCAATAAAATTTATACTGTTAAGTTAGTAATAAGCTTCATATTATATATTTTTTTCAGATTCTTTGCTCGATTACAAATATTGAAATACAAGAAGTATATTTTTTAGGGATGGGTTTTTTTACTAACCCCTGCAGTGACACCTACCAAAAAATGAATTATATTATTTCATTAGTTAGCTATTACGTATCAAAATTATAGAAGTATCATATTGGTGAAACATAGTAAAAAAAAATATTTAATGTCGCCTTTGTCGGGGGGGCAGGCGAGTCTAGCTTGCTTGTGTAGTCAGAACTCACAAACTAAAATGGATTATTAATTTTAATGGAAAACAGTTATTTGAAAAGTAATATAATGATCGCACGAGACAATATTAACGATTTCAACAAAAAGTGTAGGGGCGAATTTCATTGTCTTTACGACAAATTGAGAAATTATGTTGAGAAGTTTTACAAATGTGCTCGTATGTCTAAGAATACTTTCGACTATATTTTGTATAACATTAGATGTGAATTAGAGCGGAAAACTTAACTCTATATTACATACATACTCAATTCAAATGAATATGAGTCCGCTTATTAAAACGCAGAACGACCCGCGCTTACAACTAATGTGCTTGGATGACACTAAAACGCGGTGGGACTCCCCCGCGGGAGTTGCCCGTCCCGTCCCCGCTTGTCTACCCGCGCCATCACGCCCCGGCCGCGTAATCAACTTGAACTACTAAACATTGTTCTATACGTTTGACTTCGCCCCATCCACGCCCGCGCTTTCAACGTGAATACTAACTGAAAATGACCTCATAGTATTATTTACAGGTGCATATCAATTAGCAAGCAGTATGCTATCTTGCAGAAATAATGACAGATGAAGGTGTAAATCTTGAACACGTAACGGATTCTGAAAATATTATGAGGGTGAAGATCCGATCAAGAATTTAAAATAGCAAAACTATCGGTGCTATATTGAGAATAAACCAAATCTGAACAGTTATGTATAAGGGCATTGAAAAAAACATGTGCAAATGGCAATACAACTGTAGGTTGCTGTGCACAGGTAGCTGCAATTATTTTTTATTTATTCCGCATCGTTATAAATTCAAAGTTATGAAGTCAGCCAAAATACTACCATATTTGTTAAAATCGTAATTACCACTATTGAGGAAGATAGTAATGATGATTAAAGATTTGATTACAAATTACTTATTTTTTTCTTAAATATAAATATTTTTACTGACTTACCAAAATACATGATTAAATATATTATGATGAGTAATATAGTTTTTTTTCTATATGTTCCACCAATTCAAGACTCTTGTAATTTTAATATATATGTAACTAATGGAAAACTACCTATATAATTTTTTTTGGTAGGTGTCACTGCTGGGGTTAGTAACAAAAAACCCACCCCTAAAAAATATATTTTTTGTATTTCAATATTTGTAATCGAGCAAAAAATCTGAAAAAAGAAAATAATATGAAGCTTATTATTAACTATTAACAGTACAAATTTTATTGAGATATCTTAAGTTGTTTCGAAGAAATTTGATTTTAACGTTAAATGTTGTCACCCTCGTAACTCCCTTAATATTAGGGGTAGAAGTCTAAAATGGGGTGTGTGCATGTTTCAGACAGAGAACAATAAATTAAAGACAAAATGTACTAATTCAGACGCTGGGACACTTTTCAACGGCTTATACGGAAAGACCCTTTGGCACTAATATAGGAATTGATGGCCTCATCAGAGCCGTGTAGTTTTGAAAGTTAAATTTTGACTTAAAGGGTTACTTTGGAGAGTGAAAAAAAAAATTACCAGGTCATCCAGTGGGGTGTCAAGTGAAAACATCATACATAATCGATAAACCTCTTTTACCCGTAGGTGTCGAGGATCGTTCTCTACTTTTTTTCCGTAAATTTATGCCACTCATCTCTATTTAGTGTTAATTGTTTCGCCTTAGCCTAGGATTTTCCTCTTTTCTTCACATTATTGTTCCATGTTTCCCTCGGTCGCCCCCTTCTATTTTTTCCTGTCACTCTTGCATTCCACACCATTTGGACCTGCCGATCATCATTCATTCTCACTATGTGTCCAGTCCATTTTAATTTCTTTTCCTCTATTTTTTCCGACTTTACATTAAGTTCCTGGCTAATATTTTCATTCATTCTTTTATCAATTCTTCTTGCCCCTATCAGTTTCCTCAGATACTTCATTTCTGTGGCTTGTAATCATTCTTCATACTTATCCGTCAGAATCCAATTCTCGGCCCCGTAGGTTATAACTGGCGTATATATTGTTTTGTAAATTACCATTTCTGTTTTCACTGATATTTCCTTCTTATTTAGAAAGCTCCTGTACAGCACACAGGATAATCTTGATCCAGCTTTCATTCTACTTCCAATTTCATCCTCTTGTGTTTCTTTGGAGTTTATTACTATTCCCAGGTATCTACATAGCTCCGCCTGTTTATTTTTTTGTCTCTCTACTTTAATGTTTATAGTTTCTTGTCTGTCAGTTATAACCATCACCTCTGTTTGTTCCAGGTTAATAAACAGACTATACTTTTTTAACTCTACTGTCCATATATTCATGTTCAGCTCCAAGTCTCCTTCTGTCCTTGCTACCAGTACAATATCGTCTGTGAATGCACATGCCTATAACGGGTTATTTTAAAAAATTGCCAAAAATTCTGGGTGTAGATTGAATGAAAATTATCACGAGTTCATTACCTTTAATAATTTATCTGGAACATAAAAAAAAACAAAAATTTCAATGTCATCAATTTTCGACAAAGATCGGAGACACACATTAAAACTCATTTAGGGTGTGTTTTGTGCAGTCACTGATCATTTTATACCTTCGTGACAAAAATGTTTATTTTAAAAGCAATCAATGTACGGAACACTAATTGCACAAGTCCGACTTGCACTTAGCCGGTTTTTGAGTACTGTGGCAGACATTCCAACAGCTCCAGAAGCTTTTTTGGTATCTAGCTTCATTAATATAGGTTTTACGATAAGCTGTCTGAAGACAATATCGGGCATCCTTGACTGCACTACGGGAATAGTTGGTGGTGTTTATAGCAAGCAATTACCAATTAAATTGTATAGCCTTCAACATTTAAATCAAATTAAAAAGCAGAGTAACTAAAAACATCCGCATACTCGTCAGTTTATGTTAATTTCAAACATTAAAAAAAATGTACAAATTACACATTATTTTTTTAATAAAATCACGATTTTATGAAAAATAATTACAAAGAGGAAAAATGGTATTTAATGTATGATTTATTATGTTTTTTTCTTTAACATCACATCCTTGTGTTAATTACTGTTAAAATATAAAAAATAAATACAGAAAACACACCCAAACACTAGGAATTGCCAGCTTCTTTTTCTTTACATGATATATAATTGCATCGGCAAAGTAATAACAAAAGTCCTATCACGTACTAGTAACCCAAACTAAATTCCTGGCAGTTCACGATCTACGTATTTAGTGGCATATTCAAGTTTAAGGGAATGGGGGTGGATGGGAACAAGAGGACAAAAAGACACATGAATGATCAAAAATCTAGCTATATTTAGAAGGCAGTAGAAATGACAGGTGATACCATATCGCACAATAAATAAATAATTATTAATTGTTATTAATAATTATTGATTGCTCCCCATTATCTATTATAGACTAGAAAGATTTTTTTGTCGGACGTCGACAAAAAAGTTGTTTAATTATCGGCGACCGTAGGGGGGGCTCGTGTATATTATATTATATGTCTTTTGTTTATTGATTCTTCCAACATATTTTTGTAAGGGCTTAATGCAAATAGACGGTTCATTATTTAAATGTGGCGTTTTCATTATTGATAATAATAGAAGCGTAATATCGATGTGCTTTCATTACTTGACTTTATTTGAGAGAGCGAGAGAGAGCATTTATATTTTCAGCTGGTTTAAACAAATGTTCGGGAAAGACGTTTTTGTCCATGCTCCAGCCGCTTGAAATTCGTTCACAATGATGCCAAAGATAGCAGCTCTTTGGTAAGCTTCTGCAAATAAACTTGCAACTTGATATTGCGTTACTTGAGGACCTGGATTAGCCCTCAATCATTTTTCTGTTGCTTGAATATAATAAGAGCTCATAGGTTTAAAAAAAAAGACACGTCGCAGTAGAAATGACAAGTGACACCATATCCAGGATTTTACGAAGATTTTTCGAACGGCCGTCGCACGATAAATAAATAAATAATTATTAACGAAAAATGGTTATAGTTTGAACTGCTCTATTATATTGTTTTTTTTTTGTTTCAGATGACAACAAAATGCTTGTTTCCTTTTTTTATATTTTTTATTATACTAACCACAGTGGTTCAAGCCTATACTATTATAGAACCTGAAACCTACGAACCGAAAGTTACACCACAAAATTTCAGAGATGCCAGAAATGAATTAGGATACGATCATTTCCAAAGATTACCGGTAAAAAGAAGCGAACCGAAACAGAAGAAGTTTGCTTGGGAGCAATACGACACGCCCGAGATAAACTATAATTTTTAAAATTTACTCACTGTAGCAAAGGGTGCCCTAAGAATTACTACGAAATTTCTAAATAAATTTGATAAAATATAGTTCTTTAGATTAAACCGTATAAAATCACTACACCAAGCACTTCATTTATGCATCGATGTACGTCATCAGGAGCGATGGTATCGAAATGGAGTAATTTTTGTCGTTTCGCCTAAAATCGCACTAAGCATCTTTTGACTCCATAGACGAGATTAAATTACACAGTCAAATCTGACCAAAACTTCTGTTTTTTCAAGATTTATAATTCGTATAATATTAATATTACTTAGTTGGTCTGGTCATAAGTTGTTAGTCGTGCAAATACAATAACTTAAAATAAATAATAAGAATCTATCAATATCAAAGCTGCTATCTGCACCAAATCTGCTTTTAGCGCACCGATATTTCGATGAGTTTTAAAGCAAATCCTCTTCTTTAAAATATGCTACGATTGATAATCCTAAGTTGTACGATGTGGACTTCCAGAGGACGAATATTTAGTCGCGATAGATTCAGTTTGATGTAACGCATTTACTATTTCCTCTACAAAATCATTTTGGTAGTTGATTGTATGTGTTTTCACCTTGTACGCAGAATTCCAGAACCAGACATAAAAAATGAAGAGACTGCAGAAACTGCAATGAGTGCGGTAAAGACAAGTAGAAAGTACTGGACATAATTTCAACGGCATCTTATGCAAAAAAATTACGTATCCCGCATCTATACATCGCCGCTTAAAACCCGAATGCTCGCACGTGGTTTGAGTGTAAAACTAGTTAGGAAAGTGTGTTGTCACTTAAATTTATTCATTTTAATAGTAGGTTATATAGAACCTATTAAAGTACAAATTTGGAAAATATTCAGCTGTTTCTTATAAATATATCATTTGCTTTCTTCTCTGTTATCTAAAACTATGCACGCTAATTTTACTTCATTAGATTAGACTTTAACATAGCGAAACCCGGTGAATCATTGAATATTTTAAATTTTAGAAATATGACAACACTTACATTCACTGGAATAGCAACTCATCGGTTCCAGTTGCCCTTTCTTGAGTCCAATGTTAATGTTGGATCGTGTATAAAGAAGCGGGGCCTTCATTGCAGATGACTGACATTCTCATAAGACTGCCCACTGAATAATCACTTTAACCAGATGATACCATCTTTTTACCATCGGAATCTTTTGTGTCGCTTCCTAAAAGCTATGTGAGTAAACTCTGTTGTTTTGATAGTTCAATTTTCCTTCTACAGTAAAAATGTTTTCATCTGTAAAGAGTACTTTTCGATAACTCTCGTTTACGTACAACTTTTCGGCTCTCGTGGCTGTTATATTACTTAGAATCTCTTTTAGCCGCTGCCATTTACTTCTAGTATAAGGGGTTTTTTAATAAAGCGAAACATAATTCTTGGCGGAAGTCTCATTTCTCTTGCCATTATTTTCTGCTTAAAGAGCGGATTTCTGCTAATTCTCGTGACTGCTTCATTGCTCCTTTAGATCACGTATTATATGTTCGAACACTTCTTGGTCTGTCGTCCACAGAGAACGACTTTTTGTATTGTTTTATGACTCGATATATTATATATTTTCAATACAGTCCAGCCAGATTGCGTCCAAAACAGGCCAAAAACAGAAATCGTCGGATACTGCCACTTTTCTTTTAAAAATACTCGTCTTGACGAATATATTAAGGGAAAAATATTGCTACCGCTGAAAAATTGGGGCAACACCATCACAAATGGGAGAATTGGTCCGTTTTTGTTTTTTTGAGCGTATTTTTGCAATTTTATCATAAATTTATGGAAGATAAACTAAAAATTCTAACAGATTTTGATTCTATATTAAAAAAAAAAACAAAAAAATTAAGGGGCTATTGATGTCTTTTGAACCTTCTCTTCGGGACAAATTGGCCGTTTTTGTCGTTCTTTTTCTTTTGTTTTTTTTATGATTAAATAGGTGTACTTGCAAACAGTAAGCTAATTTTTTTGTAGTTAACTCTGGAAACATGTCCCATGGACATTACTTTAATTGATTCAAACATAATTTTAGCCATTTTTTACATATTAGATATATTTTTCACTCCTCATACTATTGATAAATTTTACCGATTCACATTTTTTTCTTCTGACGAATTTTTTGAACAATTTTTTTTCAGTATACTACTACCTTATCTAAAATATCAGGAAATGTTCTTTAGTCCTTAAGTTTTTATTTGAGGCACTTAAGAACCATTTTTTCTCAAATTTATTTTTTTTAAATGCCAATTTACGATTTCTTTTTTAAAAAATTATTTTTTCTTGAATTTTATTATATTAAAATTATTTTTAATTATTATACACAGGTTACGGTACATGTTGAGTGGCTGAGGAAGTCATTTGGTCCATTTAGTCTGAAAAAACTGGCCAGTATGAAGTTTATATTTGTACGTCATATTTTTTTACGTAATATTATTTAATACGATTTTTATTAAAATAACTAATAAACTAATAAATTAATTAAATAATGATGATGAAAAGATTACTTCTAAACTGATAATTTTATATGACGATATAATAATTAAATTAATAAAAATTATAAGTTACTGCACAAAATAATAATTTTAATGATACAACTTTAAGTAGTTAAATAAAATAATAAATTATATTTAAATTGTTTCTATAAGATAAAGCATAAAACGGGGTTCTTAATATATCGGTGAAACTTGACTCTCTACCAAGTTTCATCCAGATCGGTGACGCAAATGCTCTGGCTTCTCCTTGTAAGACATATGGTAATCAGTTTATAACTAATAAAATTGATTCTCGTTTCGGCATATATGATAAAATTCAAGAAAAATTAATTTTTTAAAAATAACTGTAAATTTCAAACACAAGAAGCATAAAATTGAAAATAAAATGGCCAGTTCTCTCACTCGAAATGGACGAGCCACTCTGAAAAAAAGTTGTTTAAAAAATACGTCAGAAGAAAAAAAACGTGAATAGGTAAAATTTATCAATATTATGAGGAGTGAAAAATATATCTAATATGTAAAAAATCGCGTACTTTGCAAGTTAGTCATAAAAAATAACAAAAGAAAAAAAACGACAAAAACGGCCAATTTCTCCCGACCAAAATGTTCAAATAACATCAATAGCCCTTTAAATTTTGCGTTTTTAGTGTTCCGTACGGAACACTTATAAGATCACTTCGGTGTCTGTCTGTCTGTCTGTTACACCCGATTTTCTCCAAAACTATTTGACATAGAAACTTAAAATTTGGTAATAATATAGGAATTGATGGCCTCATCAGAGGCATGTAGTTTTGAGAGTTAAATTTTGACTTAGGGGTTAGTTTTGGGGGGTGAAATCGGAAGTGAAAAAAAAAATTTTTGTTAGGTCATCGAGTGTCGTGTTAAATGAAAGCTTGTGAAAACACGAGTAAAAAATGTATATATAATGTAATACTTGCGCGCACTTTTCTTTGTATTATTTTTAAAAAATCGCGAAAAATCGCTGTCCCCCGCCTTATCTCGAAAAGTACTTATCAAAAGATTTTGAAAAAATTCCGGAATATTCTTCACGGGGTGTAGATTGAACGAAAATTATCGCGAGTGCATTACCTTTAATAATTTTTCTGATATTTAAAAAAAAAACAAAAATTTCAAGGTCATCAGATTTCAGTAAAGATTGGACACAAACATTGTTGAACTCATTTGGGGTGTGTTTTGTGAAGTCACTGATCATTTTATACATCTGTAACATTTTTTTTTTTATTTTAAAAGCAATCAACGTACGGAACACTAATTGCGCAGGTTCATCTTGCACTTGACCGGTTATTTTATCTAGAATCAAAATTTTTCAGAATTTTTAATTTATCTTCCATAAATTTATGATAAAATTGCAAAAAATTAGCTAAAAACCCAAAAACGGGTCAATTCTACAATTTTGGAAAGTGTTGTCCCAATTTTTCAGCCGTCGCAATATTTTTTCGTTAATGTACTCATCGAAACAAATATTTTTTTTTTTTAAATACCAGTATCCGACGATTTTATCTCAAAATCATATTCTGACTGGACTAATACTGCTAACAGCTTAAATGAGTCAAAAATGACAACTGGTGACTTTTTGCACGCTTGTAATGCGATCACCGCTATGCGGTTTTCACGTTTATTGTAAAACTATGCATATAATCACTGCATCTAACAAAATAAAAATATTTGTATTTTATGTTGAATTAAAATTCAGTGGATCTTACAAGGACACCTTTTATTTTATACTTTGTTAGTAATTTATTAGTTTTAAATGCGTTAATTAAGTCCTAGTTATTTAGATTATTGTTGATCGTTAAAAAAATGGTTTTAATTTTTTCATAAGATGGTGACATATTGTAAAATTTTCAATAAAAATATGTTGCTGTAAATAACTGATTTTTTCTTTTTCTATTCTTTTATCTAACTAGTTACTATCTGCTAGATTATAATGTCAAAAATAACCATTTACTGGGTTTACGGAAGGATGATCCAAAATCTGAAGCAGGTCATAAAGAGGAAATTTCCAATCTCGTGAGGAACTAACTTTGCTGCTGTATGACAATTACGAATTACAAAATCTACCCTATAGTCTTGACTTAGCGCCCTGTGACTCCTTCAAACATCCGAAGAAAGCCCTTAGGTTCCGACAATTTTTCTCAAATGATGAATTGAAAACCGCCGCAGCGTCGTTTTTTAAGGAGCAAGTAAAACATTTTTTTTAGATAGAATGAACCAACTCGAGGAATGCTGGACTAAGGTACAGACGATAATTATCTAAAAGCATTTATTTATTTTTATCTGCTCAGCGAGTTTTACTTTATATTTAGGTAAATATCTTAAAACTCCGGATAAGTTTCAACTAGCTAGCCTGTTTAGTTTGTTCTACACACATGCTTGCGTGAAAAACGAAGAAAGAGCAGGGCGTATGTGTGAAATTTTCTTTTAAACTCGGGATAAGTGCTACTTAAACGTATGAACTGATTCGGAAAGCATTTAAGGATAAAGCCCAGAGCTGTATGCAAATTTTCGAGTGGTTTTCGCGATTTACCGCCGGCTGAACTTTGGTAGAAGGCAACGAGTGTTCCGGAACACACACATTATTAAAATGTATTTTTTTCAATTTAATAATTTTCTGGCAACCTTAAGTGTGTTTTCTGAAAAAAATCTCATGGTTGATGTCCTTTTTTAATGATTTTTTCGGATTCAGCAAAAAAAAAAATACTTAAGAAAACAAACAATTTTTTTGTATACCTGTGTTATCGTTCATTATCGTATATTACGACACTGCAAATTGGGGGATTATTTTTGTGTTAAGGGGTAAGGCCATTCCAGGTCTCAGGAAAAAAGCCTAATATCGGTATTTTTTTTCAAGCGTATAATAAAAGCAGTCGAAAATTTATTTCAAGTACTTTATTAACAAATATTTGTAGTGTACAAAAAAATATTTGTTTGCCTTTTTAATTCAAAATGGCCGCTTCAGGTACCTTTTATGCGAGATCTGAAATGAGCGAAATGATTCAACCTAGAACAAATAACCGGTCAAGTGCAAGTTGAACGTGCGCAATTGGTGTTTCATACGTTGATTGCTTTTAAAATAAAAAATTTTGTTACAGAGGTATAAAATGATCAGTGGCTTCACAAAACACACCCCAAATGAGTTTTCAACAAAGTTTGTTTCCAATCTTTACTGAAAACTGATAACCTTGAAATTTTTTTTTTATATACCAGATAAATTATTAAAGGTAATGCACTAGGGATAATTTTCGTTCAATCTACACCCCGTGGAGAATATTCCAGAATTTTTTCAAAATTTTTTGATCAGTACTTTTCGAGAGAAGTGGGGGGCACAATGATTTTTTGCGATTTTTTAAAAATAATACAAAGAAAAGTGTGCGCAAGGATTACATTATATATATATTTTTACTCGTGTTTTCACAAGCTTTCATTTGACACCACACTCGATGACCTAGTAAAAAAAAAATTTTTTCCACTTCCGATTTCACCCCCCAAAACTAACCTCTTAAGTCAAAATTTAACTTTCAAAACTACATGGCTCTGATGAGGCCATCAATTCCTATATTATTACCAATTTTCAACTTTTTATGACACACAGTTTCGGAGAAAATCGGTGTGTGACAGACGGACAGACAACGAAATCATCTTATAAGTGTTCCGCACGGAATACTAAAAACCAAAAAAATTTCTTTATGTCAAAAACTAGTGGATAACGTACAGATTTTGTGATAAAAACTTCATTTTTTTATAAATAATTTTTCGGGTAACTTTTGGGTGAAAAATGAACATTTTTTTCCAAATGTATTATTTTTCGAAAAAAAAAAAAAAAACGATACTTTTAATTTTTTTAGTTTTTTGTTATAGGTTTAAATCTACGGAAGCAAACGTTTCGCCCGTTTCAGGCTTTGCATAAACGGTGTCTTGTCGTCTTGAACTCTGAAGCGGCCATTTTAAATTAAAAAGATAAAAAAAATAATTTTTTTTTACATAACTTTTTGCCTAAGTCCTTTTACTTCAAACAATTTTTCGACGGCTTCTATTATACTCTTGAAAAAAATTCTCAAAATTAGCCTTTTTTCCTGGAACCTGAAGTGGCCTTACCCCTTAAATTGCAAAAGAAAACAACAAAAAAAGTAAAACTCATTTGCTATTTTATTCTTAAAATTATCTTGACTAGTTTTAATTTTCCTATTTGCTTTACTAACATTATTATCTACGCTCTCCACTTTCTTAAAACTATCTAATATATTTTGAGCATTATTTAACATACCGTCAGTCAAATAATACAAACTAAAAATTAGTAGCTCCAGAATTCAAAATTCTAGCACTACCTAAACATTCTTTATCCCTATAAAATACTGCATACTGTCCTGGGGTTACAGCCCTTTTTGGTTTTTCAAGCCTTACAATTAATCCTTGATTAGTCTGACACACCTGACAACATACCCATGTTTCAGTGTGTTGGAACTTAAATTCACAGTGTAAAATTTCATCTTTTTGGAGCTCTATGGGCTCAGAGTGAATCCAATGTGCTGGCGAGGTCAGAAAAACTGTTGAATAAAGGGATGGATGTTTAGTTCCTTGTGCCTAAAAATTATAATGGGAAATAAGGGGTAGTTCACTTAGCACCGGTTCACCTGTATTTAATAATTTTGCCCGACTCTTCAAATAAGCAAGCGGCCCACACATCAATAACCTTGTACCAAATATGAAATTGATATCACATTTTGTTCAACAGTTATTGTGTCAAGAAGGGACAGATCAACGGAAGTAGGACATTATGTTTTGCGAGCTCTAAAAACCCAGAAATGTAAACAACTGCAATAGCAATGGAAGTAAAAATGCAATTTCTGACTATATAATTGGTAAAAAATGGATCATCTGTATTTTCAAATACACTGGTGAACACAAAAAATCGACTCGAACTTTTGCTTCATTTAACACCATTCTTTGAATTTAATTTTTAAACATTGGTATTATTTTTGGTATCATTAGAATGCTGATTTTCTATTCTTTCCAATAATACCAAAAACATTTGGATTTCCAAATAGTTTTACTAATTAAAACGGTTTTACTCAATAGAATCGTTTTTGCTCGCTCAGCAACGTATTCGTTGTGCGCTATTCATCCCTATAGAAACACATGCAAATGTATTTTCCTATCATTTCTTTATCGGAACTTGAAACGTCAACATCTCTGCTATACCTGCTCATTAATTATGTCATCGGAAAATGAATACTACCCTGGAAGAAACAGCATGAGTCATTGCCCTATTGCAAGAAGGGCATAGCCAACGTGTAGTCGCTGCGCAACTGCACCTGAGTCAGTTAGCTGTTTCCAGAGTCTACATACATTACCAAGAGACTGGCGGTGGTGTACCTTGGAGCGAGACGACCGCTTCATTGTCAGCACAACTCTAAGAAATCGTCACTTGACCGACGGTGAGATCCAGCAGGAGCTCCGACAAGTTCGTGGTCGGGCTGTCAGTCATTGGACAGTCAGAAGAAGACTTAAAGAAGCCAACCTAACTCCAAACAGGTGCTAACAGACCTAAATTGACAGCCGCCCATCGACAAGCGCGACTCAGATTTGCCCGAGAACATATTGAGTGGATCTTAGAGCAATGGTGTTCCGTTTTATTCTCAGAAGAGTCTCAAATGTACCTATATGGCAATGATGGAAGAAGACGAGTATATAGGAGGCCTGGGGAGCGCTATGCGCAGTGCTGCATTACTGAGACAGTCGCCTATGGAGGAGGTTCTGTCATGGTGTGGGGAGGCATCTCACTGGATGCGAGAACCGATTTGGTTTTCGTGAGTGATGAGACTTGTAGCGGAGGATTAACTGCTTGCCAGTATATTGAGGACATCCTGCAGGGACACGCTGGGTTTGTTGGTAATAGCTTCGTGCTAATGCACAACAATGCTAGGCCACATGCTGCTGCCTCTCACATTAGACTGGCCTGCGCGGAGTTTTGACCTCAATCTAATTTAGCAAATGTGGGATGAGCTTCAAAGAGGGATTCGAGCTACAAAACCAGCCGCTGCATTGCTGAGGGAGTTAAAGGTTGTGATGGCAGAAGAGTGGGGAAGAATCCCACAGAGTGGTGAAAAAGTTCACCCGCTTCATGAAAAACCGGCTGAGAGCACTAATAAGGGCTAGGGGGTAATACAAAATATTGATTTTGGTTTTTATCAATAAATTTAATTGTTAAACTTAAGATTTGATTAAACTTTCCTTTCTCTTACCCCTATTGTTAATCCTTCTTCTCCTTGTTTCCCCTTTCAATCATTTTAACCAGAAAAAGGCATGAGGTGCTTTGAGTCGATTTTTTAGCTCACAGTGTATATTGAAAAAGTAATGCGCAAATAAAACTATTTTTACTTACAACATATATGACATTATCCTGAATACTCTTTTTACAAGTAAAATATGCCTCTGGTAGTCCTTGAAGCCCCGATCTTTGTCCCAACGTCCACTGGTGGAAACCCATGTGTTCTCCCACAATCTTTCCAGTGTCTATATCTACAAAATGGCCTGGTTTTTCCTGTATATACTAAAACGAAATGAACTTGGACTTACTAAAACAAGTTCCTTAATATTATTGAAACTTACTTCACTAATAAAATCCTGAAACTTTCTGGACCCAATAAAACATATTCCCATACTTTCATGTTTAAAAGCCAATTTTTCTAAATTATTTTCAATTGCCAATCTTTTTACATCAGTCTTTATAAAATCTCCAAGAGGAAACATAGTTTTCCTAAGGGCTTCTTGCTTTATTTGACACAAAAAGAAGGTCTGATCTTTTATCGTATCTGTAGCTCTGAGAAGTTTAACACCTTAAAATATATTAAAATATCTGCCTTATTTTTTTTATTAAGCATTCAATTTTAATTATTGAAACAAATACTCTTTGCAAAGTAGTTACCTTCATTTTCATTATATTTTTCTAAATAAGGTCCAAAACTGGTCTTAGCATAGTGTCCAGTAGCTATAGCATCTGCCTTTAACTGTTCCATTGCAAATTTATAAAAATAATTAAATTTAATATTTTTATTACACAAGATGTCAGGATTTGGTGTACAACCATTCTCATATTCCTTAACTAGATTACTAAAAAAAATAGTAAACTGATTAGTTATCCTATACACCAGCTCAGCTGACTACCAGAAATACAGATCAATATATTTTCTAATAATCAATCATTTTCCTCTTGTGACGTCAATTTGTTTCAGCATAGCATTTCACTGTCTGATGTGTATTCCCATTTGTATTCTTTGGACATTAATAAGGGTCCTGGCCCTGATGGCTTACCTCCAGCGTTACTTAAGCACTGCAGTTTTGTTCTCGCTCGCCCACTGCACAATATTTTTAATGAAACTTTAACTACTGGGGTTTTTCCCGAATTTTGACAGCTGGGTTACATAACACCAATTTAAAAGTCAGGCAGCCGTGATCAGACATTAATTATCGACCAATTACCATATTAAGTATCATTCCTAAGGTTTTCGAACACATAATAACTGAATTCTTGACTACTCAGCTAAGTCTCGATATTAGTACCCGTCAGTTTGGGTTTCAGGGTGGCAAAAGTGCGGATCTGAATCTGCTGTCATATGTCGACTTTGTGTCTGGCGCTTTGGAGAGGTGCATTCGATCTATACTGACTTTTCCAAGGCGTTTCACAGGGTAAACCATATTGTTCTTCTGTCCAGGTTAAAGAGGGCGGGTGTTGGAGGAGTGATGTTGGATTGGCTTGCCTGCTATTTGACTGGACGTACACAGACTGTCCGCTTTAATAACTACTTATTAGGTAGTATACATGTCCCCTCAGGAGTTCCTCAGGGATCACACTTGGGTTCTCTTCTGATTAACTTATTTATTAATGACTTGACTCATCGTTTTGCACATAGTGAGGTCCTCCTTTTTGCCGATGATTTAAAATTGTATATTGAGGTGTCTGTATTTGATGATTGTTATAGACTTCAGACAGATTTGAATCAGCTTGTATCTTGGTGCAAGGACAATGGTATGGAGCTAAATGCGACTAAGTGCCATTCTATCGTTTTCAGTATGTCCCGGACTCAGTTAGATTATCCATACAAGATCGGGGATGCTGTTCTTGAACGAGTGTCTGAAGTCAAAGATCTAGGGCTTATTATTGACTCAAAATTAACTTTTATACCTCATATACAGAATATCGTTTCAAAGTCTCTCCAGCTTTTGGGATTTATTAAGCGTATTACACTGGGCTTTAATAGTATAGCTGCAATCAGGAGTCCTTGCTATGGTACTCATGTTCAATGCATTGAGAGAGTGCAGCACAAATTTCTGAGATACATTGCCTTTAAGATCAATAGAATCTGAGCTTCACATTCAAACTTTATAATCTATCTATCGATCTCAAAATACTTTATAATATTCTCCATAGTAACTACCATTGTCCCTTTCTGCTGGATAGAATTGGTCTGCATGTACCTTCCAGGGTGACCCGTTCGAGGCACACTTTTTTTGTGCCATCCCAGAGGACCAACTACGGATGCAATAATTTTGTATCTAGGTCATGTCGCCTTGCCAATGAGCATCCCAGTCTGGACTTTTTCATTAGAAGATCTGTGTTTTATAGACAGTTGTGTGGAGTATGATGTGTATTTTGTTACTTTTTGTTACTTATTGTTACAGTCATTATTTCCTTTTCTATTTTTATTATTATTATTATAATTTTCTTTTTTCTCTTTCCCTCATTCTTATTCTAAAATTTTCTTTTTTACTTTATTGTTGTCTTAAGATATTTTATTGTATTGTTTTAAAATTGGGCATTGCCCGTTAATTAATAAAAAAAATAAATAAATACTTAGGTAATATAGTTTTAAATTGTTTAATTTTAGTCATCTCTTGAATTAAATCAGATGACATAAAAAGTATAAATAATGCTTCTCTGACACACTACAATTATGTCACAGAGATTTCGATTTTTTCAACCTTAGACATATTGTAACCCAAATCAGATGTCAGGATCTATTAGGGTAAAAAACAATTTCAGATGTCACTTTGATTGACAACTTACTTAAATAAATTGATCTGCCTTTTCTTGTGTTTTTCTTAGATCGACATAAATTAGTATCATGATGTAACTGAAGATTCATCTTCGAAAAATCATATGTGAAATGTCCCATGACTAGTATTAAATTGTAATATACCAGGTGTACAAGTATGAAATGCGGATTTTTTTTCTAAAAAAACATGTTAAATTCGGAAGAAAGATAAAAAGTGCTTTATTAAAAGTATGCTCCATCTCTTATTATACATTTTTCCCATCTTTCGGGCAATTTGTGAATACCACACCAGTAAAAATCTTCCCCTTTTGCTGTGAACCATTCATCGAGTCATTTTTTCAGATCTTCGTACGAACCAAAGCGCTGCTCAGCAAGTGCATGACCTATCGATGCAAACAAGTGGTAATCGGAAGGAGCCAAGTCTGGTGAGTAAGACGCATGGGGTAGAACTTCCGAGCCGAGTGCTTCCAACGTGTCGCGAACTGGTTTTACCGTATATGATGGAGCACTGTCATGAAGAAAAATGACTTTGTGTTGCCTCTTTCGGTATTCTGGCCTTTTTTCAAGCAGCGAACGGTTCAATTCGGTCAATTGTTGTTGGTAACGTTTAGTATTAACCGTTTCCCCAGGTTTTAACAGCTCATAATAGACCACGCCCCTCTGGTCCCACCAAACACAGAGCATCGTCTTTCTACCAAAGCGATTCGGTCTTGCGGTCGATGTGGATGATGCGCCTGGGTCTACCCATAATTTTTTGCGCTTGGGATTCTCAAAATAAATCCACTTTTCATCCCTTGTAACTATACGATGCAAAAAAGACTTCCTTTTGTACTGAGCGAGCAAAATGTCACATGTTTTTGCGATTTTCCATTTGCCTGTCGTTCAACTCATGTGGTACCCATCTACTGGTCTTCTGAATCTTTCCCATCTCTCGTAGCCGATTGGAAACAGCTTGTTGACTAACGCCCAATTGCTCTGCGAGTTGTTTTTGTATTTGCGAATCATCTTCGTCCAACAATGCTTGCAATTCCACATCTTCGTATTTTTTTGGCGGTTTTCCACGTTCCTTGTCTGTAACATAGAAGTCACCCCTTTTGAAACGCCGAAACCATCGTTCACACGTATCTTGCGATGGAGCATGTTTGCCATAAGCTTCTCGAAGTAATCGATATGATTCAACAGCAGTTTTTTTCAAATGAAAACAAAAAATTAATGCTGTCCGTGAATGCTCTTTGTTCGGTATAAATTTCAACATATTGAACACAACACAACACTATGCACACACTTTTCGAATTTATCACTCATGCGTGTCTGACACTTGTTGATGACACAACAAAATGGCGCAGTGTCAAATCTTTATAGCACAAAGTACATTGGTGCACCTTCTGTTGTCTGAAATCCGCATTTCATACTTGTACACCTGGTATTCCCATTTGTAACTGATGGAGACCACTACTCTTACAGCACTATAAATAAAAAGGTGGAAAGAAGATGTTTATGGGCATTTGTAATAAAGGGGTTACATCTATCTAACAGGCAGAAAAAATAGGCTCTTTTTGTGAATTTTTTTACACTCTACTATAAAGCAACAAAAAATCTGTTTTGAGGTTTTAATATACACATATTAAAATGTACAAAATAACTTTATATTTTATTTTATTGGACAAAATGGCAGCGCACTAACATGCAGCACAGAGGCATCTGTTTTTGGATGTGTTCCACAACTGGCAGTAGAACAATTTTAATTCTCATCTAGAGCAAATAAACAATTTTTTTTTATTATTTATATTAGTTTTGCTGGAGAAGTAAACATGATTATTGAAAAATATCAATTTTTCAAAAAATTGTGGAAGTTTGAAAAAAAATTTTCATTTTTGTCCGAAAAATCAGCCTTTATTTGTTTATACATTGATTAATCATAATAATCGTGTGTATTTCCCTAGAGAATCTTTTTAAAAAGCTATAGTTAAAAGCGCAATGTAAATTGTTAGAATTATGCTGTTGGCTGATTTAAAAACTGTAGTTTTGAGAAAAACACATTCAAAATTTCAAAATGTTTTTTTTTCTCTATGAAATTTTAAAAAATTTTAGAATGCCAATTTTTTTACCTTTATGATGCCAACTATACTTAATCTAAGAAAGTATTAGCCGTTAGTGATAGATTAAATGTACAGACTAAGCCAAATCGCTCTAACAGGTTGTGTGCAAGTAAACACCTTTTTCAGAAATTAAGTACTAGAAGCTAAAAAAAAATTTTTCAATCTAAAATGAGGCTATTATGATATGATTTTAGGACTATAATATGCCATTTAAGCAAAAAAAAGTCAATTTTTTTTCAAAAATTGCAGGTAGATAAAACCCCTTATTACAAGACTGTAAACAAAAGAGCTCATGGAAGATATCTATATAACCAAAATTTTGTGAGATTAACAATATCAATCAATACGAAAAATTAATTCTGCCATATTCTCATTGCTATAAACATCTTCTCTGCTCTCTGTTGTTTATAGTGTTGTAAAATGGTGTCCCCCTAATAACAAATGGAAATAACTTATTATAATTGCTGTGAATATTTCTTATTTTAATATCATCTACTGAAAAGTTGAAATGTACCCTTACGTACCAAAAAACTTCATTCCAATATTCTTTGACAAAGTTTATGTGATGTAACTTAATGTTAAGTTGATCACATACATAATTAGCATCCTTATATTCCTCATCAGCTCTACAAGTGCCTTTTTCATCTGCAATGTCCCAGTTTTTCATAAACACTCCTTGGACGTCGAACCCTATAAGATTATATTTATAATTTAGTTTATGTTTTGTTAATTTTATTATGTTACCTCTACTCTTTAATAATACAGCAGCTACTGCACTGTCGACTCCTCCGGAAATACCTAAAGCAACTCTTTTAAACATACTTTTTTAATGTAAGTACAAAGTTTTATTGCATTTTTAGATAAACTGCCGCAGAATGTGAGGTTAAATAATGTAAGAAATTATAGACATAGAGGATGGACTGAGCGTTCCGTATCCCGCAGTGAGGTAAATATTGGCGCAAAAGTGTGAGAAAGTCAAAGCGAATGTGAGACCAGTAGCTCTCTCTTTCTAGAATGCCGCGAAGCTACGGCACTCTTTAAAATAATATTTCTACGTGTTCTATTTGAGCTAAAATCGGGTGGGGGCTTTTCTCGCCTTGAATTCTGTCTTGGGGTACTGCGCTTTGGTTATTACAGGCCTACAGAAAAGAGACAGGTATTGGTCGCACAGTCGCTTTGTCTTTTTCTAGAGAGTGGTCAATTTTGTGAGGTTGCTCAGTCCATCCTCTAGGTCTATGTAAGAAATAATAAAACCTAAAATTGAAATGTCAAAGTTTGAGGTTACATTTCTTGAAATGGGCTCTTCAGCATAAACAAGCGATTCGGGTCCGTCGTCCACATACCCTATAACAAACGAAATATAATTTCTTGAGATGAAAACTCAATTACGTCTTAAATCAGGTATTGTTACTCTTTAAAATTTTCGAGGAAATAAATGAAAACGAAAAAAACTTCATTGCTACTAATAAATGCAAGTACAGTATTATTATACCACTATGGTAGCTGAACTAAGGTGGAGGGATTTTTAAATTAGTGTTAAGGGCGATAATTGTTAGATTTCCATAGTGGCTAGCAGGGGATAATGCTTTCCTTGGATGGGGATCTTTGCCATGCCATTGATTACAAAAATCAATTGACTGGAAGTCAGAAGGGAAAGACCTTAAACCCACATGATCAATGATATTAAGCAATTTTGTTAAATTTCTTTGTAAACGAATTTATTAGTTCGCTCAGACAATTTGGTCATTTTAAATGTACCTAAAATACATTATTTCTAATTAGGAGCGGCTAACCATGGTTCTGTGTTTTCCAAATTTGCCTTACTGCTCGGCAGTTTTTCGACGTTTACCGTTTTTTTATAGTTTTTCAGCTGGTGATTGACGTTTTACGTCACTAGCTTTTACTATATTTTTTAATCACAATTTGAACTAAAGTTCTTGGAAAAATGTAAACTGGTCTTATAAACATTTTTGCATGATGCTGAATCATTTCCAGTTGTTAAAATTTAAATAGTCTTAAAACCATCATCAATTGGCAATCTGATATACGACAAACTGTTTATTTGGTTGTTTATAGAAAT
The DNA here is from genome assembly GCA_019049505.1 of Pachyrhynchus sulphureomaculatus. Taxonomy (NCBI): domain Eukaryota; kingdom Metazoa; phylum Arthropoda; class Insecta; order Coleoptera; family Curculionidae; genus Pachyrhynchus; species Pachyrhynchus sulphureomaculatus. The sequence continues at coordinate 233,181,864 of CM032446.1, read as the reverse complement.
TTTTACCTCTTAGGATATTGATGTTGGAATTTCGACATTATGCTACATTTTAGACTTTTTTTTGAATAACCCATAACGTTATTTGTCTTCGGAGTCAAATAAAATAATAAATCATCAAAAAAAAAATTATTAATACCACAGATTACCAATAACCTTACACTCCGCTTAACATTCTTTAATACAACAAAAAACTGACTACGAAACCCGGTAAGGATAATAAAGGGGAATTTGGGAAAAGAAGAGAAACATTTATCTAGACACATATAATTCAGAAAAGCCATTTATTTTTTGAAACCACATAAAACTGAGAAACAGTGAAGTACAATGAGTATATCTAGAATTGTTGTATCTTATTATTATATTGCGCTTGTAGGGCGTTAAGTGTTCGGTTCTCTTCTTTGTCGATCTTACCTCGGCTGACGAGTCGTGATACAACGAAAGGTATTCTCAATGTCTTAATGGATGGGAGTACAGTAAAAAACTGGTTAAATATGGCGTTTATGTGCAATTTTAACAGTTAATATTGCATGTTAATTATGAACCGAAATCAAAATTGTTTAATATCAACAGTCAAGTTCCAGGGTTATTATGGGGTCAAACTTCTATTGTACATTGAACCAAACTAAACATAACCCAACTTTTTTATTTACAAATTTTGCAATCATCTTGAACAAGTTAATTTAATAAAAAATAAATATTACAGTAAATAAAAATGATAAGAATTTACCTCTTTATTATCCAAGTAACATTAAAAGATAAGATTTTATTATCAAAATTCAAATATTTGTGGAAATTGAGCTGTAACTTTAAATTATTGTATTTTTATAACAATAAACTAGAAGAAATAGAAAATTCACGATTTAATACTAATATAAAATAAATTGTTTTTTTCTTCATGGGCTTAATTTAATAATCCATTGTAAAATAATAAATCCGAAATAAAATTGATATAAAAATGGTTCGAAAGTACACTTATAAATATTCAAATCCATTCAATTTGGATGATATGGATCGAGAGAAAGACAGTATTCATAGTGTACCCCCTTGGATGGGATTGCTGTTAATATTAATTGTTACTGGACTTTTTGGAATAGTTTATTTAATTGATGGAATTCTACCGACTGCTCTAAAAGTTGATGATGAAGTAAGTCATACTTATTTATTTCCGCCAAAGCATTTACATAGTAAATATTTCTTCTTTCTTTTCTTTCTAAGCAGCTTTTTTATTAGCTTTCCATATTTTTGCCATATTGCTTGTTTATTTTATAATTGTGAGCCGTTTATTGTATACTTTACGAGAATACAAGGGTCTCTTCTTAAAAAACTCATCCTTCATAACTTAAGTTCACATACTCTAACTCGAGTAATGTAGGGGTAGTCCTTGTACACCTTTTTAGATTCAGAAGGATGGGGCTGCTTGAAAAAGTATGGTACTAATACAGTTAATAACACCTTTGATATAAATAGTGGTCAATATTACACCACACCATAAAATGCAAGGAGGAATATACTAAAACATAGCAAACACCCAGAAATTGAGCTGTGGAGAGTATGATTTTTAAGTTAAAGCTTACAATGAAAGTAAAATTAAATGTCTAATCATGTGATCTGTCAAGTAAGTTGTTTATTAATCAACGATCCCAGAAATTTGAACTTCTTTGTGTATCGATTTTTAGATATGTTAACTAACAATCTATTGTGGGTACACCATTTGTGGAACTCTTCCAAGGAGATTGTTTTCATAGTCCTACAATTTTTATAGATCAGTAACTGAAACACAGGCTGTGAAGTCATCTGCTTATAAGACAATTGTGGTAACCATATTGGGAGGCATAATGTTTTTATCATACAAATAGCTAACCAGAAAGTACACCGTGTTGAGAGATATCAGAGTATAGAGAATGGCTTGTTTACTATTTGGGGATCGTTCAAAAAAGATCTTCATCAATTTCAAAAATTTAATTTTTAAATTATTTAGTTCACCTATGTTTAAATGTTAAAATTAGAAAGGTGAGATTGTGAGGTACCAAAAAGGAATTTCAGAGGGTTGGAAAGAATATTGTAAAGAACTATATAAAGACTCTTCTGACCCTGATTTATGTCCCCCCTTTAAATAAACCATCATGAACCAAGTATTCTGAGATCAGAAGTAGAAAATTCCATTTGAAAACTCAAAAATTGAAATATATAATAAAATACTGTTTTTAGTCAATTTCCATTGGTTTATTTATGAGTTTGATGATGCGTTTCACTGTCAATGCAACTTCGTCAGATCTACATTCAACACTGTCAAGTTTAGTTTATTTGAACAGCATTGAGTATTCTTAAAGTTTACAATTTTATATTATTTATTTATTATACTATTATACCTGTTTAAAATTATGAAAATAAATTCAATCATCATGAATTATTTAAATCTGTCTGCTCGTTAAGAAGTATACCTGTAGTCCTTAATCGATTTATTTCCACTGTTTCGAAGAGGTTTAGTTTTATACCTTTTTGTTGAGTATGTAAAATTTTTAAATTCTTGTTAAAAGTATGGTTATCATGACCTTTTTTTGTGTTTTTTAACACTTTGTATAAATGTTCGCCCAGTTTGTGCTATGTATGTTTTAGGACATGACCCACATGTTAATTGATATACCCCTGATTTATTATCTTCCTTGATTTGCGGTTTGTAGTTTTTGAAATATTTCCCTACAGTATTATTTGTCTCGTAGGCTACATTGATTTTTTTTTATTTAAAATTTTCACGTTTTTTTGTTGGTCTGCGGAAATAGGTTAAGCATTTAAATGGAGTTTTTCTTTCCTTCAAACTTGGATATATTTCTGAGATAGCCTTGTTTCTAAGTTTTTTCTTAACCGATTTTTCAGTTAAGGTTACTGAATAACTATTGTTAACGGCTACTTGTTTATGTAATTTAATTCTTTAGTAAAACTGTATTCTGATAAGGGAATGTTAATTAATTTGTGTATGAAGCTATAATAGGCAGCGAGCTTGTGTTGGTTGCGGTGGTAAGAACTATTGTGAATTGTGGTATCTGTGTGGGAGGGTTTGTGATATACTGCAAATTCATGTTTTTTCTGGGTTTTACTGATTGTTAAGTCTAAGAAGTTGATTTTCCCTTTGACTTCTTCTTCTATTGTAAAACTGATATTTCTGTGTAATTTTGTCTTAGGCACGTTCTTAATTAATTAATTATGTCCATTTTAATTCCATGTCCATAAAAATGGACATAATTAATTTATTGCCTAAGACAAAATTATTTTTCCTTTAACAATAAATTCTACAATAGTAAGGAAGAGTTAATTATGGGGAGTCCATTAAGTCCATTACTTGCCGAAATTTTCATGGACATTATTGAAACAATGATATTTAACAACCATAATAACAATAGTAATAATTGTCTATACTGGTATCGATACGTTGACGATATAATTGTATGCTTTACAGGTACGGACAGACAATTAACTCACTTTTTACAGCACATTAATTCTTTACATAGAAATATCAGTTTTAAAATGGAAGAAGAAGTCGAAGGGAAAATCAACTTCCTAGACTTAAGAATCAGTAAAATCATGAAAAAACATGAATTTGCAATATATCACAAACCTTGTCATACAGATACCACAATTCACAATAGTTCTCACAACTCTAACCATCATAAACTCGCGGCTTATCATAGCTTTATACATAGATTAACTAATATCCCCTTATCAGAAGACAATTTTACTAAAGAATTAAACTACATAAAACAAGTAGCCGTTACCAACGGTTATTCGGTTACTTTAATCGATAACATCGTTAGGAAAAAAAAACTTAGAAACAAGGCAATCTCAGAAATATACCCACGTTTTAAGGACAGAAAAACCACATTTAAATGCTTAATCTATTTCGGCAAACCAACAGAAAAACTGGGAAAATTTTTAAATCAAAAAAATATCAACATAACACATGGGCTGAAAAGTCCCGGGCCTAACAAAGAAAACACGGTTTTTTTGGTACAAAATTAGCTTTATTCATCAACGTAATCTCCATCAAGAGCAACGCAATCATTCCAGCGCCGCTCTAACATTTCAATACCACTTTTGTAGAACGATTTATCTTTTGCTTCAAAATAGGCCTCAGTTTCAGCGATAACCTCTTCATTCGTGCGAAATTTCTTACCGGCGAGCATTTTTTTCAGGTCTGCGAACAGCCAGTAGTCGCTGGGAGCCAAATCTGGCGAATACGGTGGATGTGGGAGCAATTCGAAGTTCAATTCATGTAGTTTTGCCATTGTTTTGATTGACTTGTGACACGGTGCGTTGTCTTGATGAAAAAAAATTTTTTTCTTTGCCATATGTGGTCGTTTCTTTGCAATTTCGGCCTTCAAACGCTCCAATAACGCTATATAATATTCACTGTTGATGGTATTTCCTTTCTCAAGATAGTCGATGAATATTACACCACGCACATCCCAAAATACCGAGGCCATAACCTTTCCAGCCGATTGTTGTGCTTTCGGGCGCTTTGGACGAGGTTCACCAGTTGCTGTCCACTCAGATGACGATCGTTTGATTCCGGAGTGAAGTGATGGATCCATGTTTCATCCATTGTCACATATCGACGCAAAAATTCCGGTTTGTTACGTTTTAAACATGGCCAAACACTGCTCAGAATCATCAACACGTTCTTGTTTTTGATCAACAGTGAGCAAACGCGGCACCCACTTTGAACAGAGCTTTCTCATAGTCAAATGCTCATGCAATATAAAGCCAACACGTTCTTTTGATATCTTTACGATGTCAGCTAACTCACGCAACTTCACTTTTCGATCATTCAAAACGATTTTATGGATTTTTTTGATGTTTTCTGGTGTTACCGCCTCATTTGGACGTCCACTGCGTTCTGCATCATTGGTGTCTCTACGACCACGTTTGAAGTCAGCAAACCAACGTTTTATTGTTGTTTCTGATGGAGCGGAGTCCCTATAACACTTTTCAAGCCATTGGTTCGCTTGAACGGTATTTTTTCCCATCAAGAAGCAGTGTAAAATTAAAACACGAAATTGTTTTTGATCCATTTTTTTGAAAATAACAAAAGTAGCGTCACTCTTAGCACAATAACTCACAAACTAATGAATAGAATATCATGAAATTTTAACAGCTGTCTTTTGAAGGTTAGTATTAACTGAAAAAAAGGTGACTGCAATAAAACTAGCGCCATCTATGTGTTAGGCCCGGGACTTTTCAGCCCATGTGTTAGCTTACAAGACTAACAATACTATAGGGAAATATCTCAAAAACTACAAACCACAAATCAATAAAGACAATAAATCAGGGGTTTATCAATTAACATGTGGGTCATGTCCTAAAACATACATAGGACAAATTGGACGTACATTTATAGAAAGAATTACAGAACATGAAAAAAGTTTCATCCATAGAAAGTCTAATTCAACATATGCTAATCATCTTTTAACAGAAAATCACACGTTTAACAAGAATTACAAAATTTTACATACCCAACAAAAAGGTTTAAAACTAAACCTTTTAGAGACAATGCAAATAAATCGGATTAAGGACTACAGGTACTTTACTCAACGATCAGGTAGATTTAAACAATTCACCATTATTGAATTTATTCTCCTAATTCCATGTCTGTGTGGGTTTTCCAATACTATCAATGTAATTTAATTAGGTGTAATATTATACTTAAGAAATTATATAAAATTGTAAACATTAAACCTAACTTGACAGTGTAAAATGTAGATCTGAAGAAGCTGCATCGACAGCGAAACGCTTGATCATAATTTAAATAAACCAGTGGAAATTGACTAAAAACACTCTTTTATTATATATTTAACCATCCTGAATGAACGTCTCATGTTTTATCTGTTGCCACAAATATCAGAAGAACAAAGAGGAAGGGGAACACAGGAGCAAATTTCGTAGGTGCGTTAAGTGAGAAAGGAAGAGAATATAACATCGAAATTTATCTTTGCTGCATCGGATATCCGAAAGCGTCGGACAAGGTGAGATGGCCGAAACTGTGGTCAATTTTGAAAGAAATGGGAACTCCCCCACACTTATTAAAGCTAATACAAACGCTTTACGAATTCAACATAGCCAAAGTGCGTGTTAATAGCATGTACGCAGAAAGCTTTACCATGAAAACTGAAGTCCGGCAAGGATCATTGTTTGGCTATTACTGTTTAACATTTATATGGAGTACATAATATGCGAAGTTTCCAATCACTGGAATGGTAGTATTGCTGGTGGGGGAAAGCCCTTACAGAACTTGCACTATGCAGATGACTCTTTGATTATAGCGGCGAATGAAAGTGAATTAGAGGTCATTATGCAAAGACTGTCAAGGATCAGTGAAAGCTATGAACTGGAAGTAAGCAACAAAACAAAAATAATGATCATTAGTTGAACGAATGATAATTAATCTCAACATCTACTAGAGAATAAAATCTAGATTCCTATCAATACTTTGGGTCTCTAATTACCAATATCGGCGAGTGTCACTCAGAAATACGTAGGAGACTCAATTGCTCGCTTTGCAACCACAAAATTAGTCAAAATATGGAAAGATTCGAACATCTCGCGATTCTTAGTAGTAGATCTCTAATATTTTTCGGTAATACATTAAAAAATTTAACGGCCCAGTACCCAGGTCCTGTTTGACATCTCTTCAGGCTCCAATATGTTGGAATGAGATTCTCCTTATGTCTGGTTTCATGACAGTACACATCTACATGGCTTCTGAAGAAATGAACATATTAGTTTAAGAACCGTAGATTTTCAAGAATGTACTGTGAGGAAACCGTTAAAATTTTGAGCGATACAAGTGGTTGTCAGCAGTCATCCTTAAACCAAGTCCAGCCAATATTCTCAGTGCCTTACGCTGCAAGCTGAACACTCGATAGGTCTGTGCAGAGTGTTCCCAGATGAGAATGGAATAAGCAAGATGAGAGTGCAATATTGAGTGATAGGCATTTTGTAATACTTGCTTAGTGACACATTGTGCAAGATTCCGGAGTACAAAAAGAAGTTTGCTCAATTTTTTGCACATCTTGCGTATGCGTGTACCCCAATGCAGCTTCGGATCCAAATATATACCTAGAAATCTCACCTCACCTACTCCCTCATTCAAGTGATACACCTCTCTCAATGAAAATACAGCCCGTTTGGGTTTGTCGCTATTCAAAGCTAGTCTGTTGACATCAAACCACTGTTTAGCCCTTTCTCGTTCCACCGTGGTATCGTCAGCAAAGAGCGCGTACTTAGCTGCATTGTTGATATCTGGCAAGTCATTAATATATATCGAAAAAAGTATTGGATCCAGCACCGAGTCTTGGGGAACTCCAATATTGATCACACTCTCTGTCGACGGCTCTCCAGAGACCCTCACAGTTTGGGTTCTGTCTTTTAAGTATGATTCAATAATCGCCATTCTCTTAACAAAGTCAAAGGCTTTACTTAGATCACATAGAAAGACTGTGTTATATTGCCATATATGATCCAACCTGTGAAATGATTCAGTAAATGGGAAACAAGATCCAAAATACCCAAAGCAGTACTTTAATTTCTCCTAAACCCAAACTGACTTTCAGAGAAGCATCTGTTTAGTTCAAGAAAATCAACCATCTGCCCCGACATACATTTCTCAACTATTTTTGTAACATGGATACTGGTCTGTAATTTTCCGGGACATTTATATGTCCCTTTTTGAAGATAGGACACACTATGGCTTTTTTAAGGATAGATGGAAAAACATTTTCCCCAATAGAAATAAAATTGTTGCATTCGAGATGTGGGTGTATCATCGAATTCTCAGGATATCGTGGGTGGAACATCGAACTAATCGGTCTATTTTACAAGGACTAAAAATTACTAAGACTGAACTCCCTTACAAACCAGATATACTTGAGTTATTTTGGTCACTTCAGCAGAATACATTAGCTGGAATCACTGGTCATACAGAGAAAAGTTAAAGGCAAGCGCTGCAGGCGTAGATCACCTTCACGTTGGGTGGATCAGATGAAACAGTTAACCAGAAAGTCATTGCATGAAGCATCAGAGCTTCCACAGAACCGAGAACAGTGGCAGATGATAGTTCAATCCATTTGCTGAACACAGAGTCATCATACCCTCTAGAGGGTGACAGGACTGAGAAGGAGGATACTGTTTATTCATGCTAAATTATACAGAAAACTGTCTTACACACGCCAAAAAATAATGATGTAATAAAAAAAAATGTAGCTACTATATTGATGATGAAAGTAATAAGATTACTACATAAATGTTAATACATATAATTTCTATTACTATGATATTTACAGTTAAGAAAGAAACATTAAGACAGTGTGGAAACAAACTCCTCAAAAATAAAACTCAAAACCAAACTTAAAACCTGCGGAATAAAGATCATTTTCTACCAACATTTTTTTAAATTTTTTGTCTGATAGATAGAACATTTTACGGTAATATTAAAAAATTGAATGGCCCAGTACCCAGGTCCCGTTTGACATCTGTTCAGCCTCCAATATGTTGGAATTAGCTTCTCCTTATGCCTGGTGTCATGACAATGCACATTTCCATGGCTTCTGTAGGAATGAACATATTACTTTAAGAACCGGAGATTCTCAAGAATGTACTGTGAAGGAACCGTTAAAATTCTGAGCGATACAAATGACGGTCGGCAGTCATCCCTGAAACCAAGTCCATCCAGTATTCTCAGTGCCTTACGCTGCAAGCTAAATACTCGATAGGGCTGTGCAGAGAGAATGAAGTAAGCAAGATGAGAGTGAAATATTGAGTGATAGGCATTTTGTAATACTTGCTGAGTTACACAGTGTGCAAGATTCTAGAGTGCAAAAAGATGTTTGTCTAGCATAGAAGGTTGTTTTTTTTTTTTGTAAAACTTGCGGAAAGAAGCAACTTTTGTTTTGTTTGCATAAATTAGAAGTAACTAGTAATTAACCTATCTTTTTTGCATTATTTTAGGCATATTCACCAGCTTCATTTATAGCTGAAAGAGCTGCAAAAGACTTAAAATTTTTGACAGATTTAGGGCCAAAAATAACAGGAAGCTATGAAAATGAATACGCCGTTATTGAGTTTTTTACTATCGGGATTAACAAAATTATTACAGAAGCCCACACTAATCAGTATATTGAGCTTGATATTCAGACTGTAACAGGTACAAACCTTCCATAGTAGTAATATTGTTAAGTTAAATATGCAGAATGAAAACCTATAACCCTTTTAGGCACTAGTGCTGTTAAAATGGTCAGATAAAATGAAATTAGGGTATATTTCTACGAGTAACTGTTAGAAGTAGTTTTGCTTGAAATTTTGAGAAATAATTCTCATGCTTCATGCACTGCTTCAATATAAAGATGGTTTACCACGCCGCACAGTGTGTCGCGTAGAACATGCTAGGTGGACAAAATTCATGTTACGATTTCCAGGAAATCTTATTTGCAAAACGTAAACAACACCACCAAACCCCGAATTCCGAGAAAAGGTTGTTTATCAAATTTGCAAGTGGCGAGTCATAAGCGTCAGAAGTCAGGTAATGAGTTTAATGCAGCTCTTTCAATCAATCAGTTGCAATTTAGCGACACTTTCGTGCACATCTTATAGTGACATATTGTAATATTGTGAAAGTTTTTGTGATGAATATTAATACTGAGGGTAAGTACTATTTTTTAATGTATTTTTTAATCAGAATCTATTAATTTGAATTTTTAGTATTTTTTTTAAATAGCCTATATATTTTAGCGTGTTTAAAAAAAAAAAAAACTTTGAAAGTTCAGAATATACAGACATTCACCTCTATCCGGGCTAGTTTTTAGATATTACACAGAAATAACATTATTCTTCGTAAAAATACACATATTGTTTAGCACACTTCAGTACAACATGTTTTTTTTTTCTTTTTTTTCCAGAACACGTTTACTCTATTTCAAGGGTAGCCTTTTTTGAGGAGTGGTTGAAACACACGAAGAATGGAAAAAACTCGCGTGTATATGACTTTCTTTCTTCAAAATTTCACTTTGGTGACATTACTGAAAGCAGCCAAAAAGAAATAAAGTTGAAGATATCCAACTTGTCTAATAAGTTTGGTGCCAAATGGTTGGCTTCAGGAAAGTCGAAGAAGCGTTTTTTAATTAAAAATAAGAATTGGTTGGATGAAGCAGATATACAGTTTACTGCGAGTTCTTTTGCGCCACAACCTTCAACATCAAGTGAGAATGTGACTCCTGCAGGAAGACCTCGCAAAGATTTCGGGGAATCGTCGTTTAAGACGAAGAAACGTCGCGTTGTGGATCTCGTAGAATCCCGAAGTGTCAGTGAATTGGTGACTGCTGCCGAAATTGCTGTGCGTTCAGCAGGGCAAAGGAAAATTGCCAATGTGATTACAGACAGTAGTGAGAGCCCAGATAATATTATTAAGTCTAAAAATACCAGTTCCGTTAATCCTAGGCAATTAAGTAGTGACGAAGCCTTAGCTTACTATATAGATTCTAAGTCAACAACGCATTCTTACAAACAAACTAGGAAGTGGTCCATGAAGGCGGGGCATAATGTGTTTCCGTCATATTTTAGTTTAAAAAAGTCCAAACAGGCCTGTTACCCTGCAGAGGAGCACATTGCTATAACAGAAACTCGTGCTGAAATAAATTTGCAAGCCTTATTAAATAAAACATAAACATAAAACATAAACAAAAACAAAAATAATATTTTGTTTTTCTTTTGTTATTGCGCTTTTTTACCGAAAAAAATAATGAATTTTACACGAAAAAATTTTTTTCTCTCCATTAATTTCTAAATAACTCCAAAACGATAAAAGATAGAATAAAATAATATTCAATCAACTTTAATAAAATTTTGTTACGCATTTTTTAATGTTTTATTTATAAAAATCTGACAAGTCGTTCCCGAGTTATCGTTAAATATGTCTGCGTAGCTGACTAATTTAGGGGAAAAAATTAGCCACGCCCATAAAAAAAAAACCAACGCGATGAATTTTTTTCTTAAAATAACTTAATATGCCTAGAATATACATAAACAATTGAAATAAGTGAAAAAATAATTTTGTCCAGCTAACTTGTACTAGTCGACACACTGTGCGCCGTATTGCCATAATTAATTGTAAAAGTTAGTAGAGATATTGAACACGTAAAAGATAGGAATCCATACTTTTTCTTCGATCATGTGTTTTTTACAATTTTTGTTGTTATATTTGCGAAAAAAATACAGCAGACGCTCGATAACGTAAACACTGGATAATGGAAACATTGCGCTAATGTGAACACAAAATTCGTACTACGGAATGATGCGGAACGCTCGATAATGTAAAAACATCTATGTTCGAACATTCGATAACGTAAACAGTTCTACGAAGTTAAAGGTCAAATCGCCGAGTTATGTAGGGGAGTCCCCGATTTATGAAACATATTCTCCTCTGCGTCACACAATTATGGCATCTACATCCAATAAACGGAAGTGTTTAAGATTAAGTGACAAGGTGAAAAATCATAGACGAGTTGCATTAAGTGCGGAAGTGACACAGTTAGTAAAAAAATATGGAGTATCGAAGGCAACAATCTGTAAAATTAAGCGTTTGAAAACTTGTGATACATTTGGAGGCCCGGGAAATCGAAAAACTTTAAAAAATGCGAAGGCATCTAGAATGAAAAATTGCCTTTATAACATACATACATACATAATCGATAAACCTCTTTTACTCGTAGGTGTCATGGATCGTTCTCTACTTTCTTTCCAGAAATTTACGCCACTCATCTCTATTTATTGGTAGTTGTTTCGCCTTAGCCCAGGATTTTCCTCTTTTCCTGAGTATTTCATTCACACTATAGAAGGGGGCGACCGAGGTTTTCCTCGGTCATCCACTTCTAATTTTTTCCTATCACTCTTGCCTTCCACACCATTTTGACCTGCCGATCATCATTCATTCTCACATTTTAACTTCTTTTCCTCTATTTTTTCCTTTAACGATTTTACATTAAGTTCCTGTCTAATATCTTCATTCCTTCTTTTATCAATTCTTTTTGCCCCTATCACTTTCCTCAGATACTTCATTTCTGTGGCTTGTAATCATTTTTCATACTTATCCGTTAGAATCCAATTCTCAGCCCCGTAGGTTATAACTGCCGTATATATTGTTTTGTAAATTGCTATTTTAGTTTTCACTTATATTTCCTTTTTACTCAGAAAGCTTCTGTATATATAAATAATAGTGGACTTAACACCCTTCCTTCCCTTACCCCATCACCTTTCTTCGATGTTCATTTACACGTTTTCACTTGTTTTTATGTTTTATGGTTTATTATATTATCATACAGGCTCTGTATTGTACTTACTAAATCTTCAGCCATATCCTTGTTCCTTAAAGTCCTCCATATTCCATGTCTACCATATCAAAAGCTTTTTTCATATCCAGAAACCCTAAAAATACTCTTCCATCTTTTCCCAGGGTCTTTTCTGCAATCTGCTATATTGTAAATATGTGGTTTTGTGTACTACGAGCTGGCCTAAAACCACTCTTCACACCTGCTAATACAACGCAACGGTTCAAAAGAAGATTGGAATTCGATTGCTCTCTATATCTGGTAAAAAATTATCAGCACAACCACAATTAATACAACCGTTCAAAGAAAAATTGATGGAAAAAATTAAGAGGCTAAATTTAAATATGGAACAAATTTACAATGCCGATAATAGCGGCCTTTATTGGAAAATGTTACCTGAGAAAATCTATGCTGCATCATTTGAAAAATCTGCCCCTGGTAGTGAACCCGAAAAACAACAAATAACGTTTCTAGCATGCGCCAATGCTAGTGGTTCACTCAAAATAAAGCGACTGATAATAGGAAAAGCAAGAAATCCGCGATCATTTAAAAATTTCAATATCCCTGTTGATTATGACTATTCAAAATGGATGACCAGCAGTATATTCCTGAAATGGTATGGTTCTACAAGTGCTTTGTCCCCCAGGTATGACAATGAATCTGTAATCACAAATGTTCTGTACATAGTTTAACGATAATCAATTTGTAGGTGAAAGATTTTCTGAAAAAACAGAAGCTTCCAATCAAAGCGTTGTTATTCTTAGATAATGCACCAAGTCATCCTCCAGAACAACAAGTGAGGAGCAAGGATGGGTTAATTTTTGTCATGTGCAGGTCGCCTAACGTACGTAACTCCATTAATTCAACCAATGGATCAGAACGTGATTAGACTCACCAAAATATACTATCGAAAATTTCTACTTTCGTCTGTTTTATCAAAGAATCCTGAAAATATTACCGAGTCTTTGAAACGGGTAACATTACGAGAAGCTGTTTTAAATTTGCACATGGCCTGGAATGCACTTAATCAGTAAACCATTAAAAAATGTTGGAACAACCTCTTTTGCATCAGTGATGAAGATGAAGACGATATTCCCTTAAGTGTAATTAGGGAACAACTGCGATTCAATGCTGATATTCTTGTCAATGCGTCATTGGATGCTATCAATTTATTGAAAATTGCGAATCCTAACGTTCTTTGTACACCAGCTGATATTAATGTATGGAATGAAGATAAGCTGCTGAATGATGTGGGTAAAGAAAAAGAGACGGACAGTGATGATGATGACCTTCTTATTGAAGTTAGAAGTGTAGTTACTGATGCGCAAGCTATAGAAATTTTTAACCAAGTTTTGGATTGGGCTGAAGGAAAAGAAGTATCGTACACAGATATCTTAATTCTCCGTAGATTACGGGCGCAGGCAATGCAAGATTTACGCAGACTAAAATACCAGATTATTTTACTTCTAATTAAAAAATATGTACTTAACGTTATTTGAATATTTTTTGTTTTTTTATTTTGGTATGTTAAACGTTTTAAACTTTTAATAATTTGCTTGTTAATTAAATCACGTTCGTTAATGTAAACATCTCAATAATGTGAACACCCTCGGTTTGAATTAGTTATCGAGCGTCTGTTGTATAGACATAAAAAAATTACTTTGCTTTCGTTTGTTAAAATATGAAGGTAGTATACCAGTACCATTTTGTGAAGTGAATTTTCGCTGTGGCAACGTAGCCTAAAGAAAACTGCGCGCGGACGCGGGCGTTCTTACAAATTTTGAATCACAGATATACGTTGCACTGATCGGACTTTCTTCTAATAGATACTAGAATAAACGCGTGCCTCGCACTCGCGTTTATTCAGTTCTCAATATTTAATAATTGATATATTTTTAATAAAGAACCAAAAGTATCGTTTTAATTAATTATACATAATTTTTATTATAAATAACACGTGATTGCTTGCGGCGGGAAGCAAGCGAGAATCTACGTTGCCACATTCATTATGCCATGAAAACCAAATTATTTCGCGTCTTTCTCTAACATAATACTTTCTCTGTTTTCTCGTAAGAAATACCTTAATAAGTAAATAAACTAAAAAAATTCAGTATTTATGAATATTGTTAGTACCAAACCGTTCAGTTGGCTTTTTTTCTAGGTAGCTATTTTTTGACTGACAAAGCAGGTTATATGAATGTGTATGATAAAGTACAAAATGTCGTAGTAAAACTACATGGAAGAAATAATAATTCAGAACATAGCATTTTATTAAACAGTCATTTTGATACAGTTCCAACTAGTCCAGGTAAAAAAATATACTTTTATTATTTAAAAGTTTTATTGATCATGTCACTAAGGCCCATTTGTACAGGAAGAGCTTAAAATCGGTATTACTTATTAATTAGTGTTCCGTTCCAAAATTGAAAAACGTAACACTTATGGAATCACTTCGGTGACTGTCTGTCAGTCTGTCACAGTCTCCGAAACTTTTGACATAGAAAGTTAAAATTTGTCACAAATATAGGAATTGATGGCTTTCAAAGTTAAATTTTGACTTCAGGAGTTAGTTTTGGGGGATGAAACCAAAATCTTTTTTCAAGGTCATTGTTTGGAGTGTAAATGAAAGCTTGTGAAAGCACAAGGCGAAAAATATATATGATGTAATCCTCGCGCAAACTTTTCTTTATATTATTTTAAAAAATTTGCTAAAAATCTCGTAAGAGTACTCATCAAAAAATTTCGAAAAAATTCTGCAATATTCTCTATTGAATGAAAATTATTACGTGTGCATTCTTCTTCTTACGAGGCCGTCTTCGTCGAAAGATGGCGACCCATATAGCTAAACGAACTTTAGAAACTGCTTCCCAAAACATATCAGTCGAAGCACATCCAAACCATCTTCTCATATCCTTCAGCCAAGAATTGTGTCGTCTTCCAATCGATCGTTTGCTCTTTATTTTACCTTCAATAATTAAACGTAGCAATTCGTACTTGGGGCCCTCATTATATGTCCGAAGTATTGAATTTTTCGTATTTTTATGGTTGTTAGTAATTCTTTTCATTTGTTCATTCTTTCCAGTACTTCTGTGTTTTTTATTTTCTGTACCCAGGAGATGCGAAGAAGGCGCCTATAAATATACATTTCAAAAGATTCCAGTCGTTTCTCTGAGCAGTCACATCCATGCAACAGCACGAAAAATACATACGCTCTCACCATTCTCATTCGGAGTTCGAGACTGAGACTTATGCGATGAAAAAATTGATTCATATTCACGTATGTTACACGGGCCTGCTCGATTCGGAAAAAATTTTTCTTTCTTGGGTCCCCCTACTTCTCATTTATATTGGTTCCCAAATATTTAAATGTGGAGACCTGTTCTACGGTGTTGTCCCTGATTTTGAGATATTCTGGTGGTACGAGTAGTTTTTTTTTGTTATTACCGTCCACTTGGTTTTTCTTATATTCATAGTTAATCCAAATCTTTCGCTGGCTGTTATGACTCAATTGATCAGTGGCTGGAGATCTTTGATATTATTTGGTAACAGAGCAGTATCATCAGCAGACCGTATATTGTTCAGTGTGCCCCCATTAACTGTTATTCCTACAATGGATTCGTAGATGGCCTCATTAAACACAGCATCAGGATAAAGATTGAACGAAAGTGGTGAGAGAATGCATCCCTGTCTTACAGTTTGGGTTATTTTTATGGTTTTGGACTTTTCCAGCCCAATTTTAACTTTCACTGATTGATTGCAGTATAGATTCTTAATAATATTTAGTCTATATTTGTAGGATTTTTATTAATTTCTCGTGCGTGATATAGTCGAAAGCTTTATTGTAATCTATAAGACGTACATATATATCTATATTCATATCTTTACAACGCTGGACCAGAACATTTAATGAGAATAAAGCTTCCCGTGTACCCATGCCTTTGGGATCCGAACTGTATGTTATCTATTTCTGTTGTATATTTTCTATATATTCTGGTATGGATGATTCTCAGAAATATCTTGAGAATGTGAAACATTAAACTTATTAAGCGATAATCGTCACATTTCATTGATTTAGACTTTAGGAATCGAGATGATAGTCGACTTTAGTCAGTCAAGAGGGATTTATCTATTTTCATAGATCTTGTTATATAAGATTACCAGTCGATTAATAAATGGACTTTCATCCGAAAATATTTTGAGAATTTCTCCCTTTATCTCATCTGGACCAACTGTTTTCCATCCTTCTGTAGTTGTATAGCATGAATAACTTCTCTTTTTGTTAATTCTGGCCCTATCTCGTTATCCTTGTTTAGCTGTAAGTTTTTTGATCTATGTCCATTGAAAAGTTGTTTTATGTGTTGCTCTCATGTCTTTATTTTGTCCTTAATATCCAGTATAATTTCATTATTTACATTTCTCAGAATTGTTTTTTCTTGTTTTTCCTTCTAATTCCTTCACCTTCTTATCTAGGTTGAATGTGTTATGTTTCTCTTGCAGTTCCTCTATTTCTCAGCATTTCTCGCTCAACCAGATATCCTGAGCTTTTCTACATTTTCGACGTATTACTCTGTTTAGTGTGCGTTACCTTTGATCATTTATCTGGTATATAAAAAAAATTAGAGCGTGTTAATAATGGTCTAATCACCTATTTAAATAGCATTGAGCTTATACAAGTGATAAAAGATAACAGTTCTACTAGAGACAGAACCTTGATAGACAATGCGTTTTACAATTTTCTTAATACTATAGAAGTTCACATTGTAGAAAATTTTTTTAGCCATCACAAACAAGTTTATGTCCGAATCCTAGATATTAATTTTTGAAAACTCATTTGGAATGTGTTTTGTGAAGTCACTGATCATTACTCCTCGGTAACAAAAATTTTTATTTCAAAAGAAATCACAGTACAGAACACTGATTGCGCAAGTCCGACTTACACTTGGGCGTTTTTTTTTTTATTAGGATTAAAAATATGATCGAAAATTTTGTAAATTTTGTAGGTGGAAGTGATGATGGTATAAACGTAGTAACGATGTTAGAAATCTTAAGGAAACTGTCGAAAAGTGAAGAAAGACAACTACATAACATAATATTCCTTTTCAATGGAGCTGAAGAAACTCCCCTGCAGGCTGCCCATGGATATATTGCACATCATAAATGGGCAAATGAGTAAGTTTGTCTTATCAATTTTAGTTATTGGAAAGCTTTTGCAGGGATTAAAGAAAAAGTTTTATATGAAAAATTTGTATCTTTCAATCTTACAGAAGATTATAAATTATGACAACCAAGATATAAAGTCCTAGATATGAAGTGACATTTCTTATGGAAATTTTGCATGCATTTTCATAAGCATACACATCTTTCTTCCAAATAACAATGTAAAGTAGTAAATCCCAAGATATAAGATCCTGCCTTTTTGCTTTTTCAGTGGGGCAATAAACGACCCTATTAAGGTTTTGTGCATAGTTACCAGGTATTACGATAAACGTATTTTTATTTTACCTGCTTTGTATACCGCCCTCACTTGCACCTGCAATCATATTGGATCTATTTTTACCCATATATTTACTACCTGTCAACCCGGTGTGGAGCCCTTTAAGTATGTATTAATATAGGCCTGATAAAAATACATCATCAGGAGAAAAATATATTCTATATATGAAGAGCAGTTGGTGCCGACACTACACAAAATAAAAATAAGACTGGTGCAGGACGGGACCAATATACATTGTGGCCGATCAACCCTTCACAGAATTCTCTTAAGAATGGGATTCACGTTCCGAAAAATCAACAAAAGGCAAGTAGTGATGGAGTCACAAAGATTACTAATCTTGCGACATACTTTACAAGAAATTACAAAGTATCGTTCAGAGAATTGGCCAATAATTTACCATGACCAAACATGGTTCGATACCCGTGACACTTTGCAAAAAAGGTCGGTTGACAGCAGTACAAAATGTCAGACTAACACACCTTTAAATAAAAGTAAACGAATAACCATTTTGCATGCTGGATTTGAAAAGGGCTGGGTTTCAAATTGTCTACTATTATCTGCAAAAAATATAAAAGATTCTAGTTTGGACTATCACGAAGTCACGACCGCAGAACTTTTTGAAAATTGGTTTCAAAATTCCCTTTTGCCAAATGTTCCCGAACAGAGTGTTATAGTTATGGACAATGCAAGTCACCATAGTCGCCTACTAAATAAGGTTCCTAATGCAGCCAACACCAAATCGGAAATACAGGAATATATGTTAAAAAATGACATTTATTTTGACTTTAGTTATAAAAAAGTGACCTTTTGGAAGTTTTGAAAGACTATAAATTGAAAAAGAAATATGTTTGTGATAGTATGGCTGAGAAAATGGGACACATTGTTTTGAGCTTCCTCCGTATTATTATGTGTTTAATCCAATTGAACATATTTGGCATCAAGTTAATTCAAAAATAAGGGCACAAAATGTTTCTCCTACTTTAAACGTGTCAGTGGCTGAATTAGTAAAAAAAGTTATAAATTATATAGCTTGTGAAAGCTGGAAGAATTCTATTCGGCACGTTGCTAAAGTTGAAGATTCATATATTTATGTAAATAATATAAAACCACTGATACTTACTTCAGCTGATGACAATGATAGTGAAACCGAATTAGGCTTAAGTTAAAATATATTTTTATTTATACAGTATGTTCCCTCTTGTAAACCCCATTCATTTAAACTGTATATTTGTACTTCTTATCCATTTGTTTTTACATGCATCTATAAAAAAACATCTCCAAAAAACACTTATAATTTTATTTATTTGCATTAATGAATAAAATTCTTAAGTCCATCTCTGCAACCTACCATAAACAAAAGGTCAGAATTTTTATATTGCCCACTTAAAACGGCAAAAATCAGGATCTTATATTTTGGGACAGGCTATACATTACCATTCAAAAGTTTAAAAGCACTTAGAAATTTTTAATTACATTTAACAGTACTATAAAGTAAACACACCCATTAACAAGTATTTACATCAAATCTTATTTTGATCAAAATGACCACCTTTATTTTTAATTACAGCCTTACAAATATTCAGCATTCTATTTAATAATTAAGGCTGCATAGAGCTTGACGGATAACTATTTGTACCCCTGCGATCTAACTTATCCTATATTCATTTGTTGGGAGAGGGCTTGGAATGACCATTCCATTATATCTATGAGTTTTTTCTGTTTAGGATACCCATAGTTTTTAAGAGTGTTTGGCAGTTTCTAAGAAGACAGCGATGCATTTATTGCCAATGTCAAGATTGTTAGTTATATGGCTGGTTAGTTCACAGATTGTATCCGCAGTACTTAAGCCATTCATGAATTTATACTGTCTTTAGGATATTATATTACCAGAATATTTGGCACGGCCTTTCACTGTATCCTAAGGTTGTTTTATAACTTAGTGACTCCCAATTCAATTTTGGTGGTTTGTTGAAAGCCCTACATTTTATTGTCCGCCAGATCAGTAAATTAACTAAAGTATAATATGATATTGATTACACTTTTGTGACAAGCTAGTAGAAATCCTTGATACCCTGTCCATTTCAGGAGGAATATTAAAAAGAAGTTGCTGAATAAGGGCTATTTTCACCATTGCAAAGAGCTTTTTATATCATAGATTGATAGAAATTGGCCATTTGGCATACATTTTTAACACGGAAACTATCCGATTTTGTCTGAAAATTAATTTTATTATTTTTAATTTTTTGAATTATATAGGTCCAAAATATTGATAAACTTGGAAGCTTCTGGATCGGAAGGTAAAATGATACTGTTTCAAACAGGACCTGAGACTCCTTGGTTAGTGAAATATTATAGTAAAGTGCCCCATCCCTATGGTACCGTTATGGGAGAAGAAATTTTTCAGTCTGGAATAATACCATCAGATACTGATTTTAGAATCTTTCGAGATTTTGGAAATATGGTTGGTAAGATAAAGCGATTGTTTCATTGTCTTTTATCGACATTTTTTTTTCTTTCTCTTGCTTTAAAGTGCTTAAAAGAATTGTTTTATGTCGCTTAATAACAACTACTTCCTTTCTGTCAAAGATTTTTTTGCTTCCAATACCTCGTGAAGTTCTATAAGGAGTTTACTCTTTTGAAAGAACTTCCATAATTTAATAGTAGCTTCTCATTTGTAAATAATATAATTTTATTTCCTTTTTTTAGGTTTTGACTTTGCTTTCTTTAGAAATGGCTACAGATACCATACAAAGTATGATGGATTCTCTAATATACCAATGGGCTCATATCAACATGTAGGAGACAATACCTTATCATTGGTAAAAAGTTTGGCAAATGCGCCAGAGGTATTAGGTAATGTATTTGTTATTTATTGTTAGACCATATCTTTATGTATTTCGTCGGTTGAAAGAATCACATTGACGAATGACTATAATTAGAAACTGACCTAAATCGACTATCTACGACTATAATCAGCATATATTTATCACTTAATAAGACGATTGGACTTACAGCTCATTTATATATATATATATATATATATATATATATATATATATATATATATATATATATACGAGGCATGTTTTTTTTAAGTAAGTACCGTTTTGCGATCCGCCGCCGCAGCGATACGGTCGGCGTTCCGCGCATGCGCGCTGGTAACCTACATCTCATGTCTACGCACTGACGCCATTACAGTCTGATTCTTCATTGTATACGTTGTTTACTGAGTGTTTAAGATGCCTCCGACAATCGTGAGTCCCGCCGATTGTGAAGTACGGGCTGTTATACGATTTCTTAGTGCTAAAGGCGTAAAACCGATCGATATTCATCGTGAGATCTGTGAAGTTTACGGACAAAACATTATGAGTGATGGAATGGTAAGGAAATGGGTGAGAGCATTTAAAGATGGCCGCACAAATGTGCATGATGAAGAACGGAGTGGGCGTCCTTCGGTCGTTAATGAAGATTTGGTGCAGAAAGTGGACGAAAAGGTGAGAGAAAACAGACGCTTTACAATTTCATCATTGTGCGACTGCTTTCCTCAATATTCTCGTAGTGTTTTGTATCGCATTTGTGATACAGTGGTTAACAAGTCAGGCGGCAGAATTTTATGAGGAGGGTATTCAAAAACTGGTGCCACGTTATGACAAGTGCCTCAATATTCACGGAAATTATGTAGAAAAGTAGATTAAGGTACAGGTTTTCATGTAAAAATAAAATTATAGCGATATCTTTGCACGTCTTTTTTTAATTCCAAAACGGTACTTACTTAAAAAACATGCCTCGTATATATATATATATATATATATATATATATATATATATATATATATATATATATATATATATATATATATATATATATATATATATATATATCAATCGGTTTTATAACGTCTTCCGTCTTCCAATGCCTAATTTCCACTCCTCCCGGTACTTCCTTGTTGATTCCTGCTCTCCAGCTTTGGCGTGGTCTTCCTCGCTTTCTTTTTCCATGAGGGTTCCAATTTAAAATCTTTTTAGGTAGTCGGTCTTGTGACATTCTCTGTACATGTCCGTACCATACCAACTGTTGGGTTCTGATTTCGTCCACTATATCGTGCTTTATTTCTAAAGCTCGCCTTATCGTGTCATTTGGTATGCGGTCTTTTCTGGATTTTCTGGCTGCTCGTCTCCAGAAATCCATTTCTGTAGCTTTTAGTAGCTTTTTTTTTCTGTTCTTTCCTTTAATGTCCACACCTGGGAGCTGTAAGTTATTATACTTTTCACTATTGAGTTGTAAATTCTCTTCTTATTTTCAATGGTTATGTTTTTGTCCCATAGTATACTATTAAGCATTGCAATTGCTTTTCTTCCTTGGATATTCCCCTCGAATATTGCTTCGTCCAGTGTTCCGTCCCTAGATATTCTCGTTCCCAAATACTTATAACTGGCACAGTGTTTGATGGTGTGTCCTGTGGCCAGTTTCAAGTCCTGCTGTTGTCCTCCGACGCACATGTACTCGGTCTTTTTAATATTGACTTCTAGGCCCCATTTTTCATATTCCTCCATAAGTTTTCGTGTCATGTATTCCATATCGATGTCCTGAGCGACTACTACCTGGTCATCTGCGAATGATAGCGTGTACAATGTAGTATCGTCATCCAGTGGTAATCCCATACTGCTGCATTTCCTTTTCCAGTTCTTCAGTGCACTCTCCAAATAGATTTTAAATAGCGTTGGGGATATACAGCAGCCCTGTTTGAGACCCTTTGTGACCGGGAACCCTGTTGTTATACCATATTTGGTTTTCACACTACTTCTTGCGTCTTGGTATAAGGATTTTACGGCTTTAATTATTTCGGTGCTTACATTACTCTGTTGTAGTGTTTCCCACAATCTCATTTTTTTATATTCCGTGTCAAACAAAAGGTTTCTTACATGAATATTTAAATCTTCATTTATTATTAGTTGTTTATGATATTAAATATACAATGGATCTGATGTGAGTCGTATTTTTATTTTTATTCTGGTAAGTGCTTCTAAGATTTTAAACTTACTTGTGTCAATCAGCTAATACTGGTTTTGGCAGATGTACCTGGTATAATTTTAGGAGTTGGCAACATTATAGTTCAGCATATAATGGGTTGCCCAATGTAAATGCCAGTAGCGGCACATAATAGGGGTTACTTGATACTATAATTTCTCTGTTTCTTTCTTTCTTTCCTCTTCTTTCCTTCTTCTTTTCTCTCTTTCCTTTTCTTCTTTCTTTTCTCTTCTTATCTTTTCTCTTTCTTTCTACCTTTCCTTTCCTTTTCTTTTTTCTTTCTTCTTTTTTTCCTTCTTCTGAGGAGCGGTTACGTCTTTACGTTGTTAAATATTCTAGTATTGTTCTTGCGTAGTGATAAAGCACAAAGCATAGAGTAACGAGGCGTATTCGGAAAGTAAAGGCCGTTTGGTCATAAAAAAATATATTCGTCAGAAAAAGTTTTTATTGACGGTTTTAGTTTCCTACAAACTAACTTTACTTTTTCACATAATCGCCGTTCACTTCTAAGCACTTTAATCCCTCTGCATAGAATTTCTCCGCCTGGGCATTGAATCAGTTGACAACGGCGTTCTTGAGTTCCTCGTCACCTTTAAACCGTTGTCCACTGTTTCAAGTGCAATCGTCGATCAGATCACGGTTTTGTCTACTTGTTAAACGATTTTATCGGTCTGCCACTCCACTCTTCATTATGCACATTTGTGCGGCTATTTTTGAAGTCTCGACACCATTGTCTAATCTTTCCTTCACCCATTACTATAGGTCCATAAACTCCCGATAAATTTGAGCAGCTGATGATCCTTTTGTACGCAAAAATCGAATCACGGCACGCACTTCGCAACTGGCGGGAGCAATGATTTTCGCGGACATTGTTATCTGCATTTACTGAATCAAAACAATAACTTCAGTGGCTTCGGGAACAATCGATAGATGGCGCCGCATGTGTACAACTTTGTTCAGACCCGCCAATATTTAAATATAAGCAAATAGTCCTTACTTTTTGAATACACCTCGTATAACATACTAATACATTTTTTTAGAACGAAATTTTCAAGAAAAAGAAGGGAAGGCAGTATACTTTGATTTTTTGGGTTGGTTCCTGATTTCGTATGGTGCAAAGACAGCCACAATAATCAATTTGGTTACTGTAATTTTATCATTTGTCGTTTTTGCGTTCAGTCTTTTCAGTTTTAGAGCAGGTAGGATATTTTTATTGAAAAAGTTTGCCAATAAAAATAAATAAACGTTGTTTAATTAAGCAGTAAAATAAGAAATTTATTGCCGCGGTTACAAGCGTTTAGCTGAGACGAAGCATAGACAATTCCTGTGGAATCACTTATTTTTAACGAAAACTTTTTGAAAAAACCGGTAAAGTGAAAGTCGGACTTGTGCAATTACTGTTCCGTACGGTGAATGCTTTTAGAATAAAAATTTTTGTTGCGGAGGTATAAAATGATCAGTGACTTCACAAAACACACCCCAAATGAGTTTTCAACAAACTTTGTTTCCGATTTTTACTGAAAATTTATGACCTTGAAATTTTTGTTATTATTATTATTAAAGGTACTGCAGCTGTGATAATTTTTGTTCAACTACACCCTGTGGAGAATATTCCAGAATTTTTTTAAAAATTTTTTGATCAGTATTTTTCGAGATAAGGGGCGGTTAGCGATTTTTAGCAAATTTTTAAAAATAATACAAAGAAAAGTGTGCGCAAGTATTACATTATATATATTTTTGAACCTGGTAAAAATTTTCTTTTTCCTTCGGATTTCACCCCTCTTAAGTTAAAATTTAACTTTTAAAACTACGCGGCTCTAATGAGGCCATCAATTCCTATATTAGTGCCAAATATCAACTTTTTATGTCAAATAATTTCGGAGAAAATCTGGTGTGACAGACGGACAAACAGACATCGAAGTGATCTTATAAGTGTTCCCTATGGAACACTAAAACTCAAAATATGTTCCTAAAATCCACGGAGTTATCTCCAACATAGCAGTTTACCATTAGGGTGTTTTTTTTAGTTGGCTACCTCACCACAAAAATGACATCATGTTTCGAATTGTCGAATTACTGGCGTCGTCTTAAGTACTATGATGAAATTTTGTGCGAGTATGTGGCGTTTTGCAGTTACTCTGATTTTTTCTTCCGAAAAATGAGTGAAAGTATGTAAACCATATCAAAATGGAGTTATTTTTCGACGATTCGCCTTCGATTGCACGACGCATCTTCAGGGATCTTTACTTTTCGAGCTCGAGGAAGCACAAGTCAAGTACATATACCTAAGCTCTGCGAGACTCGACGAAGCAAATTTTAATGTGCCGGTTTCGTTTTGTTGCGTCGTCCTGTTCCACCTGTTTGCCTTTCTGTTACGATATCTATATTTTCTGTGATTAGACTAACAATATTTCCCTGTGTTAACGCCGTAAGACAACCATCTTTTGACACACGTACACTAATGACGAAACAGCATTCTACGTATAGATAGATATAGAGAAAGTGGAAAAATATGTCTACCTAGGTCATGCAATAAGGCCAGATAACGAGAACCAGACGGCCGAATTGAATAGCACGATTAGAATGACAGGCAGCCACTGGAAAATTAAGTCACGGCCTGAAAAGTTTTGATACCCCGATCAATTTGAAAACTAAAGTTTTTAACATGTGCATTTTCCCTGTAACGACGTATCGGCTAGAAACAGCAACACTAACGGTGAAAACAGCCAATAAATTTCAAACTACCCTGCATGTATTAGAACGAATCATGTTGAGAGTAAAGCTTAAAGACCATTTACAAAACGAGGAGGTACATCTACGAACAATGGTAGAGGATTTAATAAAACGTGTAACAACTGTATAATGGGCGTGGGTAGGACACGTCGCCAGACAGGAGGTGGACAAGAAATCGTTTAAACACATAATTTAGTGGAGACCTAGAAGACACAGGAGAACCGTGGGACGGCCACCAAAAAGATGGAACGATGACATAAAATAACAGGTTGGTGGAAACTGGCACCAGATAGCCAAGGGTAGAATGGAGTGGAAAAGACGACAGGAGGCCTACGTCCAGGAGTGGATGGCGAAAGGCTGCTGAAGGAAGAAGAAGAAAAGTACAGTAGTGATAGTATAAGTATTTCACCCTAGTAGTTGAAGTTTTATTGAATAGAATTACGTCGAAAAATGTATCTTGCAACTAAACTGGCGGTACTACTAGATCGTTCCCCCATTCCCCACTTTACATCTAAGCTTTAAGAGTATAATATAAACAAATAGTACTTTTCTATAAATTTTTTGTTTTTTAGGATTGACAAAAGCTGTTGTTACCTACCTCTTTTTCACATTGGGAGCCATTTTACTGGGTTGGGTGCTGGCAGCAGTTTTTGTCGTAGGATTAGGTTTTATTCTAGACCTTTTAAATAAAACAATGTCTTGGTATGGGAACCAATGGTTAATTATTGGTCTCTATATTGTTCCCATCATTGGATTAAGTGGATGTTTAATGTTCGTCACCAATCAGAGAGTAAGTATATATTAATTTTTGTTTCAGTTTGGTGATACACTACTAAGTAAAAAGTATAACAATATTTCTGTAGCTTATCAGGCTTATTACGATATCCTCGCAATATCCTTAGGATGTATAAAAGGCTAATATCCCCTACACAGTTTTAAAATAAATACCTAGTTCAACTTACCTTATATTTTCTCCCATATATATTTGATGCTCCTGTTTTCACCTCCTTTCCTTGAAGCAATATCGCTCAAAAACTATAGGTTCCTTTCCAACTTTAAGAACTCTATATGTCCCAAATTTCAAATCAATACGTTATATCACTCGCGATTTATCGCGTTGGTATTCAGAAATAGAGATAGATGGAAATTGGAACATATGTTTTGTGATTGGAGAGAGAAATGCAAAAATATCGAAGAGGGATGTATGAATATGAAACTTCCCTCGCCTGACAAGCTTTACTACCACAAATTACACTGGGTGATTGCAATTTTACTAATGGAAAAACAGTATACTTATTTTCAGAACCTTTCCTTAGGTGTCAGGAGTCAAATACAAGCCCATTTGTTGAGACTGGTGTGGACTATTGTGTTGGTTGTCGGAGTTATTTTGAATATACAGTCTTCTTACATTCTAATGGTATCTGTATTGTTTAATGCGTTGGGATTTGTTGTGATACATTTGTTCAGGTTGCAACATACAAGTAAGTCTATTTAAAGGGTTTTTACGTTGTTTCAACCACGAGGGTTGTTCCAAATGTTTTCGGCCTAACTAAGAAAATGTAAGATTAAAGAGATTTTTTTTGTCTACATAGCCACCTTGCAAATCAGTACGTTTAGTTCCAACGTTCATCATAATAAGATTTATCCAACCCTGCAAAATAAGTATTTTTTCTGGTGAAAACAAGAAGTAATCACTGGGAGCCAAATCTGGTGAAAACGGAGGATGTGGAAACCCTACAAAGCGAAGGTCATGCAATTTTGCAGCATCAATCCGAGAAGTGTTTGAAGGCCCATTATTGTGATGAAAAAGCCCTTTTTTGCGAGATGTGGACGTTTCGTCTGGATAGTACCCTTCAGTTGGTCCAGTAGTCAAGCATAATACTTCCTGGTGATGGTTCTACTTTTCTCCAGGTAGCTCTGAGCACAACATCATTACAATCACAAGAAACCGTAGCTATAACTTTCTAGGCTCACTTTCACCTACTCCCCCCGACTGTTTACACTGCTCCTTCGTCTTTAGCATGTAATGATGGATCCATGTTTCATCTACTGTTACAAAACGTCGAAGAACGAGATGTTTACAATGTCAGCGAGCTCGCATACCTTCAGTCGGCGATTATTTAGTACGCTACTGAGAGTTTTTGTTACAATCTCGTTGGTTGTAGAGGTTTTCGGGCGTTCAAAGTATTGATCATCTTGAATGGGGGTACGACTGTGATTAAATTCAACAGCCCACTTTCTAATCGTCGAAAACGAAGGGAAGAGTCATTTAATGTGATATTTAACTCTTTTGAATGGCCGTAGGAGCTAAGCTTTTTGAAGAGAAATATTTTATAACACCTCGCACTTCAATTGTATCCATTTTTTAGAAAATGTTAAAACTTGTTTGTTTACACAATCATTACTAAACACACGTGTCTGAGACTTCACAGCACGCCATCTGGTAGATAACATATCAAAATAAATTCGATTATCTTGGCGCTACATCTGTGTCGCGAACTTTTGGAACTATCTTCGTATATTTATATATATATATGTATATATATATATATATATATATATATATATATATATATATATATATATATATATATATATATATATATATATATTTAGAATGTATTATGTTGTTGTTATTTTTAAAAATGGTAATAAAATTAGGAAAAGTCAGTGTAAAGGAAAATAAACGCAAAATAATAAATTCAAAAATTAAATGTTATAAATTAAGACATAGTGAAATAAGAGAAGAATACCAAAGAATATATGAAGAAAAAATGAAGATAAATAGGAGAGGAAGGGGAGTGGAGGAGGGGTGGAAGGAATTTAAAGATGCTGTTTTAACGGCACCAGAAAATACTTGTAGCTCATCAAAAATAGTAAATAGAAATATTAAAAAGACAAACTGGTGGACGAATAGGGTTAAGGAAGCGATTAAAGACAAAAAGGAGAAAATATCTACAAACAAAAGATCCAACCGATTATGAGGAATATAGACAACAAAGAAGAAGAAAAGAGAAAATCTTGGAAACAATTTGGAGAGCGAATGGAAACAGCCTATAAAGATAATCAGAAGTTATTTTTCGCTATGATTAAGAATATGAGAAGGAAAAAGGTAGAAACAATAGCAAATATAAAAGACAAAGAAGGAAATGACATAAAAGAAGAAGAAAAAATTATGGAAAGATGGAGGGAATATTATAAAGAACTATTGGATAGGAGTGACATAGCAGATAAAAATCAACATAGAGACCTTATAACAGAACAATATATAGAACTCACACAAACAGAAGAGATTAATATAGAAGAAACAGAAGGGGCAATTGGCAAATTAAAACTAGGAAAGGCGCTCGGACATGATAAGATAAATTATAAATATAATGAACAACATAATGAAGAACAATGCACCTACGGACTGGACAACAGGCATCATAACCCTAATATATAAGAAAGGTGACACTAAAGATTGTAATAACTACAGAGGGATAACTCTAACTAGCACTGTGTCAAAAGTATATATAGGGTGTTTTTTATAGAGGTATAGAACTTTGAAATGGAATAAAACAAAGATGAATTTTGTAAATTGACATGAAATTTACTTTATTCGAAAGATAATCTTCTGGCATTATAATTTAAATATGACTTCTGGCATATGACCGCCACGGCTGGCTCGGACGTAGTCTAATCTGGAAGTCCAATTTTCCAACATTTGTGGCCGTATATCGGCAATAACGCGGCGAATGTTATCCTCCAAGTGGTCAATCGTTTCGGGCTTATCGGCGTAGACTAGCGACTTCACATATCCCCACAGAAAATAGTCTAGCGGCGTTAAATCGTACGATCTTGGAGTCCAATTCACGGGTCCGAAACGTGAAACTATGCGGTTACCAAACGTTTCCTTCAATAAATCAATTGTGGCACGAGCTGTGTGACATGTTGCGCTTGTTCTTGTTGAAACCACAGCTCCTGCACATCATGGTTGTTTAATTGATGAACTAAAAAGTCAGTAATCATGGCTCTATAGCGGTCACCATTGACTGTAACGTTCTGACCAGCATCGTTTTTAAAGAACCACGGACCAATGATTCCACCAGCCCATAAAGCACACCAAAGTCAGTTTTTCTGGATGTAACGGTGTCTCAACATACACTTGAGGATTATCATCACTCCAAATACGGCAGTTTTGTTTATTGACGTATCCATTCAAACAAAAGTGAGCTTCATCGCTAAACAAAATTCGCTTATGAAAATCGGGATCAACGGCAATCTTGTTTTGGGCCCATTCACCGAATCTACGCCTTGCTAGGTGATCGTGTGGCTTCAATTGTTGCACGAGTTGGATTTTGTAAGCACGCAAACCAAGATCTTTCCGCAAAATCTTCCATAAAGTGGATGGACACATATCCAATTCCTGTGCACGATGGCGGATAGACTGATTCGGGTCTTCCTCTACGCTACGTTCTACAGCAGCAATGACTTCTTCTGTACGTACTGTACGACATCTCTGTGGATGCGTATTATCATTTAGAGTAAACGTGGTGCGAAAACGTTCCATAGTTAATCGAATTAATTGCTCTGATGGACGATTATGTTGACCGTAAAATGGACGTAGTGCGCGATACGTACTTCGAACAGAACCATGATTTTCAAAATAAATTTGCACAATTTGGAAGCGTTGTTCAGGCGTCAGTCTATTCATGTTGAAATGCCAAACCAAACTAAACATAAATCACTTGACAGCTGACAAAATGGCCGCCAGTTAAAAAAGTGTTGCCAACTTAAAGTTTTATACCTCTATAAAAAACACCCTTTACTAGGACACTAGAAAAAAGATTAAGAAAGAAACTTGAGTATACATTGGAAGAAACGCAGTTTGGCTTTCGGCCAGGTAGAGGGGTGAATGATGCAATATTTATAGTGAGGCAGTTATGTGACAAAGCAATAGGGGAAGATAGGGAAATTCACTTGGGTTTTATAGACCTACAAAAGGCTTTCGACAAGATTAAAAGAGAAGACATATGGGAAACACTGAGGAAAAGAAAAATACCAGAAATAATAATAAAAGGCGTTCAAAGTTTATACAAAGCATCAACAAATTATGTAAGAACAAGACAAGATAGATCTGATATATTTGAAACAACTATGGGCCTTAGGCAGGGATGCATCCTGAGCCCCATGCTTTTCTCAATAGTTCTGGATGAAGCAATAAAAGAAGCAAAGAAGAAAGGGGTAAGACCATACCAGATAGGCTATTGGAAGATGAAAAAGATAGAAATATCAGAACTATGCTTTGTGGATGATATGGTTATTATGGCAAAAGATGAGGAAACGCTTAATAGGAACATACGGATATATAAAGAAGCATTGGAAAAAATAAACATGAAAATTAATAAAGAAAAGACAAAGACTATGATAATAGGAAAGCAAAAGCGACAACATGAAATAAAGATGGGAGAGGAAAGGCTGGGCCAAGTGGAGAAGTTTAAATATTTGGGATCAATAACGGAGGATGAAAGAATGAAGAGGAGGTCAAGCAGAGAATAATAATAGTATATAGAATACATTCCTAGGAAAAAAGAGATACCAAAAAATATTAAAGCCCAAGTATTCGAGAAGGTTGCAACACCAATACTTTTATATGGAGGAGAAACATGGACAATGACAGAAAGACAGAAAAGAAAGATAACGGCTACAGAAATGAGATTCATAAGGAGAATAGAGGACAAAACAAGGATGGACAGGGTTAGAAATATACAACTCAGAAAGAATTTCAACTTGAAACCAATGGTGGAAAAGGTTGAGGAAGCACAACTACGATGGAATGGTCACGTTGAAAGGATGCCTGAACAAAGAATAGTTAGACAAGTGTTTGAAGCTAGAGCGAGCAAGAAAAGAACAAGAAGCCGACCTAAAAGGGCATGGTTAGGGGATGTTAGAGAGGCAGTGGCCAAAAGAGGAATAGAGTGGGAACACGCAAGACGAGCCACACAGGATAAAAAGAGGTGGAAGGAAATATGGAAAAGACAAATAGGAATAGAATAACTCAACTCCACGGGCCTTACACCCCTAAAGGGGTAGAAAAGGCATAAGGATTAAGTAAGTAAGTAAGCATGTTGTTGTCATGTCTGTGGTGTCTAATATTTTTAGTCAACACAGACTTACGCGGTTTAGATATTTAAAGGCATCGTTATACTTTCCACCAGATGCGCTACTGCACTCTGCTCATTGTTAGTATTTAGATTTCGGTTCAAGTCTCAATAAGGCTATCTGCACGTGTATTTGCTGCAACGAGTCGCTCATCAGTTCGTAGATAGCGCTGCGGAAAAAAGTATTTAAACTCATACCAGCGATACCCATAATGACACGTTAAACCAGTAGACCTATCTCGGTCAATGAGACATACCTACTCTTTACTTTTTCTTTTAGTTCGAACTTGGCAAATAATCTATCTTGTAAGTCAGTTGATACCGTCGATACTAATATTGTACGAATTCCTTGTTACTCTCTGGGCCTTTGCACCGATAACTGGAAGGATGGGATCTGATATAAACCCGGAACTATTCATAGGAGCTATTACTTTTCTTTTTACAATACTAGTAGTATCTCCTTATGTAAGTAAAATTAATTTTTATATAATGGGCTCCTTTAATTTTTTCAAGGTGTGCTTATTTTTCAGCTAAACTAAAACCTATTTAAAAAAAAAACATGAGGGAATTCTCTTAAATATCGATCTCTTCAATTTTTTTTGGTTAGGAAACAAAAATGTCACTTTAGATCAAATCTGGATGGGGAACTTTTGCCATTGCAACGGGCCAGGTGTGTATAGCAGACGTGCTGCAGGGTAGTCTCTAAAGCGCTCCAGGAGCGGCACGTGTGCGGAAAAAGCCATTCACGTTGTTCTTGAATCGCTGTAAATTGTACTCGGTGGGAAACACAGCCCTGGGCAAATTATTCCAAAGGGATGATGTTCTCCGTATAAAAGGCTGCTTGGAAAGCGTTGTACGCGGAGTAACAAGCTGAACCTCATACGGATGTGAAGTATTAGCGAGACGTGTATTTCTAACATGCTCTGGGAGGAATTAAGCGGGCTACATCCTTCATACACTTTCCATGAAAATACTTGTAGAACAGATTCAAGTCGCCAACCGTTCTTCGATGTTCCAGCGAATCAAGGCCGCCGGTCAATTCCAGGTCTCCAATCAGACGAACAGCTCTTCTCTGAACAGAATCCAACAAATGCAGTGTGTGTTTGGGAGCGGAGCCCCAAACATGGGAGCAGTATTCCATAGTTGGTCGAATTTGAGCTTTGTAAAGAATTAACAGTTGTTGTGGAATGTAAAGCTTTCTGGTTCGAAATAATATTCCCAACTTTTGAGAAGCTCTCCTTGCTATGTGTGCAACATGTTCATGCCAGGACATATTTGCTCCCAAATTAACGCCCAACAAATTGAGTGGCGATGCTAGGGGAATGGAGTGCCCTAACATGACTATGTCGGGTTCAGCAACGTTAACTTTTTTAGAAAACACGGCCGCCTGGGTTTTTGTAGCGTTAAATTCCACTTGGTTACTATCACCCCAAGATAGAATTTCTTCCAGATCTTTTAAGTTGAACGACCTCCTGCTGTCTCAGGATATTCTCCTGTGTAGCCGATGTCCCAGCGTTCAAAGTGAATGAAGAGATAAGCGTACTGTCATCTGAAAAGCTGTAGATTGGATTCCCGGTCTTTTCCAGCAGATCGTTAATATAAATGAGAAAGAGAGTAGGAGACAGTATGGAGCCTTGGGGCACACCGGCGTTGATAGTGAAGGTATTCGAAAGAAATCCATCGACCGCCACTCGTAAAGAACGCTCTCTGAGAAAACATGAGAGCAACAAACAGAACTTCTCAGACATACCATAAGAGCGTAACTTAGTCAACCAAGTCCATCATGCCAAACACGGTCGAATGCCTTGGATGTGTCAAAAGCAACGGTCTGAGATTCTCCAAAGTGTTCAGTTGCGTTGTTCCAAACATGTGTTACATAAGTTAGAAGATCTCCTGTTGATCTATGTTACGAAAGCCATATTGGTGATCGCTAATAATATTGAATCCTTCAAGATATTTTAGATGCTGATTGATAACCTTTTTCGTGACTTTCGATATTATTGAAAGCAGTGCGACTGGTCGGTAGTTATTTGGCAAGGTCTTCTTGCCTTTTTTTAGGTATCGGTTGAATTGTGGCACATATCCAGAAGGAAGGAAATAGTCCCTTTCTGTAGGATAGGTTGAAGAGTCTACGGAAAACTGGTGTTAGTTCCCTCACATAGTTTTTGAGAACTATGGTAGGTATTTCGTCAGCCCTGAAGCCTTTTTGGTGTCTAGCTTCATTAAAATACGCTTTATGATACGCTGTCTGAAGACATCTGGCATCTTTGACTGCAATATGGGACTAGTGGTGTTTTTCTTGGAAATCGACAGTAGAATATAAAGCAAAGAATTCAGCCAACAAGTTTGCTTTCTCAACAGGTGTCGTTGCAATAGAATTATCTGGCCGTGTGAGTGGTGGTATGGTGGATTTGGTGAAATTTTGACTAACTGCCTTAGCGACTGCCCAAAAGGCCCTGGAATTGTTGGGACAAGCGAGAAGTTTGTTTCTAATTTGTTGATTGTGTACCTCCTTGGTTTCGTCGATAATTCCTTTGCATCTGTTCCGGGCACGAACAAAGGTGTTACGATTTATGGTGTTAGGATTTTCACGCAATTGTCGGTAGGCAAGTTGTCTAGAAGCAACAGCTTCTTTGTATTTTCGGTCAAACCTAGGCTTACCGTTGGAGGGGCATTTCTTCGAAAAAGTGATGTAAGCTTCCATACCAGCTAAAATAACATCGGAGAACTCCCTGGCGCAGTCAGATGGGTTGTCGGATTGACAACAAACGTCCATCCAAGGAAAAGTTCGAAAATATTCCATGAGATCTTCCCATTTAGATCTGTAGTGTCAAATCTTGCGCGGCTCTCTGTCTGTGTGTATGTGCCCATTTGTGTGTATTGCAGAAAACAGTTGCTATCACTTTTCCCATAAAACTTTTTGGTACACTTTCACCTTCGCCAACCCACTGTTTTGACAACCTTTTGTCTCTAGAGTATAACGGTGGATCCACGTCTCTGCTATAGTCATAAAACGACGTGAGCAGTCCTTCGGATTAAGCTGCTACTTTTCCAAACACGATAATGAAAATGTCCTTATTCGTGCGTTTTCCATTCGGCGCGCCTCGGCGTGTCTATCTGTCTAATTCATCCTTGCGATATGTCCAGCCCAATTCCACCTTAATATACATATTCGTTGTATTACATCTGTCACTTTTGATTTTCTTCGTATCTCGATGTTAGGAATACGATCTTGCAGTCTAATATTTAGCATTCTCCTCTCCATTGCTCTTTGGGTCACCTGGAGTTTATTTATTATATTATTTAAAGCCCACGTTTCAATGCCTTATTTTAATACCGGCAGTACATATTTATTGAACACTTTTGCTTTTATTATATTTAGGTAGTCCAATTTAAATGTAGATTGTAACCTTCCGAACGCAGACCAAGCTAACGAGATTCTTTTTTCAAGTCACCCTTTAAATTATTTTTTGATATTTCGATTGTTCTAAAGATATGAATGCTTGTACCTTTCCTATTTTTTCACCTTCTGTTAATAATTCCTGGCTGTTATCTTCACTTTCGTTGTTCAACTATTTGGTATTGGTGAAATTTATTTTTAGACTTATTTCTCGAGTCATCAGCATTTCTTGCAATTCTTCCCTTGTGTTGAAAATCAGAGTGAGATTAGCTGCGAACCTTAAGGTGATTTAATCGTTTACCGTCCATTAGTATTCCTTTATTTTCCCACTTTAACAATTTCAACATGTCTTCTAGAGGCAACGTGAACAGCTTTGGGGATATCTAATCGCCTTGTCTAATTCCTCTTTTAATTTTGATTTTATTTGTTTTTTTCTTCAAGCATTATTTGTGATGTGGCATTTTTTATATATGTATTCAAGAAGAGTTGTGTATTTTTCATCGACTTTGCTATTACTTACGGCGTTAAGGACTCTCCATATCACTACCGAATCAAATGCTTTTTCGTAGTCAACCATTGCTATCCATAAGGTGACCTTATCTTCATTGGCTTTTTCCACTAGTCATGTAATTGTTTGAAGATGGCTCTTTGGGTTACCTGGTGTTTATATATTATACTTCTATTTAAAACTAACGTTTCAGTGCCATATGTTAATACCGGCATTACAGATTAATCGAACACTCTGGCTTTTATTTCCATGTCCAATTTAAATGTGGATTGGAACCTTCCGAACGCAGACCAAGCTAACGAGACTCGTCTATCCAAGTCAACCTTTAAATTATTTTTTAAAATTTCTGTTTTTTATTCTGAACGTTTGTACCTTTCCTATTCTTTTACCTTCTATTAATACTTTCTGGCTACATATATATATATATATATATATATATATATATATATATATATATATATATTTTTTTTTTTTTTTTTTTTTTTTTTAAATTTCAGACCGTTTTAACTAATCTGTTAAGAAAAGCTATATGGTACTATTTAGCATTGATAGCGATATTTGTGACATTTATTGCAATACTATATACACCAATAGGATTTCCTTATTGTAGTGATTCTGAAGCGCCTAGACCGCAAAGGCACTGGATTATGGTAGGTATGCCATGATTGGTCAATGTTGCTAGTCTTATTTCTATAGTGCCTATAATAGACATATACTACTGGAAAGATTGTGATTTCATGTTATAAGTACAGTCAGTCAAGTCGTGCCACCTATAACTTGCAGTTGATAAAAGATATTCCTTTTTTTTTGAGGTTATTGTTGGCACCCCTGTAAACAATGCTTTGTGGAAAGAGATTTATGTCTAACCTTATTTATGGTTAAATAGTACATTATCGAGCATGATTGTTGCATACGCTTCGCATTTTGAGGCTGTGTTCATATGTCATTATCTAAAAGGTCCGAAAATGATGCTTACAGCCGCTGCTAAGTATATGCGCAAGCCGAGGGCATTCGTTAGCAAGTGGGTGAAACGATACTCTTAGTTAAAAAATGTTGGTAATATACCAGAACTTGGTTCGAGAGGAAAAGTGTCGGACAAGGACAAAAAAATGATTATTAACATGTTTTCTCGAAATCCGCAATTAGCTTTAGGCTAAAGAGTGCAAAAATTAAAGCAGAAAGGTTTGGATTCACACTCATCTCTAATGATTTGAAATAGCCGAGTACGTGCTGAGCGAAAAACAGAGAGAAACGACTCGCGTAGGCAGAGGAACACATAGAGCCAGACTGGGACAATAAATTTTTTCCTATGAAGCTTCGTTTTGGAGTTATGCTATCACCCCACGAGTTTGGTTAATTTCCATTAACCGATTGGTTAAGCGCACGGTGAAACACCCAGATCTATGTTTGGGAATGTTTTTCAGAAAAAAGTTTTGGTAGACTTCACCTACAATTTGAGCGCTGGACAAACGCTCCAGATTTATTCCTAACATTGGGGTAAAAGGTGTAGCCAGTGGAAAGGGCAATCAGGAATCGTCATACTATATTGGCCATCTCAGTCGCCCGCGGCAGACCCAATCGAGAACGTATACGCAGTGAAGCAGCTAACACGGCAAATTCGGGCAATTGGGAAATCTTTGCCCCTGAAAATGCCAGGCTAACATCGACCCTGATGGGGACTGGACAGATTACTGAACCATTAACATTTTATTGGCAACTCTTTATTGGATGTAAAATTTTTTTAAATAAATACGTTTTTTAATGGACAGTGCGCGACACGTTCTGGCTTGACTAACTGTAGAGAAATTAACAGAAAATTTTTTAAATGAGATTTAAATTCATATTTTCATTTTAGCATACTCGTAGGCAATTCTACAATGAAACAAGCCTAAAACACTCGGATTCTGGTTTTTTTTTTTATGCTCAACATGGATAGAAATTCTCCGAAAATTCTTAAACCATATGTTAAGGAACTTAGTGCAGCAGAATCGTTGGAAAATAATTGTCAACAGTATAGTTTATGTGGCATGCCATTAATACATGCTAAAACTGTCAAGAAAATGTACGTCAATTTTCATTCCATACTTTTTATGTTATTGATTTGACATACATATAGGTATTGCGGAAGAAAAGTAATGAGACTAACTTTTTTAACAATTTGCTTTAGTGTTTTAACAAATCAAGGTTATTCTCCTCAATGTGGTTTCCTCCGAGCGACGGAAGAAATGTTCGTACTAGTGTTGAAAAGCTTCTTTTGGATTGCGATTCAGCTTGCTGGTTACAATCATTTAGATACCCATCAAAGTACTAAAATGGCACTGTCGATGGATTTATGAGTTGAGATAATAACAAGAAATATGGAGACTGAGATCTTGTAAGTCGAGAAAATCACAGGATTATGTTTTCTGCCAACAATTTGGAGACTGTTGTAATCAAAGAAATATTGCTACCTAGAACCCACATTTCTTTCTACTCCCATTGCGTCATTTTAAGTAGTGATTTAAAACCCTCAATAATAGATGGCGTCACTTTTTTGACCAATCAAAGTACACAATTTAAATAAATAACATAACTAAAAGTTCAACAATCTATGATGCACGACTTGTGAAATTCATTTTCAGGTCGTATTGTAATTAAAATTACGTTCTAACCACTTACTAGATATCTTTACTCATAAAAGAAATCATAGGTTTGGGCTCTTAAGAGTGTTCAGGTTCTACATAATAGATGGCTCCACATGAAAGTTAGACACAGTTTTTAAGTAGCTGAAGAATCAAAGTATATTTGAATCTATCATCCAAGGGCATACAATACCTTTTCGTACATGTTTCACACTCTACCTAATGGACAGCGTGTACTGAAGACATACATTCTTTGTGGACGATTCCCTTACTGCCAAAAGACAAATAGATATCGATTAGATGGAGGGTTAGCAGTGTGTCATTCACGACTTTATGGTTTTGTTTTGGGTTCGTATTCAATCCACGATGTGCTGAGGCAACTGAAGAATTCTAGCTCTCTTTTAATGCAGTGCAGATGATTAAGTCACGAGATTCATTGGAACAATATTAGTTTTTTCATGACTAATTCCTGTGATAACATCTGATAGACGCCAAATTGGGTCAAATTAAAATTGAACATTCTCAATGTCCCTTGACGATCTGACATTACAAGAATAGTCACTTTTACCACGTCCGTCTTCCATTGCTTCTTAGGCACTGAACCAGGGCTTGGACCATCTGATTTTGTGCCCTGGATAGGGAGTGTTTGACGTCATTCTTTGGTAACATTCCATAAGTTATTGTAGCGGAGTCGCTAAGCTCATCATAAAATTTGACAGAGCACTTTTCTTCAATATTTCGCCGGTTTATATTTGCAACACATCTCACAAGCACAACTTCCCTCCAGACGCTGTCGTGATGCTGTAGCAGTTTCAAACTGTATTGAATTTACAGCAGCGGGTAATGGAGTGGATGACAGCAGTGTTGCCCATTCATGCATGGCGTCGCCAGTCCCATTGCTTTTCTGCCAAACCCCGTTATTATCTATTGACCTAAAAATAACTAGAAATACCTCAAGACGTCATTTAAATCGAAATAAGTACGGATATAGAATTGTTTTTATTTTTATTTGCATTACACTTTGTATATTGAATTTTTCCTTTTTGTTGTTTAGCGAATATAGTACGTGGATCCCTACCAGTGAGCCGAAATTTCCTGAAAATGAGACCCTTAAATTTTCTCTGGTATCTAAGGAACGTATATTACCAACGCAAATAAAATATAACATCCAAATTTCAGGTAATTAATAAGGAATACTATATTCTGTTTACAGGGTATTTTTAACTTACAAACATTGGGTGAAAAGTCCCAAGACTTTCTAAAAGATGGCAGCACAAATATAAAAAAAACATATGTCTTCAGAGTGGCTGGATCTGCATGAACGCGGACCGAAGTGCCCAAAAACACAAACATCAGTTGGAAAGGTTTTGTCAAGTATTTTTTGAGATACGAATGGAATAATACTGATCGACTATCTTGAAAGGGGCGACCAAACACCGGAGATTATTACGTTGGTTTATTGGACCTATTTGAACCTATTTATGGAACACCCTGTATTTTTTTATGAGATGGATTAAGAGGCTGCCAAGTGACCTGCAGGCAGCCGGTTCGAATCTGGCGCTAGCGGCTGGATGTTGTGACGTCCCAGATATTAAAGTAAAAATCATATATACAAGCTCGTGGCAAGTTCGTGAGGCCAATAAAACAGTAGAAATCTTTTAAAATATGTTAAGAAAAGTTTAGCATTATGTCCCATTTTTCATAATTTACTCGAAACGATGGAATTTTGCTAGTAAGCCATTGTTCTAAACTTACCCTCAAATACAGTGCTGTCAAAATCAGTGACATTTTGAGGTGAAACTGTCAAATTCAGTGATATTTTAACACGAAAGCATTTAATATGAGACGCTTGCAACTCCAGCACCCGAAGGTAAATAATTTATATAGTACAGCCGAGCCTCACACCTGTTTATGTTATTTTATTAAGCATATTTGTTTTAGGGCCTGACAAGCTAATATTTTACCTAACTCCAAAAGCAAACGCAAAGTTCATAAGCACATCTCTATCTGATACGGTGAAACCCATAGTGCTGTCTTTCCAGAATCGCCCGATATATGTGATATTGTACCAACTAGGAAAAGGCGATGGTAAGAAAATTAATGTATTGCCACAGTAAACATAAAACACAGTAGCGATGCTGAAAAAAATTTCTAGGTCCTATTTTTTTCATCATGCATGCGTCCCCTATCATACCAACAGCATGGCGGTAAAATTTCGTTACGCGGGCTTTTCAGAAAAAGGTTTTTTTTTTTGGAATAGGCTCAAAATGGTCTAATTTTGAAAGACTTACGAGAAAATATCGGGGGAGAAGGTTTTTACACTTTTTTTGCATATAAACATTGATACGTAAGCATACAAAAGTCTAGTATGCTATTGACAACCACTGATCGAAACTGCTCGGGAGAACTCAGTTCGTTTATGCGCATGCGCCGAGATGATGATACTACATTTACAGTCATAGTAAAATTCCAACCAATAAGGAACTTTGCTGTGAAATTTTCTTTGCGGAAAACAACACGCAAAGAACAAATCTCAAGGTTTTTTTTTGGAATAAGCCTAAAACAGTCTAAGTTTGAAAGATCGACGAGAAGAAATCGAGGTAAGGCTATTTTTGCTAACTTGAACTAACTTTGGTCTCCACTCACTAATATAGTACATATATCATTTTTTCACATTAAGATAGGACTTTTTTTCATTATTTAATGTATTTTGTAATTGCTGCTTATTTAATTCAGGTTAGTTTCAGTTAGTTCAGGTTAACAAAAACGGTTACCTCCTGATTTTTTCTCATAAATTTTTCAAATTTAGGTCATTTTAAGCCTATTTAAAAAAAAAAATCTTCCATTTTCTGAAAAGCCCGCGTACCGAAATTTTACCAAAAATAATGACAATAAACAATTTTGTGATAAGATTAGATTATAACTGAAAAAAATTTAATAATTTTTTGAAAAGATTAGGCTGACCTCTACATTTCACCCATTAGTGTGAACGGAGCCTATTCTTCCGAAAACAACTGACAGTTTCGATCAGTGGTTATCAAGAGTTGTCAGTGACATAGGTTAATTTTTATTTACCACAAAAAAGTGTAAAAAGGACTTCCCCCCGATATTTTCTCGTCTTTCAAAATTAGACCATTTTAAGCATATTCTAAAAAAACCCCTATTTCTGAAAAGCCCGCGTAACGAAGTTTTACCAACATGGCTGCCAGCGCGGTCGCGGGTTGTGTTTACATCCGGATTTTAAGGAGAATCTTTTTATAACGTGCTCTAAAACTCATTATTAATAATTTTCTAATAAGTAAGTGACTCGTTTGACGTTATAGTTGAACATAATTATAAAAACAGGAAATTTTTGTTGTGCGGTTAGTGCTTGTAAAAATATATGTGGTATTTCCAAAGGAGTTAGTTTTTTTAGATTTCCGAAAGTCCTAAAAGGTAATTTATTCATAATTCTTTATTTCTATTATGCAATATATTATATAAAGATTATGATAATTGTAAAGGGTTGATTGATTTGTCCTTTAGTTACTTAAAATAATTAATACTCTAATAGGCCGTAAACAAAAGCCAATCACCTTCCGCTTAATTTATCCCTTAAAGAATATCAAGAAAAAAAAAAACATTCATACCTCTGACATATTTTGGTCCCATATCGGATAAAATATCTCAATTTCTCACGGTCGAAAAAACAATAATAGCTTTAAAACCGGTCAAAAATTATCTAATATATTTTTCAATGCCAAGAATAAAACTAATAAATATAATAAATCAGGAGTTTATAAACTTAAGTGTCAAGAGTGCAATAGCTGTTACGTAGGCCAAACAGGACGGAATTTCAAAACAAGATTCACAGAATCTTATAGGTTAAAAAATGAAAAATTGCTAAGCATTTCTTAGAAACAGACCATCCATTTCCTAATATTAATTGTTTATCAATACTTCATACGGCACCAAAAGGATCAGAACTTAATTTCTTAAAATCTATAGAAATTTACAGCCGTTCAAAGAAACCTAATATAAGTTTATTAAGTAGTCGAGTAAACGCCGGAAATTCTGTCTACCAAGTTTTATAGCACCTAATATACCCACATCCTTTCATTATATAAACATAAATACAAAAAATTTGTTTTAGTCTTGGTTAAGCGTTTGAAAATGTAGTTGCTACTACGAATCAATTTGGATATTGAAAATTATATCAGATTTAACTTTAATGGAGTAAAAAGTGTGTTCATTTCATTTTTAAGTTCAGAAGAAAGACAATCGGATCTTAAAATAGCCGGTCAAGTGCAACTTGAACTTGCGCAATTAGTGTCCGTACGTTGATTGCTTTTAAAAAATAAAAAATTTTTGTTACGGTGATGATGATCAGTGACAAGTTTTTTTTTTTTTTCCGAACATTACTGAAAACTGATGACCTTGACTTGTTTTTTTTTATATATCAGATAAATTATTAAAGGTAATGCACTCCTGATAATTTTCGTTCAATTTATACCCTGCGCAGAATATTCCAGAATTATTTCAAAATTTTTTGGTCAGAACTGTTCGAGATAAGGGAGGACAGCGATTTTTCGCAAATTTTAAAAAATATTACAAAGAGGAGTGTGCGCAAGTATATATATATATATATATATATATATATATATATATATATATATATATATATATATATATTTTGAACTCGTGTTTTTACAAGCTTTCATCTGACACCCCATTCGATGACCTGGTAAAAAAAAATTCACTTCCGATTTCACCCCCAAAAGTAATACCCTTAAATCAGAATTTAACTTTCATAACTACATTGCTCTGATGACGCCATCACTTCCTATTTAAGTATAAAATTTCAACATTGTATGTCAAATAGTTTCGGAGAAGATCGGGGTGTAACAGACAGAAAGACGGATGGACAGACGGGTGGACAGACACCGAAGTGATCTTATAAGCGTTCTATACGGAACATTAATGATAATTATAATTATTTTCAATATCTTCAGATTACTGGGATTCGTTGAAATATAAGGAGCATGATTGTTGACGTTATACGCACGAAGCTGAAGGTGTGCAGAGATATAATCTTCTCCCCCGAACAATATCTCTAATAGTGGTCAAAAATTCAACAATAAGATATTTAAATGAATAACGTACAAAAAGCGTTGAAGCCAAATGTATTTTTCCCTTGTATTTTTTAACTTTTTTCCTGTTTTTTGTATATCTTTTTC
Organism: Pachyrhynchus sulphureomaculatus; assembly: GCA_019049505.1. NCBI lineage: Eukaryota > Metazoa > Arthropoda > Insecta > Coleoptera > Curculionidae > Pachyrhynchus > Pachyrhynchus sulphureomaculatus. The sequence continues at coordinate 233,138,352 of CM032446.1, read as the reverse complement.
TAAAAAAAGACTTCTCGTTTTTTTCTTCCTTTCAATCAGCAAAATTTATTTTTATTCTACAGAATAGGATTTTTTTTTTGAAAGAAGGAATTTGAATATTTCAAAAACTCGCGGGCATTATACTAGTAATATGGCGACAGGTTAGGTGATCATTACAAACTCGAACACCTTGAGATCAAAGGTACTGAGTCGGACTGTCGCTACTCTGTTTTCTGTTTACTGTGGTATTGCCTTCTTTAGTAGATATGTCGTTTTCCAATTACTTGTTATTTTAAGGCTTATGCATTATGCGCGCTAGTTCCATGGATTTGGTTACCATCACTGATTACTGTAACTTTTCTTCTCGTGTTTGATTTTTTTAAGTAGGAGCATTAATTTTACTTAGTTATAATGCTCGTTTAACAAAGTAATTTGGTCAGATGAAGTTAATAAACATCCAAAATAACTATTTTAAAAATGCTGCTTAAAAATGTAGTAAAATGTGTGGATCATGACCGTGCCAGCGTTGTTTTACATAGAGCCCTGCATTTCATATCCAAGATTCAGTATATGCGGATAAAAGAGGATGTTTTCGTATTGTCTATGCAATATTTTTTATACGTTCGCTTTTTCTTTCTTTTTCTTTCCTCTTCGTATAGGCTTGATTGCCGTTTCTTACCTTCTTTATCTATTTTATATCCATGAAAATGACTCCATGCAAAAAATTGCTTGGTTTTCAAATTGCTGTCTCTATAATAAATACTCTGGCGAAATTTTGTACGAATTTGTTGGGTTATGCAGTTTTTACGATTTTTTTTCTTTCGAAAAATAAAAGTTATATGGAGCATCTTGCAGTTGTAAAAGTTTCTGACTAAAGAGGGTGATGGACCAAAAGTAATACTCGAAAGAATACCCTAGGTGTACGGAAATGAGAGCCTATATTATTGGCTGTCATCGACCCCAGATCAGAAAGACCAATTGAGACAAAAATTTAGGTTTTGCTGCTGTCAGATCGACGAATGAAGATCCCAGATTGGCGAGGGCGGAAATTTCTCAAGAATATTTGGCCGTTTTAGAGAATAATGAGGGTTACTTTTTACGAATTGTCACAAGCGACGAGACTCCACACCTCCAAACAAAATAAAAACTCAATTATCTTCTGCAAATTTGATGGCGACGGTTTGTTGGAACTGCGAAAGAATTTTTTTTTTATTAAACATATGGAAAAAGGTCCACAACTAATGGAAAGGTTTACGGAAGAACAATCCAAAACGTCGTAATTCATGGAAAACCAAAACTTTGCTATTGTACGACTGAAAGTTAGGGATTCATTGAGTTACAACATCCATCCTGAAGAAAGGTCTCAGTAGCCAGAAATTTTCCTCATGTGATGAGTTGAAAGCCACTGCAGCGTCGTTTTTTGAGGCAGGAACAAAAGACATTTTGCGAGTTTCCCTTTATAGCTAAGTAGATAACGTAAAAAACACTCTTATGCTTATCAGAGAATTAATTTCTCTGTTTTGACCCTCGATTTTATGAAGAGCTCCCAGTGCTCGTTTTCGATTTGCTTGACTAATGATTTAGTAAAATTACGGATTCTTTTATAATTTTCGCATGATTCTGCAGCTGGTGCCATTAGCTCATTAAACTGGACTTCCTTTTTGGGTTGCTCTTTGGTTTCTTTGCGAAATCGTGGTATTTTGTTCTGTCTGTCGTTTTATATTAATTTTCAGCTGCAGAAGTACTTCTTCCATTCGTATTAATTCGATTTTGTATATTACCTTTGTTATGTAACTTCAAAGATATAAATCATAGAGATTGCAGTCTGGTTGCCTTGGAGGCCACGAATTTCTCTATTTCGGCCTACATAGGTGTTATGAAACTTATTTAAATTAAATAAATATTTCGCTACTGAAATGTTAGGGAGCACCATCTTAGGTAATCTAAGCCAGTAATTCCTTGTAAATGTTACCTTGTGAGTGAATAAAATTAATCTAATAAAGTTTTCGTTTACACAATTTTGTTGTAAAAGGCACTCGCAAAATCTGAGTCTATTGCATTGTTTTAAGGAAGTTAACGAAAATAATGAAAAATACTTTAATTTGATTTTATTTGATAAATTAAAAAAAAATACATGGGTCCTTATGGGAAACGGTTCCATTTACTGTAGCAAATGTATATTTTTTTATATCACAAAAAAATATTCGCAAAATATGTAATTTGGATATATTATAGATCAAAATCTGATGAATATTTAAAAAAAAAAAATTTTCAACTAATGAGGAAGCTTTTTATGAATGAAAAATTATAATACAGTGAAGTTCGTTATAAGCAGACTACTGTAATTATCAATGATTTCGAGCAATAACCTATACCAGGCGAATGAAGTGGCAACACCGCATTGACAAAAAAACTTAAATGCGTCTATGTTCGGCGTAAGTTACATCTACGTATATGAATCGTTAAACGTAAAGTAAATTTTTAAACAAAAAAAGTAATAAAACTAATGTTTCATTTAGAATGCCTTTAATTATTCACGCTAGTAACAGTTTCTAGTAGTTATAAATATTCAACGCATAGTAATATTTTTTTTAATCTTAAATAGTATTGAAATATCGCATATATAAAATAAATAATTATTTTGAAACAATACTTTTTAAATATTCAATATTTAGAACACGCGGTGATTTCGTTACAGGAATTTTATTATTTTCATCAAAGATTAGAACTGTCAGTATCACTGTTTACCATTCGTTTTTTTTTTCGCCACATTTCCTTTGACTCAATCTTTGTCTATAAGCTGCTTCGGTAACATGTTTTCTCTTCCAAATACATATTTTTTTCCATTTTTGTCACGAATTCCGCATTCTTCTATAATATATATAAAATGCAAGTCTCTCTGTCTGTCTGTCCGTCCGTTTACTGCGCTTATCACTGGAGAACCACTTATCCGATTTACGTACTTTTTTAAAACATACATATGTTCTCTGGTCAGGTTATAGGTTATATTTTATTACGATAGGTAGCATAAGGAATGAGCAGTGACGATAATAGGGAATGAAGTCGCAAAAAAGTTAGCCACTAGCGCGTTCCCTTGCAATACACATCCTAAACCATTAAATATGGAACAATATTATGTAGCAGAGAAAATCTATAATCTATAATATATATATATATATATATATATATATATATATATATATATATATATATATATATATATATATATATAAATATAAAATGCAATGTCTCTCTGTCTGTCTGTCTGTGCGTTTATCACCCGAGAACCACTTATCTGATTTACGTATCTTTTTTTAAATTTATACATATATTCTTTGTCCAGGTTATATAATAAAAATTTATATCTGTAATATATATAAAATGCAACGTCTCTCTGTCTGTCTGTCTGTCTGTTAGTGCGCTTATCCCTCGAGAACCACTTATCCGATTTACACGATTTTTTAAATTCATACATATGTTCTCTGACCAGCTTATAGATACATATATATTTTATTACATCTATAATATATATAAATGCAACGTATCTCTGTCTGTCTGTCTGTCTGTCTGTCTGTCCGTTAGTGCGCTTATCACTGGAGAACCACTTATCCGATTCACGTACTTTTTTTTTTTTAAACATACATATGTTCTCTGGCCAGGTTATAGACTATATTTTAATACGATAGATAGCATAAGGAATGAGCAGTGACGATAGTAGTGAATCAAGTCCAACTGTTATAAAATATGCGATGTTGCCGCTTTTTTATTGAATAAATTAGCAATATTTATTTTGAGTTTTTCGCAAACCTAGAGCTCAATAACATAGATAGCAGTTTTTTTAATATGTCTTTAACATATTTACTGTATAAATTTTGTAATATTAATACGTTACAATATACTTAGATCTTTCGTTTTTTTTTTTTCTTTTTCTTAAGTTTGGACTAAACAATCAAAAGTTAGTCTATTCATATAAAAACTCTAATAAATAATACAAACATATTGGAAAAATAATGTCAAACGTGTCAGTAATATATAATACCATTTATTTATTACTGTACACTTCATTAAAAATATAAATGTATGCTTACTTTTGGTTACACCTATACCACCGCAACTTCCTTAAAATACTACACATACAAATGTGAGCAAAATTTCTTTACTTGTTCGATCTCTAGTTATTACTCAATTATTATTGCCTTTGCCTTATCGCCTTCTATAATTAGGACGTAATTCTCTTGGTAATAAAATTACAAAATAATAAAGTTCTATTTTTTTTTTTAGGTACACCTTTGAATTTCGACTTCACTATGGAAGTTTCAGATCTTCATATAGGTCCTACACTAGATTTTTCAGTATCTGGTAGATACGTCCACGAAAGCAGGATGGAAAAAACTGCAGCTTACTTAGGGTTTTTAAATCAGTTTCCAGACTGGACGAACGTTATTGCTTGGTTAGCCGCTTATCAATCTTATGAAATATAAAGACTGAAGCTTTATTTTGGACGACGTTTTTAAATCAGATAAATTGACATAATAAAGTACTATTTTCTTGTTATTTAGTTTTGTAACAATGGTGTAACCGTTTATTTGTTGATAATGAAAATTTATAAACTTTATGACGTAGTTTTTTTTTGTTCTTCACTTCTGCGGCACGTGTGACACTGGATCAATTAAAAGAAATTAAAACTAACTAAGGAAATGGAGACAAAACACTCCACAAAACTACACTGTTTTATTCTTTCGGTGTTACTCCGGTTCCTCTATTGGTTTAATAAATTCTCTATTCTGGTTTTTACCCGACTACATCCATACATGGGGTGAAAAGTTCGGAGACTTTCCTACAGATGACAGCACAAACAAAAACCATATGATTTTGTGTTAGTGTCAACTCTCAGAAGATTCGTGTAAAATTTTCATGACAGTTGGTCTATTAGCTTGAGAGTTACAGCTGTTTGAGTGACGCTCGTTTTGATTTTTGCAAAACACTGGAACATAAAGAATCTCCTGTGTTGATTAAACATTGCGTTTTGATGGGGAAAAACGTAGCCAGAACCCAAGAATGGCTTGAGAAGTGTTATGGCACCTTTGCTCCGTCGAAAGCAACTACATGTCGATGGTTTAGTGAACTTAAATGCAGTCGTACCAACACCGATGGCAGTCACTCCAAAAAATCCAAAAAAAGCCAACCATATTGTTCTGAATGATCGAAAAGTGAAAGTGAGATGATTATCAACAGAACGCGTGAGGCATATTTTGAATGAATATTTGGATATGAAAAAGGTATGTGCCCGATGGGTGCCGCGCACTGTCACGAATAATCAAAACATCAATGTGTCAAAGCTTCAGAAACTGTTCGGCACTGTTTCGGCGTAATCAAAGGAGATTTTGCGTCTATTCGTAACAATGGACGAAACACGGATCCACCACTACACGTCTGAGTCCAACAGTCAGTCTGCAGAGTGGCTAGAATCGCATAAATGCCAACCGAAGCATCCAAAAACACAAACATCAGCTGGAAAGATTTTGACAAGTATTTTTTGGGATGCGCGTGAAATAATACGGATCGACTATCTTGAGAAGGGCGAACAGGCACCGGAGACTGTTACGTTGATTGTTTGGACGATTTGAATGGTGAAATCAAGAAAAAAGGCCTCATTTAGCGTACAAAAAAAGTTGTTTCCCTGAGATAATGCATCAGCAAACAGGTTCATAAAATCGTTGGTGAAATTGGAGCAATTGACCCCCGACAATTATTACCTTTATCCAATTTTGAGAAGCTGACTCTAGGGAAAGAAATTTGGCTCAAAGGAATAAGCCGAATGGGAAACTGAGGCTTATTTTAAGCCGCCTACACACGATCAAGTAAGTTGGTCTGAGCAGTTTGTCATGCAAGTTCGTCAAATAAGTTTGACGATACAAGTCGAGTCCTCAGGTTCAAGTAAAATGGACAGACGAGCTTCTTCATCAGTGTGCTCCGGTTGCCAATTGTATTATTATTTGTTGTTTTTATTGCATTTCCATCATGGATATAAACCACTGGACTGTTACTGGAAGAGAAGACGGTTAAAAGGAAATCAAACAGATCAAAGTAGAGCAAAGAATGGTTATTTAAAAAAGTGGCAAATTATTGCCACATTAATTTATTGAACGAATTAAAGTGAGCCCCAAAATTGGCATAGCTTTATGAGGATGGACGAAGATACTTACTTATTATTGCTCTCACTTGTTTCGCCAAAAATAAAAAAAAAAAATATGACAGCGAGAACTACAAGTTGGTGAGTTGGGTGATTTGAAGGCTGGATAACGTTCTACACGATCTAACTTACTTGTCAAGCCGTCAGTCTTCCAACTACTTTTCTGACAAACTCGTCATCAAACCATCCAACTCACCAATTTCGCGCCCACACCATCAAACTTACTTGACCAACTGGCTTGACCAGCCAAGTTGGACCAACTTACTTGATCGTGTGTAGGGACCATTCGAGAGCTCCACAAATCGTACTGTATGAAAAGTATCTAAATGTTGAAAGATCACTGAAATAGGTGTATCTCTCTTAAAGGAAACTATATTCAAGAATAAAATCGATTTTTCGCAAAAATATTGTTTTTTCGGCACTTTTCACCCCATGTAGTATGGTGGATATCGTCCAATGAATTGCTCTCACTAGATATCCTGATTTTCAGAACATTTGATCTTAAAGATCTAATAAGGACAGTCCTTGCTCTATTTAGATGTCTCGAATCATAATACTGATTGGGGACTGCTTCAGTTTTTATTAGTGGCGGCTCCTCAATGAGAGCACATGAGCACGTGAACCCGTTGTCAACAACAAGGTAAAATGCAAATTATTTTGTATTATACCTTAGTCATACAAACGTCTTTTAAAGAAGTGAACCTTCCCTACAAATGGACAAGAACAATTTATAACAACTCTAATACTTTAAGTACCGTTAAACCTCGAGTTGTCACTGAAGCTCCCTAAGCGCACAAACTACAAGAACTGGATGTAAAGCAAGGCGATATACGGCGCTGTCTCGTTTTATGCGTTTTTTTGCGTTCTGGCAAACTGTCTCTCTCTAATACGAAGATGTAAATTCGTCGTTTTTTCTCTCTCCATGGTTTACACTTACTTGGTGATCTTCCGGATTTGGATTGGCATAGAAGCGTCGTGTTGATATTTTACATCTAATCTAAGCGATTCTAGTCAGAGTAGTTAAATTTGGTTTTGGCGCTCAAGATTTTGCAATAAAGCTAGATATTTGATCTATATTTTTGCAAAACTAGTAAAGATTGTGGATAGAGACACTTTGCTCAGGATATATTATGGCCTTTTTAATGGTGTTGCAAGCTATGGAATAGTGGCGTGGGGCTCTACATATGATAACGCAATGGGATCTCTTGCACGTATTCAGAAAAGACTAGTAAAAAATTATTAATAAAGCTAGATCAATAACTGTTAACAAGAAACCATTAAATATAAAACAAACATATGCACTGGAGATCCTTTTGCATAATTATGCGAATTTGCGTGATGAGTACACCACCTCAAGAAAGATTATCAGAAATAAAAATATTACACTTAGAAGGGTTTATCTAGGACAGTGGTGCTCAAACGGTCGATCGCGAGTGCTTTTTGAGTCGATCTCGAGAAAAAAATTCCGATATAGAACTATTCACAGATTTTGTTTTAGGTAACTAAAACAAAATGTAATGAATAAACTACTAAAATTTATTCGATCCACAATTAGGCCAGAATAACCCCCTCATCACTTTCTTTTATCGTAATAACCCCCTGCTAGCGGCAAAAGGTGGCTTTATCAAAGGAACGCGCGGTACTTGTCAAAGAAAAGCCGCGTTTTTTATTCCCGCCGATTTTTCTAGAAACTTCGGGCGGCGTGTTTGACGGGAACATTCGAGACTTCGTTCGCGCCGATATAAATGTTGCGCCTGCAGGAATAGGAGTCAGTCTGAGTTGTAACTTGAAGGCGATACATCGATACAAAGTTTATTAATAAATAGTCCAAATGAGTGCGGCGAAGAAAAGTAAAACATTTTAATAACGATTGGGAGGAAGAATTTTTCTTTTGCATGGTAAAGGATAAGTGCATTTGTCTCATTTGCCGTGCGTCAGTTGTAATACCTAAGCGTGGGAACTTAGAGAGGCATCATAAAACGGTTCATAAAAACTATAAAAAGGATTTTCTGTCACAGAGTGAATTTAGAAAACGAAAAGTACGTGATTTGATAACTTGTTTGAAAAAAGAACAAACCATGTTCACAAGACCAGCCAAACAATCAAAAGCTGCAACGATCGCGTCATTTAAAATATCTCATATATTGGCGAAACACAAGAAACCATTTGATGATGGATTGGTTGTGAAGGAAGCATTTATTGAAGCGGGTGAGACTTTATTTGGAGATTTTAAAAATAAAACAGAGATTATGTCTGCTATTAGAGAACTTCAGTTATCTCGTCCGACTGTCACAAGGCGTGTTGAAGTCATGAGTCAGGACATGGCAGATAAACTAAAACATGATATTATGGAATGTACATACTTTTCTTTACAGTTCGACGAATCCACCGATATGACAGACACTGCCCAGCTGTTTATTTTTATTCGAATGGTATTCAATGACATGTCGGCTAAGGAAGAGTTTTTGACAATGATTCCTCTGAAAGGAAAGACCCGTGGCGAAGATATATATGACGTTTTTTCTTCAATTTTGTAACAAACTACAAGCTACCAATATATAAACTAGTGTGCATTACAACCGATGGAGTACCAGCAATGATTGGAAACAAAAACGGTTTTGTGACATTGTGTCGAGCTAATGATGATTTCCCTTCATTTTTCTCCTTCCATTGCATTATACATCAACAAGTTTTGTGTTCAAAAGTTCTAAACATGGAGGAGATTATGGGCATTGCAATAAAAATTGTGATTTCTATCCATGCACGTAGCACACGGACGTCAGGTGGTTGAGTCGCGGAAAATTCCTAGAAAGGTTTCAAGAATTATTGCCCGAAATAACAGCTTTTCTGGACGAAAGAGGTGATGACACTCAGATGCTGAAAAACGGAAAATGGCTGACTGATTTGGCATTTTTGACAGACATCACAATGCATTTAAACACACCATTAATTTGGAGCTTCAAGGTAAAGGAAAAACTATTATCGAGATGATTAGCGCAATAAACGCATTCAAAAGTAAATTGCAACTTATGATGGATCATCTGAAAAGAAAGGATCTGAAAAATTTTCCGTCTTTGAAAGCAAGGATTCCTCAGTTAAATTATGATATTTATGAGGCAGAATTATCAAATATTTTGGGCCAATTCGAAATACGTTTTTATGATTTCAGTAAATTGGCAAATATCGCATCATTTATGAGTTATCCTTTTTTGTGTAAAAACATTGAGGAATTAGTTACTGAAATAGCAAGTCAGTTTAACATGGACTCATGTTCTGTTGAAAATGAGTTAGTGCAGATTATATCAGATATACATCTCAAAGCCACAGCATCTGATACAAAATTCTGGTGTTTTATATCTGAAGATAAATATCCGAATCTAAGGCAAATCGCCCTTCAACTGACGGCAATGTTTGGGTCAACTTACTTGTGCGAGTCTGCATTTTTTGAAATGAAGATAATTAAGTCAAAATATCGCAATCGACTAACTGACGAACATATGTCATCATGCTTGCGATTAGCACTCAGTAATTACGTACCATCTTATGAAAAGTATGCTGAGGACATGCAGTGCCACGCTTCAACATCCAAAGTAACTCTTTAGTTAAGAGTTTGTCTAAACACTAGAACTCGTTTGTTTTGTAAGAACCAATAAACTCGCAATTTTGAATAATTATGAGTTTTTTCATTGACATTTTAGAACAGACCTACACTTACTTTGACTAAAAAAATGCATATCGTGCGGAAAACTAATATCTATGCCACGATGCACCCTACCTAGACGACAATCCTGCATCACACTTACTTGCAGCCTCTCAGAGTCGATCGATCGTAGTCTAACAATATTGAGGTAGATCGCCAGCAGTTCAAGTTTGAGCACCCCTGATCTAGGAGTAGGAAAAAAAGAGTCATGTATATATGGCAACTGAACTTTTCAATAAGCTTCCAAATGAACTTAAAAATATATCTGGGAATAATAGAGTTATCAAGAACAAACTGAAAAAATGGATCTTAGAAAGTTATTAATAGGACATGTACGGAAAAAAGGGTAAAAATTTGCGTTTGGAACCTGTTTCGAAATTTTGGTGCATTTTAGAAGTCTTCACCCCTCTTTTCTTTCAACTAATATAAATTCTTTCAATTCATATAAATTATTTTGCTCGTTATATTTTATATTTTTAAGTTTAAATTTAATTTTTAATTTTGTAATGTTTCATTATTAATATTAATTTTTTGCTATATTTTTATCCAAGCCTGCATACAGGTATGACCTACTGCGGGCTCCAGGCTTCTGGAATTTTTTTTTGTATTTGTATTTGGATTATAAATAAATAAATTGTAACAACCAAAATAGTCGCCGCCTCAACCGAAACTCCGCCACTGTTATTTATTTAAATCCAGTCAAGATGCGAGAAAACGTTAATTTAAGTTGCAATCAATATGAAGGCGCTTCAATGAATTTTAAGAAAGTTTTACTTTCCGCTAATTTTATTTTACCTCATGTATTTCGTCTTTTATTAACACATACGTCTTCTATAAGTGACACTGTTTCGTAATTTCTTTATGGCTCTTGAATACCGATTTACTTATTACATCAAAATCTTTTTTTATGTCACTCGTTATTGGTACTTTCTTACTATTATTCATTAAAAATACGTTCTGTCATATATATACATATATATATATATATATATATATATATATATATATATATATATATATATATATATATATATATATATATACAGTGAAGTCCGTTTATAACGAACTCCAAAAAATCAATAAAAATGGTTCGCTATGTCCGAAGTTCGTTACAAACAATAAACAAAATCTAATATCATTTTTTACTACTTTTTTATTTAGACTAGGCGCTAATGCTTGGCAAAATGAATAATAATAATTATTAAATTAAGAGAAAACGTTCAAAGGAACATAAAACAAGTCACACTAAAATTATTTTTATGTATGTTGGCACATATACGAGTATAAACAAAAACATTAAAATACGTAGTTTATATAATAAAATCAGTAATTTTCGTTTGTATAATTTTACTTGAAAAAGAAATGGTGTTTATATAATTGTCAAGGTCACAAAAACTACTCCATATATGTTCCGGAACTTCACGAGATTCCAAAAAATTGCGAGTTTCAGTCATTTTCTTAGTCATTTCTGAAATGGATGGAACATAAATATTATCTCCTTCTCCAAGCTCGTCTTCGTTGTCATTATCGCCTAAAATCTTTCCAGAAGTCACTGATGTCATAATTTGATCATCAGTTAATATTTCTCTCCTCATTAATTTATTATCAGCACATACATATTCTTCAAAATTAGAGCGATTAAACATCTTTTTAATCTCGATTTCCACTGTACTTTGTTGAATGTCAGCATCGTAAACAAATTCTAGATAATCAGTAGGATCTTCTCGATCTTTTTCAATTCACTGAGTCAACGGTAGCTCATCATCTGAGTCATATCTACATTCCTTTCCTTAAAAATCCGCTATGCTTAAAACAGTTTGCAATGGTTTCTCTACTGACTCTTTGCCAAGCCATATGGGTAAAGTTTATAGCGTCCAATAGAGTTACAGAAAAATACAACCTCTACCGATCGTCTCTAACATCTTCATAAGTAAAATCTTTCTATAATGGCATTTTAAAGAATGTATCACAACTTGATCCATAGGCTGGAGATTCACATTTGTGTTTGGAGGCATAAAAAACAATTTTATTTGCTGTAGATCAACTTCAGAGTGCGCTGGACAGTTGTTAATCAAAGGTAATATTTTTCTGTTTGTGAATTTTAATTCTTTGTCCCATTCGATCAGTTCGTTTTTAAAAATTTCTGATGTCATCCAGGCTTTTCTCTTTAATTTGTCTTTACTGGTAAATGATTGTTTTTAAAATACCTGGGACAATTTTCTTTTCTCTGTTCCGTACATATTTGCATTTACGAACACAGTAATCTTTACTTTTGATAATTTTCCACCATTCTCTCCGACAAACTTTAATGTCTTATCAGGCGTCATCTTGTAAAACAAACCCATTTCATCCGCATTAAAAATGTCCACATATTCATAACTTTCACAAATTTGCGGCCATACATTGGCCAACCACTGATTAACAACAGTCATATCCACTCCTGCAGTTTCTCGTACTATCTTACCCCACCAATACTATGTCGCTTTTTAAATCGTTCAATCCAACTTCTAGAACAGTTAAACTCTGTGTTCTCTGTTTTCCTTCCCAATTCACTAGCTTTCTCTTGTAAAGTATAGCCGGTAATAGGAACATGTTCATGTCGTTTTTGACTAAACCATTTAAGGAGTCCTTTATCGACTTGGCCACGTGTAGATTTTCTTACTTTTTTACAACTAGAGTTTCTTTTATCTTAGACTAGCCGGGCCCGCGGCTCTGCTCGCGTGGACTTGATTCACTATTATCGTCACTGCTTATTCCTTATGTTACCCAACGTAATAAAATATCTTTCATTATTTCTCCTTATCTCCCAATATTTCTCCTTATTTCCCATTATCTCTACATGATTTCCATTATCTAGGCTTATCTCTGCTCATCTCCCATTATTTCTCCTTATCTCCCATTATTTCTCCTTATCTCCCATTATCTCACCTTATTTCCTATTATCTAGACTTATCTCTGCTTATCTCCCATTATCTCTCCTTATCTCCCATTATTTATACTTATCTCCCATTATCTCAGCTTATCTCCCATTATCTAGGCTTATCTCGACTTATCTCCCATTATTTCTCCTTATCTCCCATTATTTCTCCTTATCTCCCATTATCTCACCATAAGTCCCATTATCTAGACTTATCTCTGCTTATCTCCCATTATCTCTCCTTATCTCCCATTATTTATACTTATCTCCCATTATCTCACCTTATCTCCCATTATCGAGGCTTATCTCGACTTATCTCCCATTATTTCTCCTTATCTCTCATTATCTCACCTTATCTCCCATTATCTAGGCTTATATCGAATTATATAGAACATATGTATAAATTTATAAAAACACGTAAATCGGATAAGTGGTTCTCGAGTGATAAGCGCACTAACGGACAGACAGAGAGACGTTGCATTTTATGTATATTGTATTCTTTGCTACATGATATTGTTCCATATTTAATGCTTTAGGGAGTGTATTGCAAGAGAACGCGCTAGCGGCAAACTTTTCTCCGACTTAATTCACTATTATCGTCACTGCTTATTCCTTATGTCACCTAATAAAATATATCCTATAACCTGGCCAGAGAACATACGTATGGTTAAAAAAAAAGCACGTAAATCGGATAAGTAATTCTACAATGTTAAGCACACTAACGGACGGACAGACAGACAGACAGACGGACAGAGAGATATTGCATTTTATATATATTATAGATATTCTCTGCTACATAATATTGTTCCATATTTAATCGTTTGGACTGTGTATTGTAAGAGAACGCGCTATCGGCAAACTTTGTCCGACTTCATTTACTATTATTGTCACTGCTCATTCCTTATGCTACCTATCGTAATAAAATATAGCCTATAACCTGGCCGGAGAACATATGTGTGGGTTAAAAAAAAAAGTACGAAAATCGGATAAGTGGTTTTCGAGTGATAAGCGCACTAACGGACAGACAGACAGACAAAATACGTTGCATTTTATATATATTATAGATGTAATAAAATATATACCTATAACCTGGTCAGAGAACATATGTATGAATTTAAAAAATCACGTAAATCGGATAAGTGGTTCTCGAGGGATAAGTGCATTAACGGACAGACAGACAGACAGACAAACATTGCATTTTATATATATTATAGATATAGATTTTTATTATTATTATATAACCTGGCCAAAGAATATATGTATGTAAATCGGATAGGTGGTTCCCGCGTGATAAACGCACTAATGGACAGACAGACAGACACATTTTATATATAATATAAAGATTATACATTACAGATATTCTTTGCTACATAATATTGTAAATCTGGATGCAAAGGCAAGTATTTCCGACATTATTCACTATATTTTTGTCACTGCTCATTCCTTATGCTACCTATCGTAATAAAATATAGCCCCGCGTGATAAATGCACTAATGGACAACAGACAGACAGACAGACAGAGAGACATTGCATTTTTATATTTATTATAGATTATACATTACAGATATTCTTTGCTACATAATATTGCTACATAATATTTCCATATTTAATGGTTTAGGCTGTGTATTGCAAAGGCACGCGCTAGCGGCAAACTTATTTCCGACATCATTCACTATTTTACGTCACTGCTCATTCCTTATGCTACCTATCGTAATAAAATATAGCCTATAACCTGGCCAGAGAACATATATGTGGTTTTAAAAAAAAAGTACGTAAATCGGATAAGTGGTTTTTCAGTGATAGGCGCAATAACGGACAGACAGACAGACAGACAGACAGAGAGACGTTGCATTTTATATATATTATATATGCGTACATTATAAAATAGTTCGTTTTAACCGGAAATTCGCTATAAACGAGTTCGTTATAAGTAGACTTCATTGCATATACGAAGGGTTTTAGTTCAAAACTGGACATGCCCAAAAAATTCAAAAACGAGTTTTAACTGCCATCTGTACAAAAATTTCCTTAACGGACAGAAAATTCATTTCTTTTTAAAGCAAGAAACGTCCTAGGATAGAGCTTTTAAAAGAAATGTATGTTCGGTTCAAAACAAGATATGTCCCAGTTGAAAATTGGGTATGTCCGTGGTGGCCTGATGTAGAGTCCGACAAAAACATGGGAATTATTAACATCCACAATACAAAAAACAAGGGAGCTCCAAGTAGTGCCAAAATGCAACGGTATTTTTCAAAGAAATAATTATAATGGAGTCCGTTGTCAAAAGTCACTCAATCCAACCAAGCAGTCCAGGTCCACGAAGGACCAGGTAGTCTAAGAAGTCTTTGTAATCTTATTTCAAGAAAATTCCCATCCCTGCAGAAAAATTCAAGGACATTATTCATTTCTCTAAATTTTGTAGCTAGGAGAATGTTTAACAAAATTCCCGCAATGTCCGAAAAGTCAAAAAGTCAAAAACCTATTTTTTTCAATATTTTTACAAAAACACAAATAATTTACAAAATTTTAGCTAATAGTTTATACTTATTGATTTTAATTTTTTTTTTAATTACTTTTAAAATTACATAATTTACAGAAACGTCGTAATGGTTCTGAAAAATGTTGTTTTATAGTGGACATAACTTGTTTTGAACAATTTAGGAGCGGCTAAATCCTGTTTTGAACAGAAAAATTTTGACTTTTTTTACTTTAATAATTTGAACAATTTTATATTTAGGTTTAAACAACAACATTACTTTTTGATTTTGGACTTGCAAACTTCAAAAATTGATTTTCACAAAGAGTCGATTTCTGGACATGTCCAGTTTTGAACTAAAAGCCTTCATATATATACCACATATGTATATATATATATATATATATATATATATATATATATATATATATATATATATGTATATATATATATATATATATATATATATATATATATATATATATATATATATGTATATATATATATATATATATATATATATATATATATATATATATATATATATATATATATATATATATATATATATATACGGGGGTTGTAATCCATCTAAAAACTACGATTTCTCCAATCCGTCAGAATAGGCATTTTTTTCAGCAAACACCTTATCTTTTTAGCCAAATTTTTTCCCGCCGAACCATTTTTCAATTCGCAATTATTAAATAATCGCTGGGGGTTAAATCTGACGAATATGGTGGATGCGAAAGCAATTCGTATCCTAACTCATGGAATTTTGTAATCGCGATGGAACAAAGGTGCACGCATGCATTGTCTTGATGAAAGAAAATTTGTGTTTTTGCCAAATGCAGACGGTTTTCTTTCACAGTATGTTTGAAACGATCCATTAAGTTGATGTAATACTCTCCATTAATCGTTTTGCCCTTTTCAAGGTAATCGACGTGGATTATACCGCGTGCATCACAAGACACTGTGGCTATGATTTTGTTGGCCGATAAAGTCGCCTTGGTCTTCTTTGGTGTCGGTTTACCACTTAACATCCACCGTTTGGACTGTTCTTTGCTCTCTGGTGTGCTGTAATAAATCCATGTGTCGTCAGCAGTTATGAATTTAACGCCAAAAATCATTCCAATTGCGCTTTAACATCGCGAAATATTCTTTTGAAATTGTCATACGCGCGTGTTTATTGTCAATTGTGAGTAATCGCGGCACCCATCCTGCGGAATGCTTTCTAATATCAAAATGAGTTGTTAAAATCATATTCTGACTAACACTGACTGTACAAAAAAAAATATATTTTTTTTTTAGCATTTCTGTAAATGTATATGCTATAATAAAATAATAAACGTGTCCATTTTTATTATAGATAAACTTACATATTGTTAACTTGTATAAATATACTATCGGGGATGTAGCTCAGTGGTAGAGCGTTCGCTTTGCATGTGAAAGGCCCCGGGTTCGATCCCCGGCATCTCCAAACTTTTTTTTCTTTTTTTGTATATCTGAAATAGCAAAAAAAACCTTCCTAATAATATCATTATTAGGTAATAATAATCATAAATATAAAGTCAATACTGGAGTACGCATGACAATCTAATATTAATTAAATCTTTATTGGTTGTAGCCAAAAATGGAAACGTGGCGTAAGGGGACATATGTGCTCTACCTCTATGGAAATAAAAACAGTATTTTTGTATTGGAGGTTCTTATTTGGGAGCAATGTTTACCCCTCTCTTCTTTACGTCATTGATTTTGAAGCAAACTTTTTAAGGTTCCACTGTATGAAAGATGTTTTTTGTGTGAAATATCTTCATCTCCGGTATTTGATTTGTAGTTTACTGTGTTGAGGAGAGCCTACACTTGTAGAGTTCCAGCTTAAAAGGGTTTTATTTTCATATTGCATATTCATTTCATATTAGTAACACCGCCTTTCGTATTCTGTTTCCTTGAAAGAAACATCCTTTATATAGCTCTGCTCCCCATTGAAACTGGCTGCTGCCTAAAAGTGTTGTGCCGGCGAGTAAGCCGACACCCACCAAGGCAGGAAAATCAAAGCAACGCATGAGTTGCACTACAGGAATCAACGAACACACCATGCGTTGCTTCAATAAAAGCACAAGTTCCGCACACATGCCGCTCCTGGAGCGCTTTAGGGACTTCCCTGCAGCACGTGTGCTAGACCCATAAAAAAATCTCCCATTATCTCACCTTATCTCCCATTATCTAGGCTTATATCGAATTATATAGAACATATGTATAAATTTATAAAAACACGTAAATCGGATAACTAGTTCTCAAGTGATAAGCGCATTAACGGCCAGATAGACAGTCAGAGAGACGTTGCATTTTATATATATTATATTCTTTGCAACATGATATTGTTCCATATTCAATGGTTTAGGCAGTGTATTGCAACAGAACGCGCTAACGGTAAACTTTTTTCCGACTTGATTCACTATTATCGTCACTGCTTATTCTTTATGTTACCTAATGCAATAAAATATATCCTATTACCTGGCCAGAGAATATATGTATGTTTTTAAAAAAAGCACGTCACGCACTAACGGACAGACAGACAGACAGACGGAGAGACGTTGCATTTTATATGTATTATAGATATAACAAGTATAGTAAAGAGTGGCCCATCTGTTGGTTTCTTTTTAAACTAAATGTTACGCTTGAATAACACTGGGAAATATTAAAAAAAATATATTTCCAAAGTCAGTGCTGTTTTGTAGAAATTGTGCGAAATCTTAAAAGAAATTTTGGTCCAAATCAAGCTCTTTCAGCGGCTGGTGCAAAGGAATTCGTAAAGAAAGTTCGTGAAATTGGCATGCTTATTGGTATCCTAACCTATCCTTCGACTCGACCAGTCCCTACAGACATAAATATTGCGGCTGTTGGTCAAAGTTGACGTGAAAATACAAAACCTCGTTGCAGATCTCAAAAACTGAATATCAGTCGCACTTTTCTGAAGAGAATTTTGCCTAAAGATCTTGGATAATTTCCTTACAAGGTCCAACTCACTCAAGAACTGAAGCAAAATGACCATCCACTTCGTTTTCACTTCTCTGTGTGGGCTTCAAATGAGTTGAAAAATGACGTTGAATTCGCTCGCAGAATCATTTTTTCGGATGAAGATCATTTTCATCTCGCAGTTGGAGGAGCTTTGGTTCCCGCAGGATGGCACAATATGCCATACCAGCCGTTACACAATTGATCTTTTACGCACTAAGTTCGGTAAACTTGTGACCAACCATTTTGGAGATGTGTCATGGCCACCGCGCAGCTGCGATTTGACGCCGTTCGACCTTTTTTATGGGTATCTATTAAGGACCGATGTTACTTTAACAATCCACAAACAATCTACGCACTTAAGGGAAATATCTATCCAGATATTCGCCATATATAGCCACAAACCATTGAAAATGTGCTGAAAAATTAGGCTGGCAAGATGGGCTACTGTGAAGTCAGCCGTGGCAGCCATTTGAATAAAATTATATTTTATAATTAATAGGAAGGCTCTTTTCAATAAACAAAAAAACTTTCAAAAACATTAAACGGTTTTTGTGTTAGAGAAATTTTAAAAAGAAATCAACAGATGGCCCACCCTTTATAACGGTCACAGACTTTTCAATATGAAGTTTATCCAATAAATTCTATCAGTCAAATACGCTAAAACGGTAATATGATGTTTTATAGGCCAATAATTCTTTTTATCAAGTCACTTCCTTATTTCAAGTGCCCCTCTTGTCCCCTTCTGCGGGCGACCATGAATAACAATAACTTGTTTATTTTTAATCTTTATTTTTTATTTATTCAAATTTCGATTTATACCGCACAATTTCGCAATAACATCACTGCTCCGGGCAAAGCGATCAGAAGTGACAGTGAAATTAAAAATTCGACAACATAAAAAATACATAAAAAAACCTTAATTTCTTACAGGACCGGGCCACACTAAACTCAATACAATAGCGAAAGTGAGCTTCAAGTTGGTGACGAGATTTCGATGGTGCGTTCATTGACGGATCCCTCTTTCAAAATGGCCTCTCAATGTTTACATCTGATCTCGGAATGTGTATTTTGAAAAGTATTGTCGATCGTTTCTTGATGTGACTGCAGTTTATATGAATTCAAAGACAGAAAGAAGAGAGCGTTTGTATAAAAAGAGAATTAAAGACGTTTGTAAGTGAAGAGAATCGAAAAGGTTGACAAACAATTTATATAATCATGGGGAAAGGAGATTGTGCCTTGAGAATTGTAAAAATAATTCAAAAAGTACGCCGGGAGTGAGTTTCTTCTTCTTCCTCTAAAATGTTGAAAGGTACGTCATTTAATTAAAGAATATTGATAAATTGAATTATTCTGACATTTTTTTGGTTATAGAGCAAAGATTTGGCTTACAGGAACCAATCGCGCCATTAATTGTCCAATTGGTGCAATGTAAATAAAACATATATTTTTCTAAAATGCGTACTCAGTCTCTTCTAAATTAGAGAGGGTATTTAAATCGCACTGATAAAGTCACATTTCAAAACATCACATTTTAGAGTGGTCAAAAATTTTTTTTTTTTCAAATTCGTCAGGCTAATATAATTCTATCTGTGAGAAAAGAATACTCCGTGTGTCAAAGGCTAATAACACAGGTAAAAATCCTTATAAAAGTCGGATTTTATTATAGTTACAATGAAGCCCAATCAGGCCCAGAAACATTCAATTTATATTCGGACATAAAATTCCTTGCTGAATTCAAATATGTATTTAAAAACTTGGGTTGCAGTTTCAGTTTTCACTTTTGGGCCTTATAGAGTCCCAACAAAGCGTTGGGCCTAAAATCTAATATGCCTATTCAATTCTCTGAAGAAAATGCTAAAACTTTTGCCTGCATTTTTTCTGAAAATGCCTTCCTGTCAAGTTTTTCACTTGTATTCATCGCCTTTCTAACAAAGCGCTCTAGCCTTTTCTTTTTGGTGTTCCGTATGGAACACTTATAAGATCACCTCGGTTGCCGTCCGTCCGTCTGTCTGTCTATCTGTCTGTCACACCCGAAACTATTTGACATAGAAAGTTGAAATTTGACACTAATATAGGAATTGATGGCCTCATCAGAACCGTGTAGTTTTGAAAGATAAATTTTGATATAAGGGGTTAGTTTTGGGGGGGGGGGGGGGGTGAAATTGGAAGTGAAAAAAAAATTTTTACCAGGTCATCGAGTGGGGTGTCAAATGAAAGCTTGTAAAAATCCGAGTTCAAAAATATAAACAACGTAAACGTAATACCTGCGCACACTATTCTTTGTATCATTTTTAAAAAACTGCGAAAAATCGCAGGCCTTATCTCGAAAAGTACTAATCGAAAAATTTTGAAAAAATTCTGGAATATTCTCCACAGGGTGTCGATGGAACGAAAATTATCAAGAGTGCATTACCTTTAATAATTTATTTGGTATATAAAAAAAACTAAAATTTCAAGGTCATCAGTTTCCAGTAAAGATCAGAAAAACTCTTTGTTATTAATCATTTTATACCTCCGTAACAAAAAATTTTATTTTAAAAGCAATCAATGTACGGAACACTAATTGCGCAAGTCCAACTTGTACTTCACCAGTTTTTTTTTTATTTTTTTATATTGTTTTTGCTGCATTAACTTGACATTTTATTAAGTAAAAGTTTTCAAACACTTGTCTAATATGTTATCTATGACTTTCGATGATAAAACTTTGCACAGTAACATTAGTTTTATTTAAAATCTCCTGCTGGTCTCCTTTTTAACATGGCGGACTGCCACGTGACCTCTTGAAAACTGAGACCTGATTTTCGGTTACCTCTGAGTTTCGCTACTGCGACCGGACTAGGCGTCCAGTGACTAAAAAATCGGGTGAGAAACGATTGAACAAGATTATTTTAAAAATCAGAGTTAATTGAAAGTACTCAGTTAACATGGATAGATAAAATGATCCAAACTTTTCATTAGTAAAATATTCCTAGAAAAATTACGGTAAAACCTTTGATAAGTCCTTTATTTCAAATAATGAATCTTATGTTGGTGATATTTTTGAAAATTTTCAATATTTATTTTGTAATATTAAATAAATCGAATAATAAGTGACACTCTACAATACATTCTCACTCTGTTGTGTAGTAAATATAACCTGTTACTAAAATCAATAAATATATATGTTAACACCTCTACGGTATTCAGAGCGGTTTGAATTACAAAATAGCAGGTGGCGATTCAGTTTTTTGCATTTTCATGGACGTCGGATAAAGTAACTTTTAATTTGTGGACTTATGTAATGAATTTCCGCGATAAAATTACCTTTCAGCTGTTTAATTGTTGTTGGACCGTCAGCATAGACCTTATCTTTAAGATGGCTGAAAGACAGAAGTCTAATGAACATAAACTCCAAGATCTGGGCGGCCAATTGACGTCTGAATTACGCAAAATTCCTCTTCCAAGAAATGTTTTACTCATATTGGCCGGTTGTTTCACCATTTGTGTAGCACGTAGCGCCGTCCTGCTAAAAATAAATATGTAAAAAGAGTTGGTTAACAACGTTCGAGAATGTAATCCATTTAATGAAACGGCCAGTGCAGCGACATTTAAAAAAATACGAACCAACGACGCCACCAGACCAAAAACTGCACAAAACTGTCACTCGTTTTGGATGAAGAGGTTTTTCGGCAATCATTCTTATATTTTCCATCGTTCAGAATAATTTTCTTGAAGAATCAGAATTCACCCGATGCATTTCCGTTATCCAATCTATGAATATACGGCGCTGGAAATGGTCTGCAGGATTTTTCTTATGTCAACTGGATTTTGTAAGCATGTAGGATAAGATCTTGTGCCAAATACGGGGAAAACTTGTTTGTGATATGCCCAATTGTTGTAGACATCTTGGAACTGACTAACTAGGTTTCTGCTACATTTGCAGCTGCCGTGGCTATGTTTTCAGTTGACCTTGCTGAACGAGCACTAGTTGGACTTTTCACATCACTAACTTGTTCGAGACGAGCGAAATTGCTGATTGCATTCACGATAGTTGAACGAACAGGTGCCTCAAAACGACCAAAAGCAGCATGATCTTTACGAATCGTCTCTGCAAAATTTTTTACCGTTTTTGTAGTGAGTTTTCAGTAGTACAGTGAGTTATTGAAGAGTATAACGATCTATCTTCTTTCACCGTATAGTATTTACTTGACAGCTCTCAATAGAATGACAGTTATTTCGTTGACAGATAAAAAATAGCGCGTGGTTTAAAATTTAATGGAAAACCCTGCCTGAATGGCATGATTTGTCCTGGTTATTTATTTATTTATTTATTAATGTATCAACAACATTACATGTAATTAATAGATACATATCCTAAGCTAATATCTTACTTAACTACTTAACTAATAATTTACTTAATTAAGTAATCTAACCTAAAATTTAATTATTTTGCTTTATTATTAACTTCACTACCATGAAAAAACTCAAAATACCCGTAACACACTGCCAATATCTAATGCAATTGTCTGATGTTTATTCTTATTTGCTTTTTAAATTCTTTTCGGGATAAGCTAAATACTCTATATCTCTACAATATTTATTGAAACAACCACAAAGCCTCACAAGTGGAGAATTGTTATAGATATTCCCCTTATGTGCTGTTATATAAAACATATCAGTGAATCTACTGTTGTGGTTTCTACCCACTTGAAAAGGAAGTTGTTCTAGAAATTGCTTATTATCAATGTGGTTTCTTAATATCTCGTGCATAAATACTATGCTCTTTTCACTAAGTAATTGTTGCAAACTAGGGAAGCCAAACTCTCCACGCAACAATCCTTGTTCCGTACCTCTTTGAGGATAAAATGAAAAAGTTTTATAATGTAAAAATTGTAGAAATCGTCTCTGTACATTTTCTAATCTACATACTCTATTCATATATTGCGGATCCCATATAATGCATGCATATTGGAGTTTCGGAATGACAAGCGACTTGTACGAGGCTGGTTTGAAAAGTCCGTGCAAAGTCCGAGAGATGGCACCACCGGCGCGTATCGAGGTCATGTTTAGTTAGTAGCATCTCTTGAATGAACGCACACCAAGTTTCAGCCATATTGGTCTATTTCTTTGTGTTTGGCATTCGTGTGAATCAAGGAAGTCGAGTGATTTTCAAGAAATGGACGAAAAAGAATTTCGTGTGGTAATTAAACATTACTTTATGAAAGACAAAACGCCTCAGGAGACTAAAGAGAAGCTTGATAAACATTATGGTGACTCTGCACCTTCGATTAGAACAGTTTATAAGTGGTTTCAAAATTTTCGGACTGGCCATATGGGCACAAGTGACGCTGAACGTTCTGGACGGCCTGTGGAGGTTACGACTCCAGAAATCATTAATCAAATCCATGATATGGTGATGGATAACAGAAGAGTTAAGGTGTGTGAGATTGCTAGTGCTGTGGGCATCTCGACTGAACGGGTACATAATATTTTGCATAAACATTTGGACATGAGAAAGCTATCCGCAAGATGGGTGCCGCGATTGCTCACGCTTGACCAAAAACGGAATCGTGTGAAGTGTTGCAAGGATGGTTTGCTGCTGTTCCAGAAGAATCCGGAGGACTTTAAGCGTCGTTTCGTCACTGTGGATGAAACATGGATACATTACTATACTCCTGAGACCAAACAACAATCTAAACAATGGGTTATCAAGGGGGAATCTGCACCAAAAAAGACGAAGACCGTTCCTTCGGCCGGAAAGGTTATGGCGACTGTCTTTTGGGATTCGCAAGGGATAATCCTCATCGACTATTTGGAAAAGGGTAAAACTATTACAGGTGAATATTATTCATCGTTATTGAACCGTTTGAAAACCGAGCTGCAAGAAAAACGCCCGCGATTGGTCCTTTTCCATCACGACAACGCGCCGGCACACACCTCAGCAGTTGTGGTCGCAAAATTAATGGAAATAGGATTCCAACTCGTTTCACATCCCCCCTATTCTCCAGACTTGGCTCCCTCGGACTACTATTTGTTCCCCAATTTGAAGAAATGGCTGGCGGGACAAAGATTTTATTCAAACGAGGAGGTGATTGCAGACACTAATGGATATTTTGCAGACTTGGACAAATCCTATTATTCGGAAGGGATCAACAAACTAGAACATCGTTGGACGAAGTGTATAAGCCTAAAAGGAGACTATGTCGAAAAATAAAAAAGGTTTACCCCAAACACATAAGTAGTTTTTATTTTTGCACGGACTTTTCAAACCAGCCTCGTATAAAGCAATTATTGTGTTATTGTTATTGAAAAATTAAGTCCTTATGATAAAATCCAGAATTTTTATAGCACTGGCAGTTATCTTATCTATATTATATTGAAGTTGAGTTTCGAGTCAAAAAATGGATACCAAGGTCCTAATGCAACTCCATTCTATGCAAAGCTATACCATCAATACAATAGTCAAATTGAATTACAGTCCTTTTAAGTGTAAAAGACAATACCGAACATTTGTTTGTATTTATATTTAGATTTTGCTAGTTGCACCAGAGCACAACTGCATCCAAATCCCGTTGCAACTTCTGTGCATCTAATTCATTTTTTACTACACTAAAAAGCTTGTAGTCATCAGCAAAGATGAGACCACTGGAGAAACTAAGATTCCCACCTATATTGTTTATAACTAGTAAAAACAAAAGGGGTCCAAGGTTTGAACCCTGTGGTACTCCCGAAGTTGGCGTATATGTTTTAGATTTGAAACTTTTAATTTCAACAAATAGGGATCTCAAATACGATAATAACAATAAAATTATATTATTATCTACAGAGAGTTCACTAAGAGCTTTTATTATTTCCCCAAAGTCCACCCTGTCAAATGCTTTTTTTTAAATCTTGTATAAATTACATCGACCTGGGCACCATACTGAATGAAATTCACTAAGTTAGTGATATTTATTTTATGGGCCTAGCACAAGTGCTGCAGGGAAGTCCCTAAAGCGCTCCAGGAGCGGCATGTGTGCGGAAAAAGTGATTCACTTTGTTCTTGAATCGTACTTGCTGGGAAACACAGCGCTGGGCAAATTATTCCAAAGGGATGATGTTCTCTATATAAAAGACTGCTTGAAAAGCGTTGTACGCGGAGTAACAAGCTGAACCTCATACGGATGTGAAGCACCAGCGCGACGTGTATTTCTAACATGCACCGCTTTGGGGGGAATTAGGCTGGCCACATCCTTCGAACACTTTCCATGAAAATACTTGTAGAGCAGACTCAAGTCGCCAACCATTCTTCGATGTTCCAGCGAATCAAGGCCGCCGGTCAGTTCCGGGTCTCCAATCAGACGAACAGCTCTTCTCTGAATAGAATCCAACAAATGCAGTGTATGTCTGGGAGCGGAGCCCCAAACATGGGAGCAGTATTCCATAGTTGGTCGAATTTGAGCTTTGTAAAGAATTAACAGTTTTTGTAGACTGTAAAGCTTTCTGGTTCGAAATAATATTCCTAGCTTTTGAGAAGCTCTCCTTGCTATACCTGCAACATGTTCATGCCAGGACATATTTGCTCCCAAACTAACGCCCAACAAATTGAGCGACGATGCTAGGGGAATGGAGTGCCCCGACATAACTATGTCGGGTTCAGCAACGTTAACTTCTTTAGAAAAAACTGCCGCCTGGGTTTTTTTAGCGTTAAATTCCACTTGGTTACTGTCACCCAAAGATAGAATTTCTTCCAGGTCTTTGCTAAGTTGAACGACCTCCTGCTGTCTGCGGATATTCGCCTGAGCAGTCGATGTCCGAGCGTTCAAAGTGAATGAAGAGATAAGCGTACTGTCGTCTGCAAAGCTGTAAATTAGACTCTCGCTCTTTTCAAGCAGGTCGTTAATGTAAATGAGATAGTTGATCGATGTGGCAAGAAACCATGTTGTTCGTCTGAGATTCTATGTTTAACATGACTGTATATTCTATTACCAATAATAATCTCAAATATCTTTGAACAGGTTGAGACTATACTAACAGATCTATAGTTACTAATTTCGCCCTCGTCACCGTTTTTAAATATCGGGATAACCTTACTTTCTTTCGATTTTGTGGGATAGATAGCTTGTTCCAAACATAGATTGAAAAGGTATTTTAACGGGCTTATGAAAAAATATACACAACCTTTAATAATATAAGCAGGCAACTTATCAGTTGCCACTGACTTATTTACTTTTATTCTTTTAATTGCTTCTCTAATTTCCGCCTCTGTTATTTCCAAAAATCGAAAACCACGAGAAATACGAGAATTCTCTTCTTTTAACTCAACACAACCATTATATATGTTGTATATTGAACCAAAATAGGAAGCAAAAGCATTCACTACATTTTGTGTACCCTTTACCTCTTGCTGATTCAGGAACATATTTTCTGGAATATCAGAGCTACGCTTTTGGCTTTTTACAAAGGACCAAAATGCTTTGGATCTGATTTCATTTCTTCTTGAACGATAGGCGGTTGTGCTTTGAGCTTTTACTAATTGCCTGTACTCCTTGTATTTTAATTCCCATCGCCTTTCACCGGTTTTTTAAAACTTTTTACGAAATTTATCTTTTAATTTTATGTTATTTATTACTTCATAATTAAACCAAAGTGGATATCGCCTTGTGGAGTGCTTGGCCCTAGGAAAGCAGAGATCAAATATGCTATAGTTTTTCTCATAAAACTTATACACTACCGGGTCAACAGCAATTGGTTTTTCTACCTCAGACCAATCGATACTGGTAAATTCATAGTATAATCGCTTAAAATTACCTTTTTTAAAATTATAATTACAGTAGAACCCCGATTAACCGAGTTGCGATTATCCGTGCTCCGGATTAACCGAGCCAATCTAAGAACGCGCGTCTATGCTGCGTATCAACCGAGCTTCTAAAATATGTATGTACATATTTCCATTTAAAATCGTCGGGGCCTTCGGGGAGTGTGAGGGGTTCCATTATTTACTTTTTTGGACTCTTTCAGCATGTAAATTTGCGTAAATGCAGTGCGTTATAGCGTTTACTACGGAGAAATACGAGTATACTCACAAATTTATTTGGTTGGAGTTCTGGTAGTTAAGTGTAATTAATACGAACTGCTTTGTTTGATTTTTTTTTAATTATATATATATATATATATATATATATATATATATATATATATATATATATATATATATATATATATATATATATATATATATATATATATATATATATATATATATATATATATAAAAACGTTAAAAACGTTAATACATCGGTTTAAAGTATTGATGTTTATTTTTTGAATGAAAAAAAAACAAATCCAGATTATCCGAGTTTTGAGTTATCCGAGGACGGTGCCCCCCACGTTACCTCGGATAACCGGGGTTCTACTGTAGTTACTCTATTAAACGGTTCCTGTTATTGTCTTTCCATTTAGTATTACTGACAAAGAAGGATGGTGCTCATCTTCCGGTAAAAGAGGTACATCATCTCTACTCACATATGGGTCAGGAAAACTTTTACTAAATCTAAAATATGTCCATTCTTGTTTTCTGCAAAGTTATATTGGGAGTAGGCACTAAATTCCAAGAACATTTTTAAATCTTCCAAGCGACCTCAGTTTTTAATGATATTATACTCTGATATGTTAAAATCACCTACTATTATATATTTTTTATTTAACAGGTTTTCCTCACAACATTCATAAAAAGTTCGTAGACTCACGGTTATTTCTTGAAGGGACATATACTACATAACATCTTGGGAACCCATCAATGAAAGAAATAAAACTAAATATAACAATGCTAGGAAGAGATATTGTAATATTAAGAGTATACGGCCCAACAGAAGACAGTACTATGAGAGAAAAAGATAATTTCATGGAAACACTAGAAACAGAAACACAAAGAAGTAAGAAAAACCAAGAATTAATAATGGGAGATCTGAATGGGAGAACAGGAAGGAAAACAATGGACAATACCGTAGGATCATTCGGAGAAGACATTACCAACGACAACGGAGAGAGACTAATAGAGCCGTGTGAACTAAACGGCCTCAAAATAACAAACGGATTCTACAAACACAAAGACATCCACAAATATACTTGGATGCAAGAAACACGAAACTTAAAATCAATAATAGACTACATTATAATTAAAAACAATACCACTATGAAAATAAAAGATGTAAGAGTAAAGAGAGGGGCAGAATGTGGAACAGACCATAGACTATTAGTAGCAAATATAAAAGTACCATGGTACAAGACAATAAAACAAACAGGAACAATAGATAAAGAAAACAGGAATATTAATGAGATAACAGAAAAAGCAGACAAAGAAATAAAATACAAAAGACACTTACTACAAGACGAAACGATAAGAGATAACCTCCAACAGATGTATGACCACATAAAAGAACGCATCAAACAGGCGGCCCTAGAAGCATTAGGTAAAGAAGACAACGAGAATAAGAAACATAAAATTAGAATCTGTGAAAAAACCAAAGAATCTGTAAAGGAGAAAAAAAGACGATACGAAAAATGGCTGAATACAAAATCAGAAGAAGATCTACAGAAATATAAAGAGAAAAATGCAGAAACGAGAAGAATGATAAACAAAGAAAAGAACGAGAGATGGGAAAAAGCGTGCGAACGTGTAGAACAGTATATAGGAGGAACTAGAAGCACAGAGTCATGAAGAATAATTAAAGCATTAAGGACCAACAATAGAGAGAAGATGTATATAGAGTATATCCCAGAAAGCGAGTGGGAAGAATATTATAAAAAAGTTCTAACAGAAGACAGACAACAATTCCAAGAAGAAAACCCTGAAGAAGAACAGAATAAAGAAAAAAAGAGATAGAACTAAGCTATGAAGAAGTAAAGAAGACAATAAAAATATTCAAAAATAATAAATCTGCAGGGCCTGGAGGTGTGGTAAATGAAATGATTAAGTACGTGTCTAATAAATTACATCGAAAGCTAAGAAACATGTTTCACAGAGCGATAAATGGAGAAAAAATACCGGAGGAATGGTCAAAAGCCTATATAGTATCTATATTTAAAAAGGGAGACCGCAGAAAATGCAAAAACTATAGAGGCCTAAGCATAATATCGAGTATGGGGCGTTTGTATGGAAAAATTATTAAAAATATCATAGAGGAAAATATAAAAGGAAAAATTGGAGAAGACCAAGCAGGCTTTACTTCCGGAAAATCATGTATAGACCACATATACACTATAAAACAAACAATGGAAAAAAACTGGCAAAGAATAGAGAAGTTTATCTAGCCTTCATAGATATAAGAAAGGCCTATGACTCAGTACCAAGACAAAGATTATGGAACGCAATGAAAGAAATAGGCATTGTCAAAGAACTAATATACGCAGTAAAAGATTCCTATGAAAACAACACAGTGAACATAAAAATAGGACATAAAATAGGGAAGAGACTCCAAACATCAAAAGGCCTATTACAAGGATGCTCTACATCCCCAACACTATTCAAAATATACCTCGAACAAACACTAAAAAAATAGAAGCAAAAATGTAGTGGAATGGGAGTCCCAATACGAGAAGATTACTTATATACTCTAAGTTTCGCAGATGACCAAGTAACCATACCGCAAGATGAGAAAGATCTCAGTTATATGGTAAGAAAACTGAAAGAAGAATACACTAAGGCAGGATTAGCAATAAACTTTGATAAAACGGAATATCTAACAACAAACGAAGGAAATGTGGAGAATCTAGAAGTCGATAACGAAACAACAATCAAAGGTACCGATAGATTTAAATATTTAGGAACCATCATTTCAAAAAACGCAACATCAGAAGAAGAGATCAAAGCTAGATTAGGACAAATGCGGACATGCATAAAACAATTAAATTCGATCCTGTGGGACAAACACATTACAAAGAGAAACAAAACACGCATATACAAATCAATAATACAAAGCATAATGTCATACGGGTCAGAAACATGGACGATCAACAAAAGAAATAAATCTAAAATTAACGCGATAGAGATGGAGTATTGGAGAAGATGCTGTAGAGTGGCACGTATGGAGAGAATACCAAATAAAGAAATAAGAAGCAGAATGAACACAATAAACGCCATCGAAGAAAAACGATTAAAATGGTATGGACACATAAGACGGAGAGAAAATAATAGGTGGATAAAGAAAATAACGGAGTGGAGCCCTAGAGGGAGAAGAAAAAGAGGAAGACCCAGACGATCGTGGAGAGAGGATATGGACGAGGCTATGGAGGACAGGGGTCTAAAAGATGGATACTGGGAAGATAGAAAAGCCTTTATATATATATATATATATATATATATATATATATATATATATATATATATATATATATATATAGATATACAGTGACTCACAGCTTAAATATTGCAGTCGCTATAAGAAAAGACTCACTGGTCCGCCTCTTTATTTATTTGGAAAAAACAACTTATTGAAATTAAATTAGTAAAGAGTCTTCTAAAAAAGTATGAATTACTTTTTGTCTTAAATATGCCTTACTTAATTAACAATAAATAATTAATTAAATTATATGCGATTTTTAACGTCACAGCTTAAATGATGCAAAATTCAATATACCAAAATTATTATAGAAAATAAACGGTAGAATTTGAAATAAGCCTGCTAATATTTGGTCGGGCCTCCCTCATTATCAATAACGGCTTGTAATCTTCTGGACATTGATTCAACTAACTTTCTAGTATACTCCGGAGAAATAGTGTTCCATGCTTCAGTAATTTTTACTTTTAATTCGGTTTTATTTGATATTGGGGCACTATTTACTTTATTTTTTAATGTCAGCCATAAATTTTCAATTATATTTAAGTCTGGTGACTGGGCTGGTGTTTTAATAACATTTGGACAGTTATAAACCAACCAACTGCTGACTCGAAATGACGTGTGCTTTGGATCATTGTCGTGATAGAACCGATAATTGTTTTCAATATCTAATTTTTTGGCACTAGCGACGAGATGCTGCCTTAGTATATCCAAGTACATATATTGGTTCATATTCCCTTCGACGAAATGCATGTTACCCTGCAGATGACATACAGCCTCATAACATCACTCCACCTCCACCGTGCTTTACCGTAGCTTTCATATTTTTCAATTTTAATTCTTCGTTAGGCTTTCTCCACACTGATATTTTTTCATCGGACCCAAATAAGTTTATTTTGGTCTCGTCAGCAAATATTACTGAATTCCAGAAGTTCAAGTCTTTATTGATATGCTCTCTGGCAAATTCCAATCTCACGAGTCTATTTCTTTGGCTAATGCAAGGCTTATTTCTCTAGCAGTTCGACCATGTAAATTATTATTTCGCAAGATCCGTCGAATTGTTTCGGGGTTACACCTTTTTCCAAACTGTCTTTCCACCTCGGCGCACAACTTTGGCGCACTTTTTTTTTTGGATTATTTGATACTTACCTCTCTTAAAATCCATCTTTCTTCACGTTCATTGAAGATCTTACTCGTATTTGGAGCCAACCTTGACTTATTCTCGACTCTATTTTCATTCCGGTAACGTTCAATGATATGCTGAACAGTTGATGGACATTTATTTACCATTTTGGCTATGTCTCTTTGGCTGTATCCATTCCTGTAATGAGTAATAATTAAATTTCTCTCAGAAATTGTAGTTCGACGACCCATTCTTAAACAATTTCGTTTTATTGAATGGAAAAATAAAAAAAAAAAATGTCAAACTAAACAAAAAAAAAAAAAAACAATTGCACTAAGAAATCAAAGCAACGCCGCCTTCGTAAATTTCAAAATGCGATAAGTTTTGACCTCTGTTGTTATTTTGCATCATTTAAGCTGTGACGTTAAAATTGCATATGATTTAATTGTTAATTAAGTAAGGCATATTTAAGACAAAGAACAATTCATACTTTTTTAGAAGACTCTTTACTAATTTAATTTCAATAAGTTGTTTTTTCCAAATAAATAAAGAGGTACTGAGACAAGTTAGTCTTTTCTTATAGCGCATCTTTTAAGCTGTGAGTCACTGTATATATATATATATATATATATATATATATATATATATATATATATATATATATATATATATATATATATATATATATATATATATATATATATATATATGTATATATATATATATATATATATATATATATATATATATATATATATATATATATATATATATATATATATATATATATATATATATATATATATATATATATATATATACATGTACTACAATAATATAATACTTATAATTCCTATCACAAACCCGAACACAGACTGCATCAAAATCCAGAAAGTTTTCAAATAATCTGATCTGTTATGGGAATGTGTACTTGGTGTAATTATATTTTTTGAAGTTAAGAATGGCGCACTGGTATTTAAGAGTAGTTAAATAGGAATAACATTTATTTTTTAAGGTTTTGTTTATGTGTGTGAAATTTTTCCGGCGGTTTGGGCCTCGGGACATTCACACGTTACAATTGCTTGCGAATCCGGATCTGTGCACTATTTCCAAT
This sequence comes from Pachyrhynchus sulphureomaculatus, assembly GCA_019049505.1. Taxonomy (NCBI): domain Eukaryota; kingdom Metazoa; phylum Arthropoda; class Insecta; order Coleoptera; family Curculionidae; genus Pachyrhynchus; species Pachyrhynchus sulphureomaculatus. The sequence continues at coordinate 233,105,536 of CM032446.1, read as the reverse complement.
CGAAACAACCTAGACACGTGTCCTTGACAATATAACATATTATATTATCTTAAACAAAATAAAAGATTCGGAGTCGCTATGACGAATACATTCTTGTAGGCCATACTTTCACCGTATACTTTCTTCTTTCTTCCATTGCAATATCAATTTGGTGACTGCCGCAGAGAGAAACTGGTCGCCCGCACCAAACAGAACGTAGGCGCCGTTCCGTGTTTAGTGGAATGCAGGGGAAACTGGTATTACAGCAATTATACATGAAAGTCTAAGAGTCTTCATTTTTAGTGTTCCGTACAGAACATTTATGGAATCATTTTGGTGTCTGTATATCTGACACACCCGATTTTGTCCTAAACTATTTGACATAGAAAGTCGCAATTTGTCACAAATATGGTACAGGATTTTTTTTATGGGTTTAGCACACGTGCTGCAGGGAAGTCCCTAAAGCGCTACAGGAGGGACACGTGTGCGGAAAAAAAAAAAAGCGATTCACATTGTTCTGGAATTGCTGTAAATTGTACTCGGTCGGAAACACAGTCCTGGGCAAATTATTCCAAAGGGATGATGTTCTCCATATAAAAGATTGCTTGAAAAGCGTTGTACGAGGAGTAACAAGCTGAACCTCATACGGATGTGAAAGACTAGCGCGACGCGTACTTCTCACATGCACCGCTCTGGGAGGAATTAAGCATGGCTCAAGTCGCGAATCGTTCTTCGATGTTCCAGCGAATCAAGGCCGCCGGTCAATTCCGGGTCTCGAATTAGACGAACAGCTCTTCTCTGAATAGAATCCAACAAATGCAGTTAATGTTTGGGAGCGGAGCCCCAAATATGAGAGCAGTATTCCATAGTTGGTCGAATTTGAGCTTTGTAAAGAATTAACAGTTGTTGTGGAGTGTAAATGTAAATGAGAAAGAGAGTAGGAGAGAGTATGGAGCCTTGGGGTATACCGGCGTTGATAGTGAAGGTGTTAGAAAGAAATTCGTCGACTGCCACTCGTAAAGGACGCTCTCTGAGAAAACATGAGAGCCACAAACAGAACTTTTCAGACATACCATAAGAGCGTAGTTTAGCCAACAGCCTATCGTGCGAAACACGGTCGAATGCCTTGGATATGTCAAGAGCAACCGCTCGAGATTCTCCACAGTGTTCAATTGCATTGTTCCAAACATGTATTATATAAGTCAGAAGATCTCCTGTTGATCTATTTTTACGAAAGTCATATAGGAATTAATGGCTCAATCAGAGCCATGTAGTTTTGAAAGTTAAATTTTGACTTTTGACATCAAGTGGGGTGTCAAATGAAAGCTTGTGAAAATACGAGTTCAAAAATGTATTTGATGTAATACTCGCGCAAACTTTTCTTGCTGTCCCCCCACTCTATCTCTGTACTGATCAAAGAATTTTGAAAAAATTCTGGAACATTCTCCATAAAGTGTAGATTGACACAAATTATCACGAGTGCATTACGTTTGATAATTTATCTGGTATAAAAAAACTGTATGGTGGAGATTCTTTTCGTGGAAAGTTGTGAATTTAAGCGGGACTAAGAGCTACGAAATATCAATACGTATTCGGTTCAATCGGTAATATACTCATACACTTTTCAGTACATTATATAACCGGCTTGATGTACCTGAACAATCTAAAGCTAAACTTGGCTGGGGTTCTCTTGCATTAGTGCGTTCACTGTTATGTAAATCTGTTAATTTTACTAGCCAAGAATGCATAAAACCGACAAAAACTCAGGACATTGTGAATGTATAACCTTTAAATTTTTTGATATGTGTTTCGTACTTGTACATCCTGTTTAATAAATAACCGGTCAAGTGTAAGTTGGACTTGCGCAATTAGGGTTCCGTATGTTGACTGATTTTAAAATAAAATTTTTTGTTACGGAGGTATAAAATGATTAATGACTTCACAAAACATATTACAAATGAGTTTTCAACAAAGTTTTTTTTCCTATCTTTACTGAAAACTGATCACCTTGCACTCGTGATAATTTTTGTTCAATTTACATCCTGTGGAGAATATTCCAGACTTTTTTCAAAATTTTTGATCAGTACTTTTCGAGCGATTTTTTAAATATAATATAAAGAAAAGTATGCGCAAGTTTTATATTATATATATTTTTGCACTTGTGTTTTTACAAGCTTTTATTTGACACCCTACTCGATGATCTGGTAAAAAAAAAAATTTTTCACTTCCGATTTCACCCCCCAAAACTAATCCCTTAAGTCAAAATTTAACTTTCAAGACAACACGGCTTTGATCAGGCTATCAATTTCTTTATTTGTACCAAATTTCAACTTTTTACGTCAAATAGTTTCGGAGAAAATCGGGCGTGACAGACAGGCAGACGGACGGACTGACGGACGGACAGTGATCTTATAAGTGTTCCGTACGGAACATTAAAAATGTCATTCACTGTATAGATAAAAGTATAAACACACGTGCACAGCAAGAGTCTAAGATAATTATTGTGGGAGATTTTAATATAAATAGTCTATCCACCTATTTGAATAGCATTGGGCTTATACAAATGATAGAAGATACTAGTTCTACTAGAGACATAACCCTGATAAACAAATGTGTTTTGCAATTTTCCAAGATTAAAGATGCTCACGTTGTAGAAAGTCATCACAAACAGTTTGTGTCCGAATCCTAGATATTGATTTTTGGAAACTAATTTGAGGTGTTAGTGAAGGCAAATGCCGTAAAATTTTCATGATTTTTATCCCAACATAATGTAAAAGAGTTTTCTCAGCCTAATTTTGAACGCAAGGCCACTTTTCTTCTATTTTAGTGCATTTTTTTTTCACATTTTAACGATTTCGGCTCGCTATTTCTTAACTATCTCAGTTTCTGTTCGGTGTTATGCTACAAAAAAAATTCATTTTACTTGTCATAAAATTATCTAAAACCTGGGTAAGAGTCAAATTAAAATTTGTATACTCGTGCCGGTATGAATCCGATTCAGATAGTCAATCGAATGATTTGGAATATGCAGAAAACAAGCTCGAGCACATACGCTATAGAACGCAAATTATTTTTAGTGTTCCGTACGGAACACTTATAAGATGACTTCGATGTCTGTCTGTATGTCCGTCTGTCTGTCTGTCTGTCACACCGGATTTTCTCCGAAATTATTTGTCATAGAAAGTTGAAATTTGGTAATAATATAGGAATTGATGGCTTCATCAAAGCCGTGTAGTTTTGAAAGTTAAATTTTGACTTAAGGGGTTAGTTTTGGGGGTTGAAATCGGAAGTGAAAAAAAATTTTTTTACTAGGTCTTCGAGTGTGGTATCAAATGAAAGCTTGTGAAAACACGAGTAAAATATAAATATATATATATATATATATATATATATATATATATATATATATATATATATATATATATATATATATATATATATATATATATATATATAATGTAGTACTTGGACTCACTTTTTTTTGTATTATTTTTAAAAAGTCGCGAAAAATCGCTGTCCCCCCACCTTATCTCGAAAAGTACTGATCAAAAAATTTTGAAAAATCTAGATTGAACGAAAATTATCACGACTGCATTACCTTTAATAATTTATTTGGTATATAAAAGAAACAAAAATTTCGAGGTCATCAGTTTTCAGTAGAGATTGAAATCAAAGTTTGTTGAAAACTCCTTTTGGGTGTGTTTTGTGAAGTCACTGATCATTTTATACCACCGTAACAATTTTTAAAAGCAATCAACGTACGGAACACTAATTGTGCAAATTCAGGTTAGTTCAGGTTAGTTGCACTTGACCGGTTAGTGTAAATTATAAATGTGGTATCTGTGATAAGTTTATAAAAGTCTCCGTTATCTAAATCATAATTTTATTGTAAAATAGGTAATATTTGTTTTAAAATCACTTTGTCGTGTTCATGAATGACCTAGACCTTTTTTAAAGCAATACCGAAACAAATTAAATTTTTCGTAAAGAAAAAATTTAAAAATAAGAAAATTTGTTGTATATTCTTTATTTTTCCTTCTAACCATCTTGAAGAGAACAAAATTTCGCATTTGTTTAAAAAAAAACTTCCTACGACCTTTTGCCCACAACAAAAATCCATAATAAGATTTGGACTAATATTCGAATTTTGACCAATCATCTTAATATTTTTTAATAAAATTTGGCACACTTTTTTGTTAATATAAAAGCTATATTTTCCTATAATTTGAAGCCGTAATATCGAATTGAACGGAAGTTACCCGTAATAAACCATTTTTTCAATTTGCCGTAGTAAATCCTTTTTGTAGGTTATGTACTTAATATATTTTAATGCAATCTACGCACTTTTTTAGGCAATTTTATGACGAGTAAAATTAATTTTTGTTTGTCGCACACCAGCGCGATATAGCGATTCGATAACGGCGCTTTTATAGCGGGGACATGTTTTTTATTTTTATTCACACCGATGCGATGCGGAAACAGTTTATCAGTGCGATAAATGTGTTTGTGTATTTCTTAAGCTGTTCACCTAAAATAAAATTACTCTAAGAAATCTACCGGTACGACACAGTAGACACAGAAGGTGTCTCTGTAGGAGATGCCGCATTTTTCTCAATTTTGATGTCTTTCTTGAATCATTAAAATACTGCAAATGCATGAAAATGCGCTTCCTTGTACACGAACACGTTTTAAAAATTGTATGTAAAATTCGTTTTCATAATAGTATAAGTAGTTACTGACAACATGCATGGTTAAAAAAATCTTTTTTTTTCTCCAAAAAATGTATTTAGTCGCAACATATCATATAAAATACAGAAACCGTTTTTAGTGTTCCGTATGGAACACTTATAAGATGACTTCGGTGTCTGTCTGTCCGTCTGTCTGTCACACCAGATTTTCTCCGAAACTATTTGTCATAGAAAGTTGAAATTTGGTAATAATATAGGAATTGATGGCCTTATCAGAGCCATGTAGTTTTGAAAGTTAAATTTTTAGTTAAGGGGTTAGTTTTGGGGGGTGAAATCGGAAGTGAAAAAAAAAATTTTTTACTAGGTAATCGAGTGTGGTGTCAAATGAAAGCTTGTGAAAACACGAGTAATATATATATATATTATATATATATATATATATATATATATATATATATATATATATATATATATGTAATGTAATACTTGCGCGCACTTTTCTTTGTATTATTTTTAAAAAATCGCGAAAAATCGCTGTCCACCTGCCTTATCTCGAAAAGTACTTATCAAAAAATTTTGAAAAAGTTCTGGAATATTCTCCACGGGGTGTAGATTGAACGAAAATTATCACGAGTGCATTACCTTTAATAATTTATCTGGTATATAAAAAAAAAACAGAAATTTCGTGGTCATCAATTTTCAGTAAAGATTGGAAACAAACTTTGTTGAAAACTCATTTGGGGTGTGTTTTGTGAAGTCACTGATCATTTTATACTTCCGTTACATCATCTTTTATTTTAAAAGCAATCAAGGTACGTAACACTAATTGCGCAAGTTCAACTTGCACTTGACCGGTTATTTTTACAGGTTTCTTGCAACTGGCGACTCGTATTACACAATTAGGCATAGTTTCCGTATGGGATTTTGAACAGTTTCGTATATGAAGTTTGTGAAGCCATTTGCAAAAGAATGCAAGACTTGTATATGCCTGAACTAACAGAAGAAATTTGGAAAAACTCAGCCGCAAATTTTGAAACAGTGTGGGGATTTCCTAATTAAATGTGGATGCAACTATTTTTGGTATTTGAAAAAGTTTTCAATTGTTCTTATGGTCATTGTCGGAGCCGATTATCCATTTATATGTGTCGATATTGGTGTATATGGGAAAAATAGCGATAGTGGTATCTTTGAGGCTTCTGATATGGACAAAAGATTTGAAGCTGGCACCATGAATATTCCAGAGGCAAAGAATCTCCCTGAACAACAAGATGTATGCTCCTATGTACTAATTGGTGACGAAGGGTTTTCGTTAAAGACCTACTTAATGAGGCCGTTTCCTTACAGACAATCGCGGAGAGACATTCAAAAAGAAAAATATAATACTAGATTATGCAAGGCTAGAAGAATAGTGGAAAATGCATTTGGCATATTGGCGCAAAAATGGAGGATATTTTATAGACGAATAGAGCTATCTGTCGATCCCATCCTATTAACTGTTCATACAGCATGTATTTTGTATAATTTTCTGAGAATGAAAAAATGTGACAATCAATACTCTGAAATACTAGAACCACTGAATATTATATTAAGCGGCCCATAGACGGTCAATATTATTGTGCAATATGGATTGCACAATATTCTGACAGCTGCCCATAAACGTTCAATATTATTGCACAATAATTGGGTTTGTACAATAAATAGAATCATATGGAGGCGATATTGATGGTTGTGCAATATTTTGCGCAATTACCAGTACAGACGTACAGTGTACTTGGCAATATTGTCATCCAGTGTTCTCAGTTATGTTCATGGTGCTGATTGATGCGGTTGTTGTTTCTTGAGTTGAAGAAACCTTATTTTTCAAAGTACCATAGTGAAGGTTCAACATCCTCTGCACCTGCACCACTCTTTTCAGCATCACGAATTTACTTGAGTTCTTTCCGGAAGTATTTACTTTTTTGACAACATCTTGCTTCTCGGCATCCGGGTATTTTTTGCGATATTTCTCTAATGGCACGTCATATTGCTCACCTTTTTTAACGTGATTAGTATAATCTTTGCATTTAACATCCCATAGAGCCGGAAGTCCATGGTAAACTTTAATAAATTCCAAAATGAACTGTTTATCCAATTTCTTATCCGCCATCACGACGCGTTGGCTACCACCTGTTGATACCGACTGACGGGATATTGCACAATCCTGTCCACAGACGGCACAGTATTTTCCAGGTTGCGCAAAATATTTCAACAAATTTTGATTTCGTACAATCTATTGCACAACCTTTCAATACTGTCTACACACGTTCAATTATATTGCACAAATCAATGATTGCGCAATAATATTGACCGTCTATGGGCCGCTTTAGAGGCATTTCAAAATATAAATCTTGACATGAGACGTGCCGCTAATTCAGCATTTGAAATACGGGAAAAGGTCGTGCAGTATTTTAATACAAATATGTAAACATACTATCCTCATTTAATTCAGTTCCAATCTGGTCCCACACTTTGTCTTTTTTCCGGCAATTTTTATAGTCCTCATGACTCATATCGTACAATATCGGATATTGTTTTACTGCTTCAATTAATTTTTCAGTCATAATTTGCCTCGGACAATCGAAAACAACGTGGCGGTTGGCAATAAAAATCGTGCCGACAGCGTTGCCTCAATAAGACGCCGTCAACGCGATATAACGCGCGATACGGCTCGCACCGCTCTGAGCATCGTCATTACCGCTGCAAAACTTTGTATCGCAACTCTATCGCTATCGCAATCGCAACCGGTTTATCGCGCTGGTGTGGGGGATCTTTAACAACGAACAGAAGCTGAGATATTTAAAAAATAGTGAGCCGAAAGCGTTGAAATGTGAAAAAATGCACTAAAATAGAGACAACCCGTTTACATTATGTTGGCACTATTTCAAAGTAGTTAAATCGATTTACATGCTCTACCCAAAAATTTTCAATAATCATGACAATTTTACGGCATTTGCCTCTATTATGTGTTTTGTGAAGTTACTAATCATTTTATAACTCCGTAACAAAAAGTTGTGTCGCGTCGCAAACAAGCTGAGCCCTAGATGAAACATAGTTTGTTGTCAGGTTACAATACAGTCTCTTTAAATAGTTAGTTGTCACTAGTTTGTTACAGTCCTCTTCCTTTGGTTTTGTTAAAACTATGGTAATGATAGTATGAGAGGTAAAGTAAATCCAAGATATAAGATCCTGCTTTTTGCTTTTTCAATCGGGTAATAAACGACCCTATTAAGGTTTTGTGCATAATTGCCAGGAATTACGATAAACGTATTTTTATTTTACCTGCTTTGTATACCACCCTCACATGCACCTGCAATCATATATGATCTATTTTTACCTATATATTTACTACCTGGCAACATGGTTTGGAGCCCTTTAAGTATTTGATAATATAGGCCTAATGACCACAGGTCCCCATTAAGATTCAAAAGATACTTTTTATTATTTTTATTTTTAGTTTTACTTACAACGTAACGGTTCTATTTTAATTATGTGGCGTCCGTGGGAAAATTGTAATAGTGGCTATTGTAACAGAAAACATTTATCACTTGGCGCTAAACAAATAGTGAAAAATGTTTACGGCAGTTTGGTAAAAAGAAAATTGAATAAACAAAGTGCTTTGCAAGAAACCAGTGTACTAACAAAAACCCCAATATCTACGATTAAGGGTATTGTAGCAAAACCATCACTCAGGAACAGGAAAAAACGGAAAAATTTTCAAATGCAACATGTAGACGATTGTGAAAAAGACGTCATCAGGAGAAAAATATATTTTATGTATGAAGAGCAGTTGGTGCCGACACTAGACAAAGTAAAATTAAGACTGGTGCAGGACGGGCCCAGTATATGCTGTGGCCGATTAACCCTTCACAGAATTCTCTTAAGAATGGGATTCACGTTCCGAAAAATCAACAAAAGGCAAGTAGTGATGGAGTCATAAAGATTACGAATCTTACGACATACTTATTTACAAGAAATTAAACAGTACCGGTCAGAGAATTGGCCAATAATTTACCTTGACGAAACATGGTTCAATACCCATGACACTGTGTAAAAAGGGTGGGTTGACAGCAGTACAAAATGTCAGAGTAACGCACCTTCAAATAAAAGTAAACGAATAACCATTTTGCATGCTGGATCTGAAAAGGGCTGGGTTTCAAATTGTCTACTATTATGTGTAAAAAACATAAAAGATTCTAGTTTGGACTATTACGAAGATACGACCGCAGAACTTTTTGAAAATTGGTTTTAAAAGTCCCTTTTGCCTAATGTTCCCGAACAGACTGTTATAGTTATGGACAATGCAAGTTACCATAGTCACCTACTAAATAAGGTTCCTAATGCAGCCAACACCAAATCGGAACATATTTGGCATCATTTAAATCAAAAATAAGGGCACAAAATGTTTCTCCTACATTAAGAGTGTCAGTGGTTGAATTAGTAAAAAAAGTTATAAATGATATACCTTGTGAAAGCTGGAAGAATTCCATTCAGCACGTTGTTAGAGTTGAAGATTCATATATTCATGTAAATAATATAAAACCAGCTGATGACAGTGATAGTGAAACCGAATTAGGCTTAAGTTAAAATATATTTTTATTTATACAATATGTCACCTCTTGTAAACCCCATTCATTCAAACTGTATATTTGTACTTCTTCTCCATTTGTTTTTACATGCATCTATAAATAAACATCTCTAAAAACACATAATTTTATTTACTTGCATTAATGAATAAAGTTCTTAAGTCCATCTCTGCAACCTATAATAAACAAAAGGTCAGAATTTTTATATTGTCCATTTAAAACGGCAAAAATCAGGATCTCATATTTTGGGACAGGCTATAAAAGTCATGCGGAGGGAGGAAACTAACTACATTTTCATATTCCTTCTAAATACTGTTCTTTTTAGCAGGATGTTTTTAGATTTACTGTAGATTAAAAAAAGTTTTCTTTTGGGGCAATTCTCTTGGAATTCTCTTTTTTAAGAAACACTCAACTATAATAATCTTGAAATTGATAAATAAAACAAATTAGCTTGATTTTTAAGTTAAATAGATATACATAAAATAGCATTTTTTGGAAATCCAGGTGTGGAATTGACGCAATTTATCTTGGTACTGGTACGACACGACACAAAAAAAGGAAAAAAAAAAACTTTTTAAGATATTTAGTACAAACATTTGGGAATTGTTATCTTTCATGGAGTGTTTGCTTCATTTATTGATTTTTTTTTCGTTGTTTAAGTACAATATATTAGTTTTAAGTAATATATTAATAGAGAGATTTTGCAACGCTTATTTTGTTAGGACTTTGCCCTTATCGTTATTTCAAGCATAAGCAGAGTTAAAGGGAAGAAATTAAATATAAAGACTCTGATGTTACCGTTATTTGAAGTATGTGCAGTCGTAAAATCATGGAATTGTTCCTGTATTTACTACAACGAATGCCGTAAGTTAAAAGGTACCAATGACAGCTAATTAGAACCCACCATTTGAAGCTTGCGCAGTATTAGAACAAAATAAGAAATCCTTTTGGACTTCCGGTCGACAGTTCGTAGCACGCGGACGCGTTCTCCCGGTTAGGGCTTTTGAATTCGAAGTGTGAGCGTTTTGGGGCTTCGGAGTGTGGATCGGTGGTCCACAAATTGCTTGGTAGGGGTTCTAATCGTATAGGGTTGCTAAGCACTATGAGGGGTGATTTCTATAACGTCGGTTGAGGTTAGGTGATTTGAGCAGTGGGCGAACACGTGAGGCCGTGTTTTTTTGTATCAGTCACGTAATTAGACGGGCGGTCTGACAGGAAAGGTTATACCCAAAACCAGTAACAGTTTCCGAAGAGATCCTTTATCAGTGCCAAAAAAAGAAATTAAGTTTATAAAGACAAATAAATATTTTTTTTTTTTCGGGGAGCAATATCGCCTAGAGCGAGACTACGTTGCTCTCCACCCGTAGAAAGGATCCAAACTCGAGAATGTGTAACGCATCACCGAAGGGTCGCCGGTGCTCTGCCTAAGCACGAGACGGATTCAAAGCTGAGTAAATTATCCAAAGAAGGATAGAGCTCAATAAAATAGAGAGAAAGAAAGAGAGAAATCCTTTTTTAAGGATAACAATTTTCCTTATTTACGAAGTTATAAGAAAAGTAATGATGGATGGTTACGATAACGCGTGTCGTTTACTAGACTAAAGTGTTGTGTAGTGCCAAAGATTTCAAAATTCTAACATAGCCGTAACACTAATTGATTGTTGCTAGTGTTTATGGTATTGAAGTGATAACTGTTGTTAAGTGTTAGGATAATATAATTTTTTCTGCATAAATTATTTTGAAAGTGAGCTAAAATTATTCTGTGGATAATAAAGCCGATATTGTAGTAGTTATTTACCCTACCGATTGCTAATTAATAGCAGGTAAATAAAAAATGTGTCTTTAGGTTTTCATTTTAGTAAATAATTACTATACACCACTTAAGAGGGGGAATAATACAAAAGAATGGCGATTATATATTTTTATTGTATTTTAAATTATAAGATTTTTTTTTATTGTGTTTTAACTGATAACATTATTTTTTATCGGATTAAATGGACCACTGATAAAAACTATGGCGTCTCCTTGTCTTCAAGATAACTTCACAAAAAATAATCCAATCTGCAAAAATAAAAATTTATTTTGTAAAATAATGTAGTAGTTAAAAATTGTCGAAGGGTTTTTTCAAAAATAAAAATTTACGGTGTTTTAAACTATAATATGCAATTTTCGACCAAAAAATTTATATTTAATCATTTATAAAAAATTGTCTATTAGAAAATTAAATAAAATAGAACTCTCGACAGTTTGTAGAATAAGTAATTATTAAGATTAAAAAAAAAGTTAAAAAATTGCTTGAGTAATATTGCAGACAGTGCATTGAGACAGGTAGCGGTCCCAGTCCGACGCCAGGTCACATTTAATGCTATAACTTTGTAATGGAACGGAATTTTCTTAAAAAAATTTTTTTGAATAATTCTTAGAAGAGAATAAAAATCCGTAAAAAAAATCGAATTTTGAAAATTCGAGGTGTAGGTAACCCCTTAACTAGACAAATAATCCTTCATTGGACAGATCGATGCGAATTCTAATTACAATAAAATTATGTGTGTACATGGAGAAGGGATTCAGGTTAGTTTTGTTTATTTCCTTCTATTCCTTAGGCCACGAAATGAAATAGAAGAAGGGTGTCCCAATTTGGATAGATGGCAATTGTTAGTAATGCTTTTTTACGTGCCATTAATTTTTTAAAAAGATTATCAATTAAGCACCCCAGAATGAATATTGAATAAACTACAATGATGAAGCACAATTCTTTTTATTAAACTTACGTTATAGTGTGCATGCAATTAAGATCGTCATAGAATTAATTTTTAAAAAATCTTCACCAGCTAAAGTTTAAAATTTCACCTCCTACATTTAACCTCTTATCAATCACATAATTTTTGTGTGATTCAGTAAAGTCAAGAAGAGATCCAGAAAATGTACCTATGGCTGCAAAAAGACAAACAGGTGGAACAAGACGTCACCGCAAACCGAACGCCCACTGGCTACATTAAAATGTGCTTCGAATTTTTTAGAGATGGATGAGGGAGTTGTATACAAGTACGAAATAAAGTGTGTTTTCGATCTTTGTTTTTATATACCAGATAAATTATGAAAGTGCAAGTCTGTTTCCGATCTTAATGGAAAACTGATGACCTTGAATTTTTCTTTTTATATACCAGATAAATTATCGGAAGTAATGCACTCGTGATAATTTTTATTCAATCTACATCTTATGGAGAATATTCTAGAATTTTTTCGAAATTCTTTGATTAGTACTCTTACAGATAGGGTGGGGAGACAGCGATTTTGAGCAATTTTTAAAAAATAATATGAAGAAAATTTTGCGCGAGTATTATATTACGAGTATACATATTTTAGAACACAAGCTTTCATTTAACATCCTACTTGATGACTTTGAATTTTTTTTCACTTCCGATTTCAAACCCCCAAAACTTAACTTCCCAAACTACACGGCCGTGATTAGGCCATCAATTCCTATATTTGTGCTAAATTTCAAGTGTCCATGTCAAATAGCTTCGGCGAAAATCGGCGGAGCCCGACAGACAGACACTGAAGTGATTCCATGTGTTCCGTTTTTCAATTTTGACATGGAACACTAAAAGCGAAGTTATTTTTACTTCTCCACTTCGTTGATATAAAGATACACAATAAGGAAGAGCTTTTTTTAAGAGTTGTAAGATGTTTTTTATATGCAATTCTTTCGCGTTAATATTGTGCATGCTTTTAATAACCATAACGACGAAAGCATGATGAAAATAAGTGTTGCAAAATCTCTCTAATATTAAATATGAAGTCATTGCTGGATTAGTTGCTTCAACATATTGAGGTCTCAGCTAATATTTCCTTATTAAAAGTATATATATCTATAGAGCATATTCATATGTTCTTGTAACTGGTAAGTGAAAACAAATTTATTTCAATTTTAGCTTAAATAATAAGATATGTCCACAATAGTTATTTTCACTATCATTTTTTTCCGTCAGTGGGCAAATCAACCACAGAGAACCCAATTTTTTTTCCGACGAATACAAAAATCTCATTCCAAGATACTTAAAAAACCGGTCAAGTGCAAGTTAGACTCGCGCAATTAATGTTCCGTACGTTGCGTTGAACTTTGTTCGAAACTCATTTGGGGTGTATGTTGTGAAGTCATTGGTCATTTTATACCTCCGTAACAATTTTTTTTAGTTTTTAAAAGCAATCAACTTACGAAACACTAGTTGCGCAAGTTCAACTTGCACTTGACCGGTTATTTTATTTCGACCTTCTCTTTGATTTGTAGTTTGGCATAATGACGGTCTTTGCAGAGGAGCTTGGTTTCATTAAATTTATAGTAATGTTTTTGTTCTGATTCATGGTTACTGAGGGCCGTGGAAGCATTTTTAGTATATGTGTGTCCATTTAATCTGTTTTTTAGTAACTGACAAGTTATTCCAATATATTTCTTCGGACAATTCGCACACGGTATTGCATACACATTAGATTTATTCATTGTGGGAATATGACTTTTTAAGTTTGTAAATAATGAATTTAGTTTATTTTGAGTTTTATGACAAATTACTATGTTATATTTTTTTAAGACCCGTTTCAGCTTCTCAGAAAATTCCTTTGTATACGGAAGTGGTAAAAATTTATCGCGGTTTTGTTTACTCTTTTTGGTGTTGTTTTTTGAGTTATATATTCTCTTTTTGATTGTTCGATTGATGTCATCCTCTTTAAAATTGTTTTGGAATAAGACTGTTTTTACTTTCTTTAGTGCGGCTGCCCTTAGTTTAGTGGAAGTCAATTTTATTGCTCGGCCTATTAGACCCACTATAACGCTCATTTTCTGGGATTAAATGGACACAAATATAGTGAGAATGCTTCCACGGCCTCAGTAATCATGAATTAGAACAAAAACCTAACTTTAAATTTAATGAAATCAAGATCCTCTACAAAGACCGAAATTATGTCATCCTACAAATCAAAGAAATGATCGAAATAAAAAAAGATGAAAATACTGTGCTTGATAGGACTGATATAACATGTAGGCTGAAAAGTTTTTGGTCTACCACATAAATGTCGCCCTTTTCAAAAAATCCATATGATTTTTAGGAAGTACCAACCTTCAAACGATACGTGTCAAAATTTCATGACATTTCGACGATTAGTTTACAAGTTACAGTGGTTTTAGTGACGCTACTTTTGATATTTTCAAAACAATGGAAAAAATTAAATTTCGTGTGTTGATTAAACACTGTTTTTTGATTGGAAAAAACAACGTTCAAGCAAAGCAATGGTTTGATAAGTGTGTCTGCCACTGGAAAATAAATCATTATCTACTGGTATGCGGATACAAATGTTGCTTAGGCGCTCTGGACGCCCAAATGAGTTGGTTATACCGGAAACATCAAATAAATCCCCAAAATTGTTTTGTATGTCCGTAAAGTGAAATTGCGTGAGACAGCTGACGTTCTGAAAATATCAAAAGACCGTGTTGTTCATATTTTGCATGAACATTTGGGCATGAGAAAGCTCTGTTTGAAATGGGTACCGTGCTTGTTTACAGTGGACCAAAAACAACAACATGTTCATGATTCTGAGCGCTCTTTAGACCTGTTAAAGCGCAATAAAAATGATTTTTTCATGCGATATGTGACAATGGATGAAACATGGATCCACCACGACATACCGGAATCAAATCGGCACCTATGTAGACAGCAGCCGCTGAAACCAGCCCGAAGCTACCAAAGACACAACAGTCGGCTGGGAAGGTTTTGGCTTCTGTATTTTGGGACGTGCATGGAATAATTTTCATCGATTATGCTGAGAAGGGAAAAACCATCAATAGCGAATATTATATAAAGTTAAAGGCAGAAATCGCAAAGAAACGGTCCCAAATTAACAAGAAAAAAGCGCTCTTTCATCAAGACAATGCACTGTGTCACGAGTCAATGGTTACGAAGGCAAAATTGCATGAATTGAAGTTCGAGTTGCTTCCTCATCCACCGTATTTTCCAGATTTGCCCCCCAGCGACTATTATCTATTCGCAGACCTCAAACAAATGCTTGCGGGAAAGAGATTTGGCTCCAATGAAGAAGTTATCACCGAAACTGAGGCCTATTTTGAAGGTAAATACAAATCCTTCTACAGGAAAGGTATAGAAATATTAGAAACGCGTTAGACTGATTGTATCGCTCTTGAAGGATAAAGTTGAGTTTTGCAAAAAAAAAATGTATTTTAAGTAGCTAGCTAGACACTTTTCATCCGACGTGTAAAGAGGAATCAGTGACATATACACAAATTTCATTAAAAAGTAAATATGGTGGCTTACATATCCTCTTAATAATACAGAATGGTATATATACTTAATATTAATAACATCTTATTTTGTCAATACACCCAATATACAAAAAAAAATTAATAAAGAAATGCGAGACACGATTTGTAGATAAGAAATATGGAATTTAAAATTCACTAATTTACCAATAGTTGTCTTTCAAGGTATGCACTTTTGATTATCTTATATTGTTTTATTTTATGTTTGATTATTTTTAAAGGTGCTTGCGAAATGTTTATTTATTTTTAAAATTGCAATTACAGAAAATTTAACTACGTGTTTTCTAATTTTAGAATGAATTATAAAAAAGGAATATTTTTTTTTTAAATGCCAACAAAAAAAATAAGGCGAAACGTCAATAAACAATTAGCATTAAATTTTTTTCAAAAGAACCTAATTACCCGAGAAATAATAATCGGTCAAGTGCGAGTTGGACATTGCAATTCGTGTTCACACCCCAACTGAGTTTTTTTCCCGACTTTTACCGAAAACTATGACCTTGAATTTTTTGTCTTTTTTTGTATACCAGATAAATCAATCGAGATAATTTTCGTCCAATCGTCACTCTGTGGAGAATACTCCAGAATTTTTTCAATATTTTTTGATTAGTACTTTTTCGAGATAAAGGGAGGGACAGCGATTTTTCGCGATTTTTAAAAAATAGTACAAAGAAAAGTGTGCCCAAGTATTCTTCTTCTTAAAGTGCCTATTCAGTTCGATTGTTGGCCATCATTCTGGCTGTTATGACTTTATCCACTGCAGCTCTGAAAAGAGCGGTAGTATTTGTTGAGAACCAATTTCGCAGATTGTTTACCCAGGAGATACGTCTGCGTCCTGGTGTCTTTTTTCCAAAAACCTTTCCTTGGATTATTTGCTGTAGTAATCCATATCTGTGGGAATTTCTCATTATGTGCCCTAAATACTTCAATTTTCCTGCTTTAACAGTTTCCATAATTTCCAGGCCCTTGTTCATGCGACGTAAGACATCCTCGTTGGTAATATGCGATATAGCTATAATTCAAATGCCTCAAGTTTCTTAGAAGTGGCTTCAGTCAGCGTCCAAGATTCCACACCATAAAGAAGGACACTGAAGACATAACATCTTAGGAGTTTTATTTTCGTGCTTAATATTATTGCTGAAATTTTGAAAAGTGATGTCATTTTGAGGAACACTGTTGTAGCTTTTTTGGTACAACGAATTTCCTGCTAATGATCCCACTGTTCGTCTATCATGGTACCTAAATACGAATATTGTGGAGTTTTTTGTATTTGTTGATTGTTAACCCACAACAAGGTAGCAGGAATCAGAGACTTGCTGATTACCACGTACTTTGTTTTGCTTATTAAGTTCGAGGCCGTATCGATTCCTGTCTTCGTTTATTTTTGTCATAACGAATATTATTTATTCGCTCCTCATTAAGCAGTATTCCTTTGTCAGCCTCTTCCAGTGCCTTTCTAAAGATTTGTTCAGAGTATATATTAAACAATAGAGGAGACAAAACACAACCCTGCCTTACTCCACGCTCAATCGATATTACTTCTCAGCTCTCCCCTTCTGCTTTAATAAATGCCATCTAGTTCCAGTAGTGGTTGCTAATAATCCATAGCTCCTTTCCATCTAGCCCGAGGTTTTTCAGGATTTCGAACATTTTGTGATGTTGGACTCTATCAAGGCTCTTTTGGAAGTCTATCAGGCCCAAATATACGTCTCAATTGACGTTTCTACATCGCCGAATCAAAACCTTCATAAAAAACAACGAGCGTCTATACTATTACCAACTAAAAATAAATAAATATTTTTTCTAGGTTTATTAGAGCTATGTCAGACTATTTCGGACCCCCACCTAAACGTGATCACGAACCTATATCGCCAGATAATTTTGGACTCCTATCACAAGGTCATTTTGGAGCTCCACCGCAAGATTATTTCGGGCCTTGTCCTCCAGCTTCTCCCCCACCTCGAGACGTTGGGTTTGAAAGTGGACCAGCAAGTTGGCTTTATGAAGGTCCCGAGGGTCAATACTGTTCTCCATGTACAATACTATGAGGAAGTGGAATATACTTTTTAGACTGTTATCTACTTCTGTTGTAGACATCGCTTCATTATACATTTATTGTAAATTGTAAATAGGCCAAGGCAGAAGTTACTATTAAATATTGTTAAAACAAGTGTATAGGTTTTAATTTTATACTACTACATACTCATTACATAATCCTTTGGGGTTCATGTCACCATATCGCTCATAAATATCGGCAAAAATAATTCTTAATAAGGGTGGTTCCAAAAGTTCTCGGCCTGATACAGATATAATTTCATTATTACCAAATTACTACGATACTTGTGTAAGTGGGCTGCTGAATTTAAACGTGGTCCTATATCCATTCGAGATGATAAACCCTCAGGACGTCCGAAAACCTCTACGACCGACGAGGTTGTGACGTGAAATTGCAACAGCATACTAAATGATCGTCGACTAATGGTACACTCGCTGACATTGTAAACAATTCGATAGGCTGTGCTCATCAAATTTAATACGATGTTTTGGGTAAGAGAAAGCTTTTCGCTCGATAGATGCCACGTTTGTTAACAATCGACAAAAACCCAGTCAAATGAACATTTTCCGAGACTGTTTAGACTTGCTTAAATATAATTTCTTCGACTTTTCATAACAGTAGATGAAACTTGAAACATCATGACACGCCAGAGACGAAGGAGCAGTCGAATGGGTGGGAGCAGTTGAAAGTGCTCTCAAGAAAGCAATGACCGATCAAGTGCAAGTTGGACTTGCTCAATTAGTGTTTCGTACGTTGATTGCTTTTAAAATAAAAATTTTCGTTACGGAAGTATAAAATGATCAGTAACTTTACAAAACATATCCCAAATGAGTTTTCAACAAAGTTTTTTCCGATCTATAGTGAAAACTGATGATCTTGAAATTTTTGTTTTTTTTATATACCAGATAAATTATTAAAGGTAATGCACTCGTGATAATTTTCGTTCATTCTATATCCTGTAGAGAATATTCAGTAGTTTTCGGGGTAAGGTGGGGGGACAGCGATTTTTCGCACTTTTTTAAAAATAATACAAAGAGAGTTGTGCGTAAATATTATATTATATACATTTTTGAACTCGTCTTTTTAGAAGGTTTCATTTAACACTCCACTCGATGACCTGGTAAAAAAATTTTCACTTCCGATTTCACCTCCAAAAACTAACTCCTTAAGTCAAAATTTACCTTTCAAAACTACACGACTCTGATGAGGCCATCAATTCGTATTCGTGCCAAATTTCAGTTATGTCAAATAGTTTCGGAGAAAATCGGGTGTGACAAACAGACGGACGGACACTGAAGTGATCTTATAAGTGTTCCGTACGGAACACTAAAAATGATTATACTTGCAGGAAATGTCGTAGCTACGGTTTCTTGGGATTCTTATGGTGTGCGCTACCTGGAGAAAGGTACAGCCATTACTGGAGAATATTATGCTTTACTACTGGAGCAGTTGAAGGGTACTGTTCAGGCGAAACGTCCACATTCATTTTTTATATGATTTTGAAAATTTTAACCAAATAATTGAACTTCAATTTATATTTGAAGGAGATTTTAATAACTTTTAGGATTAAAACGAAAGCGGAAATATTTATTTCAAAAAATTTTGCGTTTCCCTCCATAGTATGCAGTCTAACCATAGTAAACCCAATACAGTAACGAAACTCAGGGGTAAGCGTATAGGAAAATCAGGTCTCAGTTTTTAAGATAATCATAGATATTTTACAAATTTTTGATTTAATAAAATGTCAAGTTAATGAGCATGAGTAATATAAAAAAAAAAACAAAAAGAATGGAGCGCTTTGTTAGAAAATGAATACAAGTGAAAAGCTTGACAGAAAGGCATTTTCACAAAAAATGTTGCAGACGAAAGTTTTAGCATTTTCTCTAGGGAATTAAACCGGCATATCAGATTTTGGGCCTAACGGTTTTTTGAGACTCTATAAGGCCCAAAAGTGAAAAATGAAACTGGAACCCAAATTTTTAAATAGATATTTGAATTCAGCAAGGAAGTTTATGTCCGAATACAAATTGAATGTTTCTGGGTCTGATTGGGCCTCATTGTAACTACAATAAAATCCGACTCTTATAAGGATCTTTACCTGTGTTCTTAGCCTTTGACACACCGAATATTCTTTTCTCACAGGTAGAATTATATTCTTTCGAAATTAAAAAAAAAAATAAATTTGACTACTTTATTGTGACTTTATCAGTGCGAATTAAATACCCTCTCTAATCAAGAAGCCTTTGAAGAGTACACATTTTAGAAAAAAATATGTTTTATTTACAATTTACACAAATATAAACAGTTTTCAATAAAAAGTAACCGAATCCTCCTAGTTTATACAAAAATAATTTTTTTCAATTCGACAATTGATGACGCGTTTGGTTGCTGTAAGCCAAAACCTTGCTCTATAACCAAAAAATGAGAGAAATAGCTTCTCAGAACTATTCAATTTATCGGTTTACGATTTCTTACGCAATTGATATCTTTAATTAAATCACATATCTTTCAACCTCTTTGGGTAAGAAGAAGAAACTCACTCCCGGCGTACTTTTTGAATTATTTTTACAATTATCAACGGCACAACGATAACCTCCTTTTTCTATGATTATATAAATTGTTTGTCTACCTTTTCGTTTCTCTTCCCTTACAAACATTTTTAATTATCTTTTTATACAAACTCTCTTTGTCTTTAAATTTATATAAACTGCATTCACATCAAGAAACGATAGACAATAAATTTCCATAGACATATTCCGAGATCAGATGTAAACATTCAGCGGCCATTTTGAAAGAGGGATCGTCGACGCACGCGTCGTCAATATCTCGTCACCAACTTGGAGCTCACTTTCGCTATTATATTGGGTTTACTGTGGTCTGACCTTAAAGCTTTAATATTTAATTGTTAATTTGTAATTTTTATTACCTCTTTTGAGGTTGCATATAGTTTGCATGCAGCTGTGTTAGAGAAGGGATTAGGTGTCTCTTGTATACCATTATCGCGGATAAAAAGACGTTTTATTTCACCTCCTACCCCAGAATTAGCTTAAGTTAGTCTTAAATCAATTTTAAGTTTTTATTCTAACGAAATATCTTAAGTTCAAATATTTTAAGTTCTCCAAATACATTTATATAAAATCCTTACCTAGGCTAAGTAAATCAGGTCCCTATAATATCTTAATATCTTAAGACCCAGTATATATTCTCACAGTTCTCTTGGTTGTCTTATTAAACCCACAGTACCCAACAGCAATTATCTTTGAGTTATAACTAAAATAAGATTAACTTGAAATCTTAGAATCAGTACGTAAATGTGTTTTCGGAGACCTACTTGTGGAATACGTGCAAATTATGTGATCAACTAGGTTCTGACTGAGCGATAAGATACAGTATGTCAAGTAAGAACGTGACTGCTCGTATTTTTGAAAAAATGTATTTTGAGAAAATTTTTTGCCAACAATGTATTCTTTGATGTGCTAACAACGGCGCAATTACCTTAGTAAGTTGTCCAATCGTCTCCTGTCGACGAGATTTTCTGTATACTCGCGCGGTAATGATTTCCATATTTTTCGAATCTCGCGATACAATTGAGTCCTCAGAGTCTTTCCTCTGAGCTTTCTCTTTAAAAGGGACCAAACGTTTTCAATAGGGTCGGCGTCAGACGATTGTGAGGGCCACTCTAGTATCTTATCGTGGGCCCAAGCGAACCGCTTCACGACGTGAATATTCGGGAACGTGGATGCATCATTATAATCCAAAGACAAGGGAACGGACGTACGAGTGGAAACATGCTGGTTCACCTCGCTCCAAGATGTTTCGGTTACAGAAATCAGCAGGAAAAGTTCTTGCTTCTGTTTTTTAGCATAAAGATCCGAACTAAACGCTGCTAAAAAATTGTGGAAAAACGCCGAGGAAAAATGTTTAAAAGGATGTTATTTTTGCAAGACAATGCGCATGCTAAGAAATCGCTGTTAGTTTTGCAGAAAAATAAACGAATTTTACTTTGAATTTCAGGATTTTTTCTTATATTCCCTTGATTTAGCTTCTTCGGACTATTATCTTTTTCTAAAACTAAGAAAAAGACATTTGAATGGATGGAAATCTCATTCAAGCGAAGAAGTAGTTACAGAAATCAGCAGGCAAAGTTCTTGCTTCTATTTTTTAGCACAAGGATCGGAACTCTAAAACGCTGCTAAAAAATTGTGGAAAAACGCCGAGGAAAAATGTTTAAAAGGGTGTTATTTTTGCAAAACAATGCGCATGCTAAGAAATCGCTGTTAGTTTTGCAGAAAAATAAACGAATTTTACTTTGAATTGCAGGATTATTTCTTATATTCCCTTGAGTTAGCTTCTTCGGACTATTATCTTTTTCCAAAACTAAAAAAAAGACATTTGAAAGGACGGAAATCTCATTCAAGCGAAGAAGTAGTTACAGAAATCAGCAGGAAAAGTTCTTGCTTCTGTTTTTTAGCACAAGGATCAGAACTAAACGCTGCTAAAAAATTGTGGAAAAACGCCGAGGAAAAATGTTTAAAAGGGTGTTATTTTTGCAAAACAATGCGCATGCTAAGAAATCGCTGTTAGTTTTGCAGAAAAATAAACGACTTTTACTTTGAATTTCAGGATTATTTCTGAAAGCTCCTTCGGACTATTATCTTTTTCCAAAACTAAATAAAGACATTTGAAAGGACGGAAATCTCATTCAAGCGAAGAAGTAATATGTTAAATGTCGTCGGAGACTGGTTTGTATTCACACATATATACAGTTTTTCTGGTCCAAGCCGTCTCCGGCTAAAAACAAGCCTTTACAGCAATGTTTTTTGGGAATTGCCAACTGTCTAGTGTGTTGCTGCATGACTTAGTAAATGGTTTTTTAGACAAATATACGTATATAATTAATATAATAATATAATTAATAAGTAAAAGTAAATTGAGTCGACATGGATTGAATCCGGGACGTTAGCTAAGGCTACCACATTAGAAGGGGTTAGTGCTAAGACTTCTGTGACTTTTCTGTATTTTTATTACTTTGCAAATCGTATAATGTACCCTGGCGGTATCACAAGCGCATGCTAGTAATGAATTATTTACTTAGGTAAAGATTATTTCGTTCGCCCTGTTAATTTTGTTTATTATATTTTGCAGAAATTACAAATCGAAAAGTATAATAAATCTTTATTTTATAATAACTGTAATTTTGATCTATTATTAAGTTTAATGGACCACTGTATGATGCGGTGCCATTTTCGCTATTACAGTATCTCTGGCCTAAGGCACTGGCTGTATATATATTGGTGTGAGCCATGGGGTAGTTATAAGCCCTGAATTTTAATTATGGACTATATTGATTTTTGTAAATCTAAGTTAACATGTTGTCCATAAGCTTATATGGATTTCCTTTATTGGAATCATCAAAAAAGAAATTATTTGCGAAATTAAAAAAATTAAAAATATACAGGGTCTTATGAAAATCGTGTATTATATTTAAATATGTAGTAACTACACCAATACGTTTTAGTTATCGAAGCAGCCATTCTGTATCGCAGTAATAAATAACTGGTCAATTGCAAGTTGAACTTGCACAATTAATATTCTGTACGTTGATTGTTTTTATAATACGTGTATACCAGGTGTATGAAATGTGGATTTTTTTTCTAAAAACAACATGTTAAAATCGGAAGAATGATAAAAAGTGCTTTATTCAAAGTATGCTTCATCGCTTATTATACATTTTTCCCATCTTTCGGGCAATTTATGAATACTACGCCAGTAAAAATCTTCCCCTTTTGTTGCGAACCATTCATTGAGCCATTTTTTCACATCTTCGTACGAACCAAAGCGCTGTTCAGCAAGTACGTGACCCATCAATGCAAACAAGTGGTAATCGGAAGGAATCATGGGTCTACCCATAATTTTGTGCGCTTGGGATTCTCAAAATAAATCCACTTTTCATCTCCTGTAACTATACGATGCAAAAACGACTTCCTTTTGTACCGAGCCAACAACATGTCACACGTGTTTTTGCGTTTTTTTTTTTTCCATTTGCCTGTAGTTCAACTCATGTGGTACCCATCTACCGGTCTTTTGAATCTTTCCCATCTCTCGTAGCCGATTGGAAACAGCTTGTTGACTAACGCCCAATTACTCGGCGAGTTGTTTTTGTGTTTGCGAATCATCTTCGTTCAACAATGCTTGCAATTCCACATCTTTGTATTTTTTTGGCGGTTTTCCACGTTCCTTGTCTGCAACATCGAAGTCACCACTTTTGAAACGCCGAAACCATCGTTCACACGTATCTTGTGATGGAGCATGTTCACCATAAGCTTCTCGAAGTAATCGGTATGATTCAACAGCAGTTTTCTTCAAATGAAAACAAAAAATTAATGCTGTCCGCGAATGCTCTTTGTTCGGTATAAATTTCGATATATTGAAACACAACAACACAACAACGCAACACTATGCACACACTTTTCCAATTTATCACTCTTGCGCGTCTGACACTTGTTGATGACACAACAAAATGGTGCAGTGTCAAATTTTTATAGCACAAACTGCATTAGTACACCATCTGTTGTCTGAAATCCGCATTTCATACTTGTACACCTGGTAAATGTGTTTCTTCAACGTGCTTCGGAATTTGATATTATGATCAGGAAGATGTTGGCGAATGGTTTCATGGGACACATTCAAACCCGGTTTTCTTAATTTTGGCGCTTCTTGACGCAGCGTCAATTTCGGGTCCCGTGAAAACAAAGACACGATTCGTTTTTTTTTTCGACTTGCGAAGTGACTTTGCCTACCGAGCGACGTTTTGACAAGTCGTCGAAATTTTTCGTCTCGTTACGTTACGTTACGATTTACCCACTTCTTCACAAACGCCCCTTTGGATAGGAACAAAGAAAGGCTGCCTCGAATCGGCGCGCAAACAACATTTTGGATTTTACGTGATTTCGACGAAAGTTCGGAATCGACTGATACTTTTACTAAAATGCCGATTTTTGGTTGAATTGCTAGAATCGCATCTACCAAAAACGAAGTATCGCGGACACGTTCTTACTTGACAGACTGTATAATAAAACACGCTTTTATGAATCGATTATCTTAGAGTGTTTGGTTTATTTATTTATTTTTCATATCAGTATAATAGTTGCAAGGTAATTCACCAGTATTTATTTTAAAATCATTATTATATTAGTTAATTCACGTTAGTTACCTCTCAACTATTTTTCCTTTAAAAAAGGTAAGTATGTATATTCATATATTCTTGTTTTTTTTTGTTGGTACCTGAATAAAAAAAAACCGGCCCGTAAGCGGAAATGGCAATTTACGTTTGTCTTCTATCGCTATTATTTTTACTCTTTAGAAGATACAGTCCAACAGCTTATTTTAAGGGGCTGAGGGGATAAGGGAATGAGGTTCATTGTATTAGAGAGTTCTTTAAAAGGATGGTATTTCAAACCTGCGCCGCTTTGGGAGGCATATCAAATCTTTCGAATCTTCTTTTAGCTCGTTACACTTAGTCTAACGTCCTATTTAAAAAATACGATTTCAAAATTCAAAATAGGCGTTTGTTTCATCCTTTGAGCCAAATTTTTCTGCCGACTCATTTTTCATATTCGGAAATAGGAAATAATCGTTGCGGGCTAAATCTGGCGAATATGGTGGACGCCGAGGTAATTCGTACCCTAACTCATAAAATTTTGACATGACAATGACACAAGTATGCAAACATGCGTCGTTTTGATGAATAAGAACAATTTTTCTTCGCCAAATGTGGACGTTTTTCTTTCACAGCATGGTTAAAATGATCCAAAAAGTTGATATAATACTCTCCATTAATCGTTTTGTCCTTTTCAAGGAAATCGACATGGATTATATCGCGTGCATCACAAAACATTGTGGCTATGATTTTGTTGGCCGATAAAGTCGCCTTGGTCTTCTTTGGCGTCGGTTCGCCACTTAACACCCATCGTTTGGACTATTGTTTGGTTTCTGGTGAGCTATAATGAATCCATATTTCGTCAACAGTTATGAATCGACGCCAAAAATCATTCCAATTGCGCTTTAATATCGCTAAACAATATTTTGAAATTGATATGCATGCGTGTTTATTGTCAGTTGTGAGCAATCGCGGCACCCATCTTGCGGAAAGCTTTCTGATATCCGAATGACTTGTTAAAATGTTTTGCTCTCGTTCAATTGAGATGCCCAGAGTCTCAGTAATTTCACTCTCCGATTATTTATAACTATATCGTGGATTTTTTCAATCATTTCTAACGTGGTGATCTCATTTGGACGACCTGGACGTTCTTCATCAAAAATTTGTTGTACGGCCGCTTTTGAATTCACCTGTGTAATGTTTTGATCCATAACGAAGGTGTATAATCCCCATAAACATTGCTGAGTCCCGTTTTTATCTAAACATTCGTTTTCTTTTTTTTAAAAAAATATTTTATCACTGCTCGATATTCGATTTTTTCCATTGTCGTAAAATCACAAAAATTGTTCTGTTTAAACGACTCTCACTCACAAACTAAATCACGCAGCAACTTGAAAATTTGACAGGATTCTTGTGAAAGGTTATGTTTACGAAAAATATAATTTCTTTAAATAGTAGTAGAGCCATCTCTGGCCGTGGCCAGGTACTTATCATACAACCCTCGTAGACTTAAAACACCAACTTTTCTTCGAATCAAGGCTTTTGATGAGTGTCGAGTCCCTAATGAAGGGGACTTTTTTCTTTTGGATTAAAATTTGCAAATGTAGAGTATGTTTGGGAGCAGAGCCTTAAATTATTATTATTTAAATCTCAGAAAAAGTACTTAATATAAGGTTTAAACATTCTTGGGATAAGTGGTTGAAACTCAACTAGGGGAGAAAATATAGATTTTTTTTATAGAATATGTTATGAAAATGATATTAAAAAGAGAAAGCTTATGTATATATAGTCGTTTAGCTTACTTTTGTAATATATATATATATATATATATATATATATATATATATATATATATATATACCAGGTGTACAAGTATGAAATGCGGATTTTCTTTCTAAAAAAAAAAAAAACATTTTAAATTCGGAACAATGATAAAAAGTGCTTTATTCAAAGTATGCTCCATCGCTTGTTATACATTTTTGCCTCTTTCGGTATTCTCGCCGTTTTTCAAGCAGACAACGGTTCAAATCAGTCAATTGTTGTTGGTAACGTTTAGTATTAACCGTTTCCCCAGGTTTGAACAGCTCATAAGAGACCACGCCTCTCTGGTCCCACCAAACACAGAGCATCGTCTTTCTGCCAAAGTAATTCGGTCTTGCGGTCGATTGGGATGATGCGCCTGAGTCTACCCATGATTTTTTGCGCTTGAGATTCCCTGTGACTATACGATGCAAAAACGACTTCCTTTTGTACCGAGCGAGCAAAATGTCACACGTGTTTTTGCGCTTTTTCCATTTGCCTGTCGTTCAACTCATATGGTACCTATCTACCGGTCTTCTGAATCTTTCCCATCTCTCGTAGCCGATTGGAAACAGCTTGTTGACTAACGCCCAATTGCTCGGCGAGTTGTTTTTGTGTTTGCGAATCATCTTCGTCCAACAATGCTTGCAATTCCACATCTTCGTATTTTTTTGGCGGTTTTCCACTTTTTTTTGTCTGCAACATCGAAGTCACCACTTTTGAAACGCAGAAACCATTGTCCACAAGTATCTTGCGATGGAGCATGTTCACCATAAGCTTCTCGAAGTAATCGGTATGACTCAACAGCAGTTTTCTTCAAATGAAAACAAAAAATTAATGCTGTCCGCGAATGCTCATTGTTCGGTATAAATTTCGACATATTGAACACAACAACACAACACTATGCACACACTTTTCCAATTTATCACTCGTGTGCGTCTGACACTTGTTGATGGCACAACAAAATGGCGCAGTGTCAAATCTTTATAGCACAAACTGCATTGGTGCACCATCTGTTGTTTGAAATCCGCATTTCATACTTGTACACCTGGTGTATATATATAAATATATGTATATATATATATATATATATATATATATATATATATATATATATATATATATATATATATATATATACATACATATATATACATACATATATATATATATATATATATATATATATATATATATATATATATATATATATATTAGGAGTAATACTTAGATTAGTTGCTGTTACTAGCTATTATAAATAGTCGAGCTTCTATAATATTACCAACTAAAAATAAATAAAAAAATTTTCTAGGTTTATTAGAGCTATGTCAGACCATTTCGGACCCCCACCGCAAGGTAATTTCGGACCTCCACCACCAGGTAATTTCGGACCTCCACCACCAGGTAATTTCGGACCTCCACCACCAGGTAATTTCGGACCTCCACCGCCAGGTCATTTTGGACCCCCAGCAGAAGATTATTTCGGACCCCCACCCCAAGGTCATTTCGGACCCCCTCCCCCAGGTCCTCCTCCACCTCCAGGCGATGGATTTGAATGTGGACCCGGATGTTGTATTTATGATGGTCCCGAGGGTCAACGCTGTTGTATTTGTACGATATTATGAGAAAACGGAATGTGTTTTTTAGTCTGTTATCTCTGTTATATTCATCTCTTCATCATACATTCATAGTAGTTTTCGGAAAAATAAGATAAGACTGAAGTTGCTATTAAATATTGTTAAAAAGAGTGAGGAAATTTTAATTTTATATTTTTTTATTATTCCTAAAGATCATTTCAGAATCGTTACATGATCTCTTGGGGTTCATGTCACCATACCACTTATAGATTAACTGTACTTAATATCCCTGTACATTGCTTCGCCCAATGGGTAAAAGAATTCGTAACAAGGTTCCAAAGGAGTTTTTGCTTCGATTCGTAATCATGAACGAACCAGGCAGTCCGCAGAGTGGCTGGAACCACATGAAAGCCGACCGAATTGTCCAAAAATACAAATATCAGAGGGAAAGGTTTTTGCAAGTATTTTTTGCGATGCGCATGGAATAATACTCATCAACTACCTTGAGAAGGTGGCGAAAAATCACTGGAGACTATTCCGTTGGTCTATTGTACCTTTTGAATGGCGAAATCAAGAAAAGAAAGGCCAAATTTAGCGAATAGAAAGGTGTTGTTTCACGAAGATAATGCACCAGCTCATGACTGCATAAAATCGATGAATTGCTTCCCCATCCACCGTATTTACCAGATCTGGCCCCTAGCGATTATTACCTCTTTCCAGATTTAAAAAGGTGGCTCCAGGGAAAGAGATTTGGCGCCAATGAAGAAGTAGTATGGGAAACTGAGACTTACTTTATGGTCCTTTTACACGGTCATATCAGTCCTCAGTTCAGTTTCAGTTTCAGTCGAACTGTCTGTTTTTCCTATGTGTAAAAAAGAAAAACAAAACAGAACTGAAACGGAGACTGACACTTGACGGTATGGGGTTCTTTTCTTCCACCGTTTCTTCAACGCCACAGCTAAGGCTACTGCAGTAAGACAGTCTTCATACATGAGCTATTTTACACATGTACACCTTAGGACAGTATGACAACACGTTTTCAACGCGAAACACACGTAACACTTTGAAAGTGTAACTCGGACTGAGAACCGAACGGACGCGGACGGTGTAAAAATAAACCTCCTTCCGAACTGAAATGAAACGAAAACTGAAACTGATACGGAACTGAGAACTGACATGACCGTGTAAAAGGACCATTAGGGAGCTCGAAACATCGTACTACATATAATACGGTATAAGTATCCAATTGTTGAAAGATCGCTGGAATAAGTGTCACACTGTTGAAGGCAACAAGGTTGAAGAACAAGATCGATTTTTGGCAAAAACATTGTTTTTTCTTCAAAAGTTTCTCTCGCTTCATCTCGTGTTACTCCTTATGGCCGCAATCTAAGAAAATGCATATTTTATGCATTTTCCAAAATTTTGTTTAAATCAAAAACTGAACTTCAAATCACTATTTGAAAGAGAGATCTTTTAGAATTAACAAGAAAGTGGAAGTATTTGTTTCAAAAAATTTTTTGATTCGCCCTGTAGTGTGCAACGTAACCTTAACGTTATAATATTTAATCTTTATTTTGTAACTTTTATTACCTCTTTTAAGGTTGCATATACTGTCTGTCAAGTAAGAATGTGTCTGCGATAATTAATTTGTGGTAAATGCGATTCTAGCGATTCAACCAAAAATCGTTTGTTTACGACGCATTTTATTAAAAGTGTCAGTCGATTCCGAAATTACGTAAAATCTAAAATGAGTTACTTGTTTACGCGTCGGTTCGAGGCATTCTTTCTTTGTTCCCGTCCAAAGGGGCCCAAAATGACCCATTCTGCTACCACTTATTAAAAAGTCGGTGCCGTGTGAAAAAGTGAGTTAATCATTTTAGCGAGAAGAAAAATATCGACTAATGTCGAAAAACGAATCTTGTCTTTGTTTTCAGAGGACCCGAAATTGACGCTGCGTCAAGGAGCGGTAAAATTAAGAAAACTGGGTTTGTATGTGTCTCATGAGACCATTCGACATCTTCGTGCTCATGATGTCAGATTCCGAAGCACGTTGAAGAAACCTAGAGTTGCACTCACAATCGCCGGATGCCAACACTATTGAAAACGTTTGGTCCTTCGTAAAGAGAAAGTTCAGAGGAAAGATTTTGAGATTTGACTCAGTTGTCTCGCAAGATTCGAAAAATTTGGAGATCATTGTCGAGTGAGTATGCAGAAAATCTCGTCGGCAGCATGCCTCGAAGATGGCGATTACAAAGGCCAATAAAAAAAATATTTGTAAAAACTTTTTAAACCAATACATCTAAGTGTTATGTATTTTGGGTGCTGAAACCGTATCTGGTATCAGTTTTTTTCGTATCATCCACAGTTCTCTCACAATATGACATTGATTAAATTTCAAAATAGGGAAAATTTGATAAAAAATAAAAAACTTAAACTGTACTTTTATTTGATTAGGCTACAATTTTTACTCCCGATAACATATTTCACTCCAATGCGAATATTTTAGGTGCTTATTTTTTTGTATTTCCTTTCCCTTTTCTCTGTGATGTTTCTTGTATAGCTTTTCTCCGATGTGATGCATTTTGTTGTTCTCTATAAAGTGACCAACAGTAATCACCCGTCATGTTGATATTCCACCGTCCCTGGTACCATTTCTCCATCTCCTTTATGTCCTGATGGACCCGTTCTCCCTCCTCTTTACTCACATCACCTAAGATTTTAGGAAAAAAAGTCAAAATGGTTGTGCAAGAAGTGGACTTCAAGGCTCATCAGACAACCCAGATTTTTGAACTTGTCTATCATATTAGCTACGATAAGTTCATAGTTAGGGTCTTTCACATTGCCCAAAAACTTAGTCACAACTTCTTAAAATGATATCCAAGCCTCCTTTTCCTTTGTAATCATCTTTGTTTCAAAGTTGGAATCGAATATCATTTTACGAATATCAGGCCCAACGAAAACTGCTTCTTTCAGTTTGGCTTCTGATAAATGAGGAAATCTTTTACACAAATATTTAAAACATTCACCATCTTTAGGAAAGGCTTTCACAAATTGTTTCATTAAGCCTAACTTGATGTGTAGTGGTGGTAGAAGAATCTTTTTTGGGTCTACTAAGGTTTTATGCAAATGTTCTCGTGTTAAAATTTTTCTTATGGGCCATTGTTTTTTGGACCAATGTTGATTCTTTGCTCTGCTGTCCCACTCACATATAAATCATGGAAACTTTGTAAATCCCTTTTGTAGACCAAGTATCATGAAGACAACTTTTAAATCTTCGCATAGCATCCAATCGTGAGCTGGATAGTTAATTTTCTGTAAAATCATGTTAAGATTTGCGTAAGTTTCCTTCATATGGACTGGAAGCGCAACAGGCATTAAAGCATAAGTATTTCCGTCGTGTAACAGAACACCTTTTAAACTAGTTTTTGATGAGTCTATAAAAAGCCTCTAATCTTCCTTCTTGTACTCAATGCCAAATTCGTTCATTAGACTACCAATATCACGGCAGTAAATCAAATCCTCTACCTGCTTGAAAAACTGAGCAAACTGTTGATCTCTATAATGGTAAATAGATGTTCCAGATTCCAATTAATGTTTTTCTTTCAGCCTAGAACCGAGCAATTCTGCTTTTTCCTTAGTCAAACCCAAATCTCATTGAACTCATCATCATACGGTCGACTTTCATTAAATTCGGGACTGGACTGTAAAATGTCATCAGTATACTGAGGTGGCTCAGGGACAGGTAGTGCCGGTCCATGTCCTACCGGCCGATTAGCTGAAGTAAAGTCAGGGTAGATAATTACTTTCTTATTTTTGGAGTTATATCCAGAAACATCAACGCTGCAAAAATAACAGTCTTTTGATTGATCTTTTTGCCCTCTCTATACCATGGGTACTGCAAATCTAAAAGCTTTTTTTTCTTTCTTATACCATTTCCTAAGATCCTCGACACAAACATAACATACTTTGTGAGAAGCCCAACATTTTTCTTGATTACCGATTTCTACACCAAAATATGCAAAGTATACTTTTGTTACAAAGTCAGTAATGTTTCTTTGATGTTTTTTAATTACAAACTCACCACATACCATATAAAACAAAAAGTGTTGGGAGAGTTTTTACAACCACGATTAGCCATATTTTGAGTGTGAATGGATTAAACACTGCAATGCGATATTATATTAACTGGAAAAAAACAAACAGCTGTGATATTTATCGGAACTGCCAATCTAATAACATTTGATTTTACAGCCAACCTTATAAAATTCTGATTTTTATTGCCAACCTAATAACACTCGAATACGAAAAAAATAAACTTTTCACAGTTTGAATACTAAAATGTGAAAAATTGGTGGGTGATACGACTTTTTTATTATTATTTTCGGACTCAGCACACCAAAAAATACAGGAATCAGGTAAAATTATTAAAAAAGTTTTTTTCATCGTTGGCCTGTGTTATTGATGAAGTAGGGGATTCGATAACTTACTTAGGTAATTGCGCCCTTGTTAGTACACCAAAGAATACATTGATGGCAAAAAATCTTCTCGAAACACATTGGGATTGAGTGTCTCTTGTATACCATTCTCGTGGCTCGAAATACATTTTATTTTAATACACTTCTCTTGGTAGCTTCATTGAACTTTAATACCCAACAGCAATTCTCTTGGAATTGATAATTAAAATAAGATTAACTTGAAATATTAGAATCAGTATGTAAATGTTTTTTCGGAAACCTATTTGTGGAATAGGCGCAAATTATGTGATGATCTAGGTTCTGACTAAGCGATAAGATAAAACAAAGAGGAAATATGTTAAGATATCTAAAACAAACTTTTAAGAATCGATTATCTTTCATGGAGTGTTTGGTTTATTTAATTTGTTTGTCATTTAAGTACAATAGTTATAAGGTAATTCTTTAGCATTTATTCTAAAATTATTATTGTATTGGTTACGTCTCAATTATTTTTCCTCTAAAAAAGGTAAATATATCTACATATTCTTGTTTTCTTGTTGGTATCTAAAAACGACCAAGTGCCAGTCGGACTTGCTCAATTAGTAACACATGTGATGAAGGTAATATTAAAAAGAGAAAGTTAGAGAATTTATATGTATACATATATATATATATATATATATATATATATATATATATATATATATATATACATATATAAATATATATATACTTATATATATATATATATATATATATATATATATATATATATATATATATATATATATATATATATATATATATATATTTAACTTACTATAATAGAAGGTTTTAATTTTAATTA
Source organism: Pachyrhynchus sulphureomaculatus (assembly GCA_019049505.1). Lineage (NCBI taxonomy): Eukaryota > Metazoa > Arthropoda > Insecta > Coleoptera > Curculionidae > Pachyrhynchus > Pachyrhynchus sulphureomaculatus. Next base: position 233,072,026 of record CM032446.1, on the reverse strand, counting down.
CTCATAGATTGATGCTATCACCTCATCATTTATTTTAGGAACGAAGTACGTACCTTGAATGTGTTGTTGTTGCGTACCTTGTGAATTCTAAAAATAAGGTTTATTGGAAGTGTGATTATGTGTTTTTACAAAATATGTAAAATAGAAGCTTTAAAAATACCCAAATAATGAGGTGAAAGGTCAACCAAAAAAAAAAAAATGAAATAAATAATCGATTCATTACAGAACCTAAATACCCAGTAATAGAAAAATCACGTAATTGATAAAGATAACAAGGTTCAAAAACGGAAAATAAGTTTATATATATATATATATATATATATATATATATATATATATATATATATATATATATATATATATATATATATATAGAAGTTTTTGTGATTATACCTGGCCAACAAAATGCAAATTTTATTGTTTTCACCAGAGATGAATTAACTGCTAAATTTTGTAAGTAATTTCTCATACAACCTTATAAATTTATAAATCACATTTCGTAACGAGCGTTTTAACTTTATTTTTCTGGACCTTGTTTGCATTTTAGTATCCAGAAGAAGCTACTATTAGGCAGCGAAAGTTTGATAACAAAAACAAAAAGCAGATATTAGAGCCTATAGATCTTTGATTGCTCCTCTCTTTTCCTCATAAGGACATTGCCCAGTAGTTAAACTTCCAATTGTGACATATACATATATATATATATATATATATATATATATATATATATATATATATATATATATATATATATAATAAATATATATATAATAATAATAATATAAAAGCGCTACAGGCCATGAAGGCCTAGGGCTCAGTAAAACTTGTGTCCTTTTCCCTCCTTCCCTCTTCCATTATCCGGCGTCCAAGTATTGTTGGATCGTACGTCTCCATTCTATTCTGTTCTGCGCCTTCACCCTCCAGTCTCTGACCCCTATGGCTCTTAAATCCTCCTCAACATGTTGCGACCATCTCCTCCTCGGCCTTCACCTCCTTCTTGCACCCACAGGCTTCATCGCCAGCACCATTTTCGGCAGTTGTACGTGTCCTAACCATCTCATTCTTTGCTCTCTTATAAAAGATGATTCTATGTCCGTCATATAAGTCTTCCAGTTCCTGATTTGTCCGCCTAGTCCACACTTCCGGTGTATTTCTTCCTCCGTAGATCACTCTTAACATCCTTCTTTCCCACCTCTCTAGCGTCTCTTCCTCCAATTTAATCATTACCCATGTTTCACATCCATAGGTGACAGTAGGTCTTATGACCGATGTATAAATCTTCAGTTTTGTCTTTCTATAGACATACTTTGATTTCATTAAAGCATTCAGGTTCCCACATTTTTGGTTGCTCTTTGCTATTCGCGCCTTCAACTCGCTCCCGTCATGCCCGTTTTCTTCCAGCAGTATCCTCAAATATATAAATCTAACCACTCTCTCAAATTTATATTCCCTTCCATCATAGGTCACTACATTAAGTTCTTTTTAGTGTTCCGTACGGAACACTTATAAGATCACTTCGGTGTCTGTCTGTCTGTCTGTCTGTCACACCCGATTTTCTTTTTCTTCCTCCGAAACTATTTGACATACAAAGGTGAAATTGGGTAACAATATAAGAATTGATGGCCTCATCAGAGCCATGTTGTTTTGAGAGTTAAATTTTGACTTAAGGGGTTAGTTTTGGGGGGTGAACTCGGAAGTTAAAAAAAAAAATTTTTACTAGGTCATCGGGTGTGGTGTCAAATGAAAGCTTATGAAAACACGAGTAAAATATATATATATATATATATATATATATATATATATATATAATGTTATATTTGCGCGCACTTTTCTTTGTATTATTTTTAAAAATTCGCGAAAAATCGCTGTCCTTTCCTTATCTCGAAAAATACTTACCAAAAAATTTCGAAAAAATTCTGGAATATTCTCCACGGGGTGTAGATTGAACGAAAATTATCACGAGTGCATTATCTTTAATAATTTATCTGGTATTTAAAGAAAACAAAAATTTCAAGGTCATCAGATTTCAGTAAAGATTGGAAACGAACTTTGTTGAAAACTCATTTGGGGTGTATTTTGTGAAGTCACTGATCATTTGATACCTCTGTAACAAAATTTTTTATTTTAAAAGCAATCAACGTACGGAACACTAATTGCGCAAGTTCAACTTGCACTTGACCGGTTATTCTTTCTTAGTTTCTGTGCTTCCTGCTATCATATATTTCGTTTTCTCAGAGTTGATTTCTAATCCATACCTACTTGCCTCTCTTATTAACCTCTCCAAAATTAAGTTAAAGTACATATATATATATATATATATATATATATATATATATATATATATATATATAACATATATATATATATATATATATATATATATATATGTACATGTATATGTATATATATATATATATATATATATATATATATATATATATATATATATATGTACATGTATATGTATATATATATATATATAATATATATATATATATATATATATATATATATATATATATATATATATATGTATATATATATATATATATATATATATATAACATATATATATATATATATATATATATATATATATATATATATATATATATATATATATATATATATATATATATAATATATATATATATATATATATATATAAATATATATATATATATATATATATATATATATATATATATATATATATATATATATGTATATATATATATATATATATATATATATATATATATATATATATATATATATATATATATATATGTATAGCATTTTAAGGCGAACAGGTAAGAGAGGTTGTTTTTTTCTTCGAAAGCTCTAATCTTATTGATTTCTGAAAATGGTGAAATTTCATTACAATATTGATTTTCTTAGAAAAACAGATGGTGAAGTTTTATTATAAAAGTGGACTTTTTTCCTTTGGAAATTTTTCCTCTCGGTCACGGATTTTTCCTTGGGTAAGCCTTTCCTTTGGTTATAGTGGTATCACAATTTTTGAAGGTGTCAATCATCGCTCCTGATGAAGCTAACATGGTCAGGCGGTCAAGTTTTTTTTAAAAGAGGAAATTTTTTCTTGATGGTACCAAAAAAATTGCTTATTACTAGAAATAATCACCTTGAGTTACCCTAACGTGTCAACCGGATTAACTAAAAATTAATAAACATTTTCTTAGGTTTACTAGAACTATGCCAGACCATTGGGGACCACCACAACAAGGTCATTTTGGACCACCCCCACCAGGACCTCCCCCTCCCCCTCCCCCACATGACGACGGTGAGTGTAGATGTGGACCAGGATGTTGTTATTGTGGGAGACCCGGGATGATTGTTGCTGTGTTTGTACGATATTGTGAGGACTATATTGACTATTTCACAGAGATTAATCTATTCACCATTCATTCGTAGTAGTTAAAAAAAATAGGATAAGATAAGACTAAAGTTATTAAATAAAAATTGAGAAAAAGAGTGGAGATGTTTTAATTTTATACTTTTTCATCGTTATTCCCAGGGGTGTAGTTAAGGGTACGGGAGAGGCATATTAACATCCTCGTCCTTATTAAACTTAGGCATCCATGTGTCTTTTCTCCTTACAATCTGGCTTTGTGACAAACTTTTGCTTCGTCACTGTAATATTTATTTAACAAGGTCAGATCCTGTACAGGATGTATCACCAAAATCCGGATAAATTTCAATTTAAATCTCCCGTCATGTTATATTTCCGCCAGAGGTCGTTGACGTTCGAGTAATAAACTGACTGAAGTAAATGGTATTAGTCTCAAAATTGGCGCCATGTCAAAAACAAATGCGGAGTATGATCGAAGAGTCGCGATCATGGAAGGCCTTTGTGCTGCCCGGTCAGCACTGAAAATAATTCGGTTTTTCGGTTACTCAAAATTAACTATTTATGACGTTGTAGACAATGCCAAAGTAGGGCAGGACCCTGTGGACCCAATTGTGGGAAAATACGGTCTAGGAGAGAGAAATGAACGAGGAGATCGATTGGTTCAATTCTGTCAGACGGAAGACCTTATATTAATATATATAATTATAAACACCTTTTTCAAAACTACCTCACCGTAGACTATATACGTGGAGGTCACCTATGGATAGAACGGATAAAGTGGTCAGGAATCAAATTGACTTCATACTGGTCAGACGGCGCTTTCGAAATTCGATTATCTCAGCGAAAACATATGTTGGAGTTGACATTCGGTTCGACCACAATCCCGTATGCGCTAGTATAAAAATGAAGTACAAGAAGATAAAAACAGCTAACAAAAAGGAAATTGACACACACAGATTGAGAGATCCACAAACGAAGTCTAAAACAGCAGATTCATTAAACAAAAACATAGATAGCATAAAACAGGCCAACGAAGACTCAAATGACGTCCATCTACAATGGAAGAACTTTAAACAGTCAGTAACAGAGACCGCAAAGCAGCACCTGAAGCCGACAAAAAGGCAACACAAAGAATGGATGACAGAGGAAATGAATGAAAGGAAGAAAAACAAAAACAACAATGCTGTGTATAAGAATATAGACAGGACAATAAAATCAAAAATCAGAGAAGCAAAACAGAAATGGTTGTTGGAACGATGTGAAGAAATTGAAGAACTGGACAAAAAATACGACTCGCTGAACGTACACAAGAAGATAAAGGAAATGACAGGAGTAAGAAGATCAAATCACTCTAGACAACTTAAAGACAAAAACGGTACTCTCATAACAGATATGAATAAAAAAGTACAAAGATGGAAAGAATTGATTGAAGACCTTTTTAATGACGAACATCAGATGATCTCCTGGACGATACTGGCCCGGATATAATGAGAGAGGAATTAGAGTACGCCCTAAAACATGCAAGGAAGGGTAAAGCAACAGGACCTGACGATATACCGGTTGAGCTGTTAAAATTGATGAATGATGATTCAATCTCAGTCTCAAAACTTAATATATAAAACTGGTATAATACCCAAGGATTGGCTTCAGTCCACTTTTATGGCAATCCCGAAAAAAGTAAACGCTAAAGAATGTAGCGACCATCGGACTATATCTCTTATGAGTCATACCTTAAAGCTTTTTCTAAAGATAAAACACAATCGGATCTACAAAAAGCTTGAAATGGATATTAGTGAGACCCAAATGGGATTCAGAAAAGGAATGGGCACAGGCGAGGCCCTGTTTGCGATAAACGTGTTGTCACAGAGATGCATGGACATGAATCAGGAGCTGTACATTTGCTTTGTAGACTTTGAAAAGGCATTCGATAAAGTTCGACATGATCAATTAAAGAGAATCCTCAAAAATAAAAATATCGATGATCTAGATATCCGCATCATATGCAATCTATATTGGAACCAGACAGTGAGAGTAAAAGTGGAGAACATGATTACGGAAGAGATAGAGATTCGCCGGGGGGTACGTCAGGGCTGCATACTGTCACCCCTTTGGTTAATATCTATAGCGAGAGTGTATGTCAGGAAGCTCTGTCTGAGGCAGACGAAGGCATAACGGTAAACGTGAAACCCTGAATAATGTAAGATACGCCGATGACACAGTTCTGCTAGCAGAAAGTTTAGAAGACCTATAACATCTTGTTGAGCAGTTAAATAACAGCTACAATAAATTTGGTCTAAAGATGAATCTAAAGAAGACAAAATTTATGGTGATGGCAAAATCTCAAAATAACCAGGATCGTCTTCTGGTTAATAACATAAGTGTTGAGAAAGTCAATTGCTACAAATACTTGGAGACATGGCTGAACAAGAACACAGATCAGACAAAGGAGAATAAAACCCGAATAGAGATATCAAAATCAAGCTTTAATAGAATGAGAAAACTCTTTTGCAATCGAGATCTAAGCCTGGTACTGCGGTTACGAATGTTGCATTGTTATGTCTTCTCAACGCTTCTTTATGGAGTAGAAGCATGGACTTTGAGGCAGAACAATACTAAAAGTATTGAAGCTTTTGAGATGTGATGTTATCGGCGCATTCTGAAAGTGTCATGGATTGATAGGGTAACCAATAACGAGATTCTCCAAAGACTAAACAAAGCCCCAGAACTAATGAACACTATTAAAAAAAGGAAGCTGGAATATTTGGGACATGTGTTGAGGGGAGAAAGGTATTCACTGTTGCGGAATATTATGCAAGGCAAACCTAAAGGGAAGAGAAATGTTGGACGAAGAACAATATCGTGGTTGCGTAACTTGCGCGACTGGTTTGGCTGCAGCTCAATTGAACTGTTTAGAAGAGCAACAAATAAAGTGAGAGTAGCTGTGATGATTTCTAATCTCCGATAGGAGTGGCATTCGAAGAAGAAGAAGCCAAGCATAAGGCTCAAGAACAGTCCAACGAAGATTCCAGTACTCTGGAGAGGAAGCGCTACTTGAAAGAATGTACCGTTCTTGTGAAGGTAATGTTAAGCCACCGCAAATCTTCCAAAAAGTTCTGACCAATATAGTAAAGTCGTGGGTAGAAGATATTGCGAGGGGAAGGCCATACGTTCTCCAGCAGGTCCGGCTCTCTGACAACTTTGACATGTTTTGTTCCAAGGAATTCTGGTTAGATATAAAGTAGCCGTCTATAACAAAACAGTAGCACAGAACATGCACTGCACATACATGGGAGTACAGCTATAATACTCAAAAAGTCTATATCAAGAAGTACTCAATCAGGCAAATAAAGCATGCCTACATGTCTACGGAAAGCAAAGTGCGTATATACGGAACTGTGGTAAGACCAGTTCTAATGTATGCAGCAGAAACAAGAGCAAAAACAACTAAAACAAAAAGCCTCATGAGAACTACAGAAATGAAAACACTGCTCATTATCAAATGAATAACCCTGAGAGTACGAAACACAACTATACGAGAAGAACTCAAGATTCAAGACATCATTGAAGAAATCACGTAAGTACAATGCCAGCTAATAGTGGCTAAGATGGGTGGAACATCTCCCTGCCGACCACCAAAAAGATGGCACTAACGCTGGATATTTACGTCACAAGAGGCTTAAAAACGAACGAACCAGGAACTAGTCTTATAGGAAGAAGAAGAAGAATTCTGGTCTTCTAATAATTCGGACTTGAATCCCTTGGACTACTAAGTATGAGGCGTAGTTGAAAGGGTCACAAACAAGTTTCGGCATCTCAATGTGACGTGATTAATGACCGTTATTGAGGCGGCATACGCCAATATGAACAGCGCGGATTACAGAGGGCATGCCGGCACTTCAGATCAAGAATGCGGGCCGTTATTGAAACTAATGGGGGATATATTGAATGATTGTTATTAATATATATGCTCTAAGTGCCATGTGAAACGGTTTTTTTTTTTCAAACTTTATTCTTCATTACCAGGTATACAAGTATGAAATGTGGATTTTTTTTCTAAAACAACATGTTAAATTCGGAAGAATGATAAAAAGTGCTTTATTCAAAGTATGCTCCATCGCTTGTTATACATTTTTCCCACAGACACATCTTCGTACGAACCAAAGCGCTGCTCGGCAAGTGCGTGACCCATCGGTGCAAACATGTGGTAATCGGAAGGAGCCAAGTCTGGTGAGTAAGCTGCATGGGGTAGAACTTCCCAGCTGAGTGCTTCCAACGTGTCGCGAACTGGTTTTGCCGTATGTGATGGAGCATTGTCATGAAGAAAAATGACTTTGTGTTGCCTCTTTCAGTATTCTGGCCTTTTTTCAAGCAGCGAACGGTTCAAATCGGTCAATTGTTGTTGGAAAAATTTAGTATTAACCGTTTCCCCAGGTTTTAACAGCTTATAATAGACCACGCCCCTCTGGTCCCACCAAACACAGAGCATCGTCTTTCTGCCAAAGTGATTCGATCTTGCGGTCGATGTGGATGGTGTGCCTGGGTCTACACATGATTTTTTGCGCTTGGGATTCTCAAAATAAATCCACTTTACATCCCCTGTAACTATACGATGCAAAAACGACTTCCTTTGTACCGAGCGAGCAAAATGTCATACGTGTTTTTGCGCTTTTCCATTTGCCTGTCATTCAACTCATGTAGTACCCTCTACCGGCTTCTGAATCTTTCCCATCTCTCGTAGCCGATTGGAAACAGCTTGTTGACTAACGCCCAATTGCTCGGCGAGTTGTTTTTGTGTTTGCGAATTACCTTCGTCCAACAATGCTTGCAATTCCACATCTTCGTATTTTTTTGGCGGTTTTCCACGTTCCTTGTCTACAACATCGAAGTCACCACTTTTGAAACGCCGAAACCATCGTGCACACGTATCTTGCGATGGAACATTCAACATCAGTTTTCTTCAAATGAGAACAAAAAATTCATGCTGTCCACGAATGCTCTTTGTTTGGTATAAATTTCGACATATTGAACACAACAACACAACACTATGCACACACTTTTCCAATTTATCACTCGTGCGTATCTGACACTTGTTGATGACAGAACCAAATGGCGCAGTGTCAAATCTTTATAGCACAAACTGCATTGGTGCACCATCTGTTGTCTGAAATCCGCATTTCATACTTGTACACCTGGTAAAAACATGCCCTTAAAAAAGTTGTTTGATTTATTCGGATTTTGGTGACGCACCCCGTATATCAATCTAGTAAAATCTTGAAATAATATCAAAAGATCTATTTTAAAAATACACATTTAAACAATAGAAGAACCATTTCTATCCGCTGAACCATTTAACATTTTTCAGTTTAAGAACAATCAAAATTTGTTCTTGTCAAGTTTCCTATTGTTCTCGCTACAATTACAAGCGCTTTTAGGGCGGATCTTCATGTAAAAATACTATTTAACAACATCTAACTAGTTTCATTTTGTCTAAATTAATTATACTAATTTTCTGAATCATTTAACTTGATACGTGAAGTGTTCTCTCTGTAGGAATTGCAGGTTCTGGGGTAATTATTTGGAACTATACTTGGAATAAATCTCTTTCGCAAATTTATTATAATGTTTTACGTCATTTAGAGAATTTCTCTTAGTACTTTGTAAATTCCACTTATACGAAGATTTTTTTTTAAGTTATCTATTAAGCTTTGACAGAAAACTCGCTACGTAATGGGTTTTCCATTAGAGATGGCCGACTTCTGACAGCTAATAGCGGCCATGTTGATGGGCAGATGTTTGACATCTGATGTCAGTTGTGTTTAGTAAGGTTTGCCATTCAACCATGAATCGTTTCACGTTAAAATAATTGGTTAAGTGCAAGTCGTGCAATTAGTGTTCTGTACGTTGATTGCTTTAAAAAAAAAGGTATAAAATGATCAGTGACTTCACAAAGCACACACCAAATGAGTTTTCAACAAAGTTTGTTTCCAATCTGAATGACCTTAATTTTTTTTTTATATACCAGATAAATTATTAAAGGTAATGCACTCGTGATAATTTTCATTCAATCTACACTCCGGGGAGAATATTCCAGAATTTTTCCAAAATTTTTTGATACGTAGTTTTCGAGATAAGGCGGGTGGACAGCAATTTTTCGCGATTTTTTAAAAATAATACAAAGAAAAGTGTGCGCAAGTATTACATTATATATATATTTTTTACTCGTGTTTTCACAAGCTTTCATTTGACACCACACTCGATGACCTAGTAAAAAAAAATTTTTTTCACTTCCGATTTCACCTGTCAAAACTAACCCCTTAAGTCAAAATTTAACCTTCAAAACTACATGGCTCTGATGAGGCCATCAATTCCTATATTATTACCAAATTTCAACTTTCTATGACAAACAGTTTCGGAGAATATCGGGTGTGACAGACAGACAGGCGGACAGACAGACGGACAGACAGACACCGAAGTCATCTTATAAGTGTTCCGTACGGAACACTAAAAACGCTTGGACATTGTCCAAAATTATTCCAAAATAGCTCGATGCTGCAGCAATATTTCTTCCTAGAATTTGACGAAATGGACACAGACGACTTTTTTTCCAACAGAATGGCGCACTGCCCCATATTTCCGGCCCAAACATGGCCTTATTGCGCGCCAAGTTCGGTGAGTCATTAATTTCACGAAATGGCCCTACTGCTTGGCCGCCGAGATCGTGCGATTTAACGCCTTTGGACTATTTTCTTTGGGGCCACGTTAAATCACAAGTGTACAGCAACAAACCAGCACCTCTTGATGTACTTGAAGCCAACATTCGGCGTGCCATAGCCGGCGTAAGGCCGGAAATGCTAGTCCGAGTCATGGAAAATTGGTGTAAGCGGATTCGTGTCTTCAAAAAAAGCCGCGGCGGCTATTTGAGCAATATCTTGTTTAAATCTTAAATGGTATAAAATTTCCCATTAAATAATAGTTTCAGAATGAATTTTGCTTAAAAACTCTTTGTTTTATTCAATTTTAAAGTTAGAACGCTCTTAATGGAAAACTCCTTACTACATGAAGTTGAAAAATCCCGAGACTTTTCGAGAGATGGCAGCACAAACAAAAAACTCATATGATTTTCAGTTAGTGTCAACTTTCAGAAGATTCGTGTAAAATTTTCATGACAGTTTGTCTATTAGTTGTTAGTGGTCTTTGTAAATTATATATAGTCCTAATGTGAGTATAATCATGAGTTAAAATATGCTTTATTGTAAGTGCAATGAGATGTATTTGACAAATGGGGATCCGGTCATTTTTAAGAAGGTAAGCGTGAGCAAGATGTGTATGTCCCGTAGCTATTCTCCTCCATATGACATTATCTCTTCAAGCTCTGGAGATGCAATGGGGGTGGGTATACATTTGGTTTCGATTCCCAAAGTTTATTCTCATCTTGCAGATCCTATGATAGTTGGGACATATTTTTTATGGTTTTATGAAAATGAGAGATTAGATCTGATGGAGACAAAATATAGTTTTCAATTTTCCCTGTTATGATTGCTGCTTTTGCATTTATATCCGCTAAGTCATTCCCTTTTATGTTGACATGGCAATTTGTATTAGTCGGACATTACATATTTGTACAAGATTCATTGTATCCAGGATTAAGGGTATAGACGTTTTAGATGTATTAATGGATTGTAGGGAACTGAGTGAATCTGAGATGATTAAAATATTTTTATTTTTGTTGGCTGTTGCAGATCTGATGGCTTCTCTTATGGCCATCAGTTCCGCTGTAAAGAACGATCATATATTGCTTAATTTATATCTTGATTTGGATATAGGAGAAATTACCGCAGCGACCGTTCCCAAACTGGATTTAGATCCATCAGTGTAATATTTAGTAGAATTTTTATATTTTTCCTGTAATGTTTGAATGAATAATGATTTTAAAAATGTTGGGGAGGTAGAATCCTTTTTTTATTTAGTGAGACTGACATCAATTTTAGGTGAACAGTTTGTCCATGGTGGGAATATTAGATATTTAGATGTGACAGGGGTGTCAAATTTACTGTCTTGAGTAGAAAGAAAAGTTTTGATTCTAGATTGTATTGTTTTAGGACTGTACGATTTTTGGAAGATATTTTGTAACTCTAGTGATCTTGCTGCATGGGTTCTGAAAACTGAAATGGAATAGAAACGCATCAAGGAAAATTGTCTTTGTAAGGATAGAGGTAATAGTGATGCAATTACTTGTAAGCTAGGAACTGGAGTTGTTCTGTATGCTCCCGTGGACAATCTTATTGCATGATTCTGAATGACCTCCAGTGATCTGTTTAGAGAGGAACTGGCTGTGTCATAAATAAAGTCTCCATAGTTGAGCTTAGAAAGGATGATTGACCTATATAGTTTTATTAAAGATGGGAAATCAGCACCCCATGTTGTATCAGATAATTGTTTCATTAGGTATAGATCTTTTTTAGTGTTTGGTCTTTTAAATATTCTATGTGATTTTTTCCATCTTAATTTGTTGTCAAAAACCAATCATAAAAGACGCACGCTATCTATTATGGGTATGGTTGCATTTGCCAGAGATAGGATGTTTGTTTTAGAGCAAGCTCTTTTTCTGCAAAAGTGTGTTGCAGAGGATTTCAATGGTGAAAAAAGAAAGCCGGTTTGTCTAGACCAGTCCGTTAATTTATTTAAAGTTCTTTGCAGATTTTTTGTGATGTTAGAGTTGTCATTTTCGGAACTATATATAATTATATCGTCTGCAAAGATTTTCAGTGAATTATATGTCGGTATTTGCTCTTCTATGGTTTGAATTGCCAAAAGGAAAAGTGTCGAACTAGGGACTGATCCCTGGAGAATTCCCGTTTTTAATTCACGTATGTTTGAGAAATGATTGTTTATTTTGACTTTAAATGAGCGCGGTTTAAGAAAATTGATTGATAAATGTCCTGTTAAGCCAATCTTTTTTATTTGTTTCATTATAATGTGTGTGTTGGATGTGTCAAAAGCATTCTTCAAATCCAAAGATACTGCAAGCTGTTTGACTGACGCTGACGATTTTTGCAAACCAATGCAGCAAAAAGGTTTCGTGTGTGGATTAAACATTGCTTTTGTATCGAAAAAAATGTAGCCCGCATTCAAGAATGGCTTGAGAAGTGTTACGATACATCTGCTCTATCGAAAGCAACTATAATTCGATGGTTTAGTGAACTGAAATATGGTTGTACAAGCACCGATGATGCATCACGTTCCGTACGTCCAAATGAGACAGTCACTCCAAAAAAATTTAAAAAAAAATCACCATATTGTTCTGAATGACCGCAAAGTGAAAGTGAGAGAGATATCTGATACCGTGAAGATATCAACAGAACGCGTGAGGCATATTTTGCATGAATAATTGTATATGGAAAAGCTATGCCGCGCGCTCTCACGATTGATCAAAAACAGCAACGTGTCGAAGATTCAGAACAATGTTTCGGAGGGGAAATTAAAGCCCGAGTTGAGCCGGCAAGATCAACTTCCATTAAGCTGGTCCATTCTATTGTGTGGTGTTGAAACATAGACCTTGAGAATCTCGTCTGTTAACAAGCGAGAGGCATTTGAAATGTGGATGCTGAGAAGAATGTTAAGAATATCTTGGGTTGAAAGAGTAAGAAATAAAAGAGCAAAACTAGAAAATCGAGAATTGTTTGAAAACATAAAAAAAAGAAAGATTTCTTACGCGGGTTACATTGTTCCTGGTGAACGTTATAGCTTTCGACCCCTGATCCTACAGGGTAAAATTCGAGGCAAGACGGAAATGGAATGAAAAGATTGTCATGGCTACGGAACGTCCGCCATTGGATAATAATAAACGATTTTCAGGCACTCCCAAATACGGCTTCAAACAATCTGACGAGAGAAGTTTGGTACAGACGCCTAAGCAGGAAGCTGCACGGCACCTTGAGAAGAAGAAGAATATTTTCCTGTCGATACGTCAATGTGTAAAAACAGTTCGCAGTGGGTGGAACCGCATGAAAGCCGTCCAGAAATACGAACATCAGCTAGAAAGGTTTTAGAAAGTATTTTTTGGGATGTGCATGGAATAATACTGATAGACTATCTTGAAAAGGGGAGATTATTACATTGGTTTACTGGAGTGTCTAAATGGTGAAATCAAGAAAAAAAGGCCACATTCACCTAAGAAAAAGTGTTGTTTTACCAAGATGCTGCATCAGCTGACAACTCCATAAAATCGATGGTGAAATTGGACTAATTGGGCTATGAATTGCTTCCTCGTCCACCATATTCACTAGATCTGGCTCCCAGCGATTATTATTTTTTTCGAAATTTGAAAAGGTGGTTCCAGGGAAAGAAATTTGGCTCAAATAAAAAAGTCGACTGAGAAACTGAGGCTTATTTTAGAAAGCTCGACAAACCGTGGTATACGAAAAGTATCCAAATGTTGACAGGTCGATGGAATAAGTGTATCGCTCTTAAAGGGAACTACGTTAAAGAATAAAATCGATTTTTAGCAAAAACATATTTTTTTCGTCAACTGTCGGGACTTTTCACCCCGTGTTGTAGCAACTACAGCCTACACTAATATCCTTAGTCCAGCATTAAATAAACGGCGTTATAAGATTTAATGTGTAGCCTAAAATATCTATAACATGACGAAAGTGACATAATGTCTACATACACTACTGTTCTTGTCTTTTAAACTAGACAACTTTAAGGGGGTAGTCTGGTAACTTTTTACCAAAAAACCGATTTTCTAAAAACATCATTTTCTTATAGTAAATATGTGTAGAAATACGTTAGAAATTATTATTTGCTCTGGGAAGGTCGAGAACAGGTTGAAAAATGCGATAGAATAGAAGCGTCTTGACGCAGTCCGTGTATACCTGGCGCGCCGTACGTGCAGCCTCGATTAGGGATGTCCGTTTTGAAAAAACATCGATGTTTTTTACCGATGTAATATATCGAAGCCATACATAGATTTTTTCGATATATCGATTCGTAAACATCGTTGTTTCCTCAACGTCGAATACTTTTAACTAGTACTACTTCATGGCTTGATAAACGTGTCATGTAATCTGAATATCTATATCTTATGAATTACTAGCCGCTAACCTGGCCCGAGAACATATGTATTTTATAAAAAAAAAAATACGTAAATTGGATAAGTGGTTCTTGAGTGCTAAGCGCACTAACGAACAGACAGAGAGAGAGACGTTGCATTTTATATATTTTAGATTTTTTTTTGATAAAAATTAAGTTAAGAATTTAAAAAAAAAACACGTAAATTGGATAAGTGGTTCCCGAATGATAAGCACACTAACAGATAGAGAGACATTACATTTTATATATATTATAGAAGATTATAGATAACCTGGCCAGAGAACAAATGTTTGAATTAAAAAAAAAATAAGTAAATCGGATAGGTGGTTCTCGAGTGATAAGCGCACAAACGGACAGACAGACAGACAGAGAGACGTTGCATTTTATAATTATAGAAAATTGTAGATAACCTGACCAGAGAACAAATGTATGAATTAAAAAAAAAAAAACACGTAAATCGGATCAGTGGTTCTCAAGTCATAAGCGCACTAACGGACAGACAGACAGACAGAGAGACGGTGCATTTTATATATATTATATTCTTTGCTACATGAGATTGTTCCATATTTAATGATTTAGGCAGTGTATTGCAAGAGAACCCGCTAGCGGCAAACTTTTTTCCGACTTGATTCACTCCTATCGTTACTGCTTATTCCTTATGTTACCTAACATAATAAAATATATCGTATAACCTGGCCAAAGAACATACAGTCCCTGGCCAAATTATTAGACGCACTGCAAGATTTCATGTAAAATATTAATTACCGAGTGATATTGTACCGTTTTATTATTTTAAATTGATTTGTTTTTTATTTTTATATTATCCAATCAATTACCTATTTATTTGACATAAATAAAACAGCATTAATTTAGAAAAGCATAAGTTTATTAAGTTTTAAAGAAAAGTAAAATTAATGTTAGTAAAAGTCAATATTTAGTTGAGCCACCTTTAGCCGCTATCAAAGCTTTAATTCTATCAATGCAAGATTGTACTGTCTCCTGCATTTGAGGATGATGATTCCACACATGAATAATCTTTTCTAGGAGCTGGGTTTTGTTGGTAATCACATCTTTAGCCACTTCTCTTTTCATCAGCTCCCACACATTTTCAATGGGGCCAATCCAACAGAGGGATATTTTTTTCTGCCAAAAAAGCTTTAACAGACCGAGCAGTGTGGCAGGGAGCTCCATCTTGCATGAAAGTGAATGGTTCCCCATTTGGAAACCATTCTCTGAGCTGCGGAATCAACCGATTTTGTAATACTTCTTTGTACTGATCTTGCCTCATTATTCCTTTGACGACGTACAGACGTCCAGTGCCCTTGCCGCTGATGACTGACCAAATCATCACTTTGGTGGGATGTTTAACCGTCGGGACGACACAATCAGGATGAAACTTTTCTCCATGACGACGACGCACATGACAGACCTGTCAAAAATAGGAAAAATATATAAACTTCCATGTTTATTTGCTTTATTTAACTGAAAATAATAATGTATCAATTATTGATTAAATTGCTGTATCTTACCGATCTCCAGAAGTCCACATCTTTGTCTTGCCATTGTTTGGCCCACTTCAGGAGCTTTGCTTTCATTGCAGCTGTTAACTTGGGCTTCAATTTTCTTCGAATAGTGCGCTCAGAAGCATTTACGCTAGCATCCTGGAGTTGTGATTTTATTACCTTTGTGGTAGCAAATCTGTTTTCTACACAAATTTTCTTTCAAACATCTCTCTGACCGTGGAGTGAAAATTGGTTTTCTACCGCATCTTTTCTTTCTTTTCGGCTTAATTCCTTCCCTGACTCAATTTTCTTTTTTACGCGTCGTACACTAGCTTCAGAAACCTCCAATCTTCGTGATATTTCTCGTTTGTAAATGTTTTCGCAATCACAAGGGCCTTCACTTCAGCTTTTTTACGTGGTGAAAGATCGCCTTTTCTACCCATAATGAAAATAGTCCAATTACTTTTTTAAAACACTGCATTCAAAATAAACTAATAACTGAGTAGTATAAAACTGTTAAACAAACAATCACAGTCCATAAAGCCACAGAAACACGTCCGTACCTGACTCGATTCCGATCGCGACTGATACAGGTTTGTACTTCATGTATCACTTTGTCAACAGTGTTGCCATATGTTAAAAATAAATACAAATATGTAGTCTACAACAATTCTTTTAAATAAAAATCAATAATATTGTAGTTTAAATATACCATTATTGCATAAAAACTCTTAAGAAACATAAAATTACTAAAAAAAATACAGTGCGTCTAATAATTTGGCCAGGGACTGTATGTATATTTAAAAAAAAATGCACATAAATCAGAGAAGTGGTTCTCGAGTGATAAGCGCACTAACCGACAGACAGACAGACAGAGAGACGTTACATTTTATATATATTATAGATGTGTAATGGAATAGTGATTTAAAAAAAAATACGGCCGTAACACTAAAGAAATGAAATTTTATTCTTATTTTAGCAGTAAGTATTCTCGATTGAACAAACTTTTGTTTTTACAGA
Organism: Pachyrhynchus sulphureomaculatus; assembly: GCA_019049505.1. Classification (NCBI taxonomy): domain Eukaryota; kingdom Metazoa; phylum Arthropoda; class Insecta; order Coleoptera; family Curculionidae; genus Pachyrhynchus; species Pachyrhynchus sulphureomaculatus. The sequence continues at coordinate 233,055,040 of CM032446.1, read as the reverse complement.
GTTCGCCAAAAGTACCAATTACCAATATCCTTTAGGCAAGCTCTGCAAAAACAATAGTTTGTTTAACTGTTTCCTTTTCAGTCGGTTTCTTTGCTGATTAATTACTTGAGCAGCTTTAGAAAACAATCGTTCAGATGGAACGGAAGTTCCTACCATAGTCAAATATTTGAATGCAATTTAGTGAAGCTTTGGAAGCTGAATTTTCAAGTCGTTCCAAATTTCCAGTGGGTCCTCGTTCAGTCTTCCCTCTGAACTGCGTAAGTAAATAGAAAGTTCATCCGAAATAGTTTCGTCTGATTTGCTGGTTTTCCAGCTCTTATGTACTAATTTGTGATGATCTTCTCATAGCGAAAAGGAGTCTTCTTGTTTTTTCGGGATGACCTGAATGGGATTCCACGGCTTCATTAATGTGGTGCTATTTTTCATCAAGTCTTTAATTCTTGTGATAGCTGCTGAGCATGCAAATGGGTCCGTGAAATGCATTTTTTTGAATTTCGGGCCCAGTATCGAAGTCTAAAGTAAAAGAGCTTTGGTCATACTAATGCTTATTATGAACCGACGCAAGGCTGGCTGGCGGGTTAAGTTATTGACCAGGTTATTAATTATATATCGAATGAAAATACATCGATGCATCGAATATTTCAGGTGCTTTGAAAAACATCGGATCCTTTCGATGTATCGAATGACAAACAACGAATGGTTTCGAAACATCGATATATATATATATATATATATATATATATATATATATATATATATATATATATATATATACACACACATAAATATATATATATATATATATATATATATATATATATATATATATATATATATATAAATATATATATATATATATATATATATATATATATATATATATATATATATATATATATATATACACACATAAATAAATATATATATATATATATATATATATATATATATATATATATATATATAACATATTGAATATCTCTAGCCTCGATCTATAGTCATTTCAGTTTCAGTTTTCGAGCAGTTAAGTGTTGATTTTCGTTAAGAAAGGAGCGTTTTAAACGCGTTTTTCTCGAAACAATCTTTTTTGACCTGGTTGACATAATTTAGAAAAAATTAGAAATTGTATGGAACTAGCTCAAATTTTTATGGCTTATTCTACACATGAATGGGTATCGCCGGTACTACTTTTATAATTATTCATTAATATTTAACCATATTTTTAAGTAATTAAAGTTGCAAAAATAAGGTTGAAAATTTCAAAAGTCCGTCATTTTGTTTTTTTTTTTCATCGTGGGTATACAATTTTAGTACCGGCGATAGCGGCAACTCTACATTATAAGAATCAACTCGAATATTTGCTTTTAGATACTCTAAAGTCCAGATATCATATCAACCAGGTTTAAAGAGGGCCCTGTTTAGGCAGCCCTACCAATGAAATGAATCATGAAAAAACAAAAAAAATATATTGGTTTAAGACCTCTAATATTATGTATAAAAATATTATAATTCACAAATAAATTTTAATACGAAACAAAAATTCTTAAAAAAAGACTGCGAGTTACCAGACTACCCGCTTAAAAAAATTAGTAATAATAACAAAAAGGTCTATTAAAAAGTACAATGTTTTTATTCGAAAACAGATTATTATTGACACTTCTTTTAGATACTTAGAATACTGTAGAAGCAATAATAATTGCTATTTCTTCATCAACGATAAAAAAAATTTCAAAGATAAAACTAATCTTTTTGTTTACAATACAAATCACTTCAATCTAGCATTATATCATTAGGAGAATTACTAAATTCTAAAAATACTGAATAATAGCCTTGATTTTGCAATGAGTTTCAAACCAATCAAAGAGAATCAAGGAAGTTAAAACCTCGAAGGTTTTTAAATAATTAACTGACTCGGCCGTTTTTTGATAGAAATCCATATTCGATGAGAATAAAACACTAAATTTTTAGTAAAATTTCCACTTTTATACTTGACACGTGTTTCGCTAAAACATTAGCTTCATCAAAAGTATGGGTATAGAATGAAATAAACATTTTTCGATGGCTTCATAAGTAAATATTTTCAGGTAGGTTGTAACTAAAGGATAACCACAAACTTAATTATACAAATTATCTATTCATTAAATAAATTCAGTAATGGGGAATTTCCGAGATCACATTGGCCATTTGACAGTGTGGTTGTATTCTTTCTTTTATTGGTCTCGAGGGTCTCAAATAAATTTATTTTATGCGATTTGTTTTGAACGTGTAAAATACGGAAATTATTATCAAATACATGATTCTCTTCTATTAAGTATTTGGCACATAAAAAGTCAGTTTGACTTTTTAAAAAATGTTCTGAAATTCTTTGTTCGAATGTTCTCCCTATTTGTCTTATGTAAAGTTTATTAAAAGAACCACAATTAGGTTGGTAAAGGCTAGATTTATGGTTCTTAAGGTTTTATCTTTATTGTTCTTGATATGTTTGTTTAAGTTATTATTTGTACTCTATGTGATTGTTATGTTCTGTTTTCTTAGGTATTTAGCGATTTGTCAGTTGTTGGGCCTATATAGGTTAATGTTAAATAATTGTTATTAATTGTTTTTGTTTTTGGATATATTAGATTGTTTGTTGTAACTGTTTTTTCCGTAAAATTGTATCTATAGTTTTTAAATTATCTATTGTTTTTGGCTGTTTGTTTAATGCGTATAATTGTGTATAATTATTAAGTTTTGTTGTTATCCTTTAGTTACAACCTATCTGTAAATATTTACCTGTAAAACCGTCGAAAAATGTTTATTTCAATCCATACCCATACTTCTTGATAAAGTAAATGTTTTAGCGAAACACGTGTCCAGTCTAAAAATCAATAAAGGTGGAAATTTTACTAAATTTTTTGATCAAATCCGTTCAGGTTGCTTCTTAAATACGAACCAGTCTACCTTTTCCCCGATTGGTTTGAAACTACTACGTTAATAATTTTAATTATATAACTGAATTATCACAAGATCGTGCAGATGCAAACACACGGCCTGTCAGGTCCACCTCCACACCCACAACATCCTGGACCTGGTCCACAATCACAACATCCACCCGGACCGCCATCACAACATCCACCTGGTGGTGGTGGGCCACCGTGAGGAGGAGGTGGGGGTGGTCCAAAACACCCCCAACAGTGTAAAGCGGGTTCTGTAGTGTTCTGAACTCCCATTGTTAAATTATTTCAAGAAATATCTGCAATGAATAAAATGAAAGACAAAAATTAAATGAGAAAAAATAAGGATATTAAAAAAAAATATAACGTAAAACGTCTGGAGAAAACGTGGCCAATACTTAGTTTTGCTTATATAAGCGTTTCTTTAAAGAAATATATTCTTAATACTTTATAATTCTGTATAAAAATTGAAGTCTAACTTTTTTTTGAAAATATAAGGAAGTAACAGGTTAAGTTAAGTCAACAGTAAAACAATTTTTTTTCGTTTACTGGTAAACTCCACATTTATTTCAACATATCAATATGTTTCGCTATCACTGTAGCTTTATCAAGATTAAAAGAACAAGATGTTATTATATATATAAGATCCCCACGGGTAAAATACAATAGTGTTGGAAATCCCTAATTATACTATTATAAAGGCTTTCTATTATAGGTAACAAATTAATTAAGTACGGTGTTATTGAAATATATTTAAAAGAGGTGAATTATTTAATTCTAATTGGTCGTTTAACAAATAATTAGTATTTTTAAGTTTATTGATTTCCAGAGATTCAAGCAAATTTAATTTATACCCTTTATTTTCAACATGTAAAATTTCAAAGTTTTTATTAAACTGATGTTCCGATTCTATTAAATGGTTAGCGTAATTTGAGTCTGATTTGCTAGTTATAAAAAATGTAAAATGTTCTTTTATTCTTTTTAGTGTTCCGTACGGAACACTTATAAGATCACTTCGGTGTCTGTCTGTCACACCCGATTTTCTCCGAAACTATTTGACATAGAAAGGTGAAATTTGGTAATAATATAGGAATTGATGGCCTCATCAGAGCCATGTAGTTTTGAGAATTAAATTTTGACTTAAGGGGTTAGTTTTGGGGGGTGAAGTCGGAAGTGAAAAAAAAATTTTTTTACTAGGTCATCGAGTGTGGTGTCAAATGAAAACTTGTGAAAACGCGAGTAAAAAATATATACATAATATTATACTTGCGCGCACTTTTCTTTGTATTATTTTTAAAAATTCGCGAAAAATCGCTGTCCCGGGCCTTATCTCGAAAAGTACTTATCAAAAAATTTTGAAAAAATTCTGGAATATTCTCCACGGGGTGTAGATTGAACGAAAATTATCACGAGTGCATTACCTTTAATAAATTATATGGTATATAAAAAAAACAAAAATTTCAAGGTCATCAGATTTCAGTAAAGATTGGAAGCAAACTTTGTTGAAAACTCATTTGGGGTTTGTTTTGTGAAGTCACTGATCATTTTATACCACCGTAACATAAATTTTGACTTAAGGGGTTCGTTTTGAGGGGTGAAATCGGAAGTGAAAAAAATTTTTTTTTACTAGGTCATCGAGTGTGGTGTCAAATGAAAGCTTGTGAAAACACGAGTAAAATATATATATTCGTATTACTTTTAAAAAATCGCTGTCCCCTTCCTTATCTCGAAAAGTACTGATCAAAAAATTTTGAAAAAATTCTGAAATATTCTCCACGGGGTATAGATTGAACGAAAATTATCACGAGTGCATTACCTTTAATAATTTATTTGGTATATAAAAAAAAAACAAAATTTCAAGGTCCCTAGTTTTCAGTAAAGATTGGAAACAAACTTTGTTGAAAACTCATTTGGGGTGTGTTTTGTGAAGTCACTGGTCGTTGTATACCACCCTAACAAAAAGTTTTATTTTAAAAACAATCAACGTACGTAACACTAATTGTGCAAGTTCAACTTGCACTTGACCGGTTTTTTTAAAATTTATTCCTGTTTGACCAATATAAGTACAATCGCAATTTTCACATTTAAGTTTATAAACACCTGATTTTTACTGTTTTTGATTTATTATTTTTTATATATTTGCTTAGGGTGTTATTTGTTTTAAATGCTACATTAATATTTAGTTTTTTTTGTTAAGACGATTCTAATTTTATTGCTAGTCTCACCTATGTATGTAATAACACTATAGCGTTCTTGATTCATTTTTTGCCTAGGAAAAATTAGTTCTAAGGCTTTTTTATATTTTTTCTTTTTTAAAATTTTGGTTACTATATCTACATTATATCCATTGTTTACTGCAATTTGTTTTATTATATTTAGTTCTTTAAGAAAATCTTTTTCATTTAATGGAATAGATATTAGTCTATTGATCATGCTATGAAAGGCAGCTAGTTTGTGTTGGATTGGGTGACATGATTTATTATGTATTTGTTATGTCAGTATGCGATGGTTTGTGGTAAATAGAGAACGTATGTTTATTATTATTTTTTGTTATAATTAAGTCTAAGAAGTTTATGCTATTATTAGTTTCTTCTTCTGTAGTGATTTTGTTAAAAAACGGATGTTCACTGATTTTGGATTTTATAGAATTCATGAAAATTTCTGCTAGTAGGGGACTATGAGGCCTTTATTATTAGTGTATATAGTGTTATTAAATTCAAAATAGTTTTGTGTTAAACAAGTCTTAAGTATAATGAGTATTTCTTGTTTTTTAATATAATTAATGTGGTTTGAGTTTAAAAGCTGTTCGACTAGTGTTATAGTATCTTCAGGTGGTCTTTTGACGTAACCAATTTATTCCCGAATATACCACCTCAAGATACTATAACACTAGTCGCACAGCTTTTAAACTCAAATCACATTAATTATATTAAAAAATAACCGGTCAAGTGCAAGTTGAACTTGCACAATTAGTGTTCCGTACGTTGATTGTTTTTGAAATAAAAAGTTTTTTTGGTTAGGGTGGTATAAAATGAAAAATCAGTGACTTTCACAAAAACGCACACCCCAAATGTCTATAATATTAGTAAAATCTTTTTCAACTATTTTTGCTAAAAAATAAGTTATTTTTTCTACTTTAAGAAGTATAACAGCAACAAATTTGGGATGTTTCCAATCTTTACTGACAAAACAAAATAATGTGGTGACCTTGAAATAGTTTTGTTTGTTTTTTTCTACTGGTACCAGATAAATTATTAAAGGTAATGATAATTTTCGTTCAATCTATACCCCGTGGAGAATATTCCAGGATTTTTTCAAAATTTTTTGATCAGTACTTTTCGAGATAAGGTAGGGGACAGCGATTTTTTACGATTTTTTAAAAGTAATACGAAGAAAAGTGTGCGCAAGTATTACATTATATATATATTTTTTACTCGTGTTTTCACAAGCTTTCATTTGACACCAGACTCGATGACCTAGTAAAAAATTTTTTTTTTACTTCCGATTTCACCCCTCAAAACGAATCCCTTAAGTCAAAATTTATGTTACGGTGATATAAAATGATCAGTGACTTCACAAAACACACCCCAAATAAGTTTTCAACAAAGTTTATTCCAATCTTTACTGAAAATTGATGACCTTGAAATTTCTGTTTTTTTCTTATATAACAGATAAATTATTACAGGTAATGCACTCGTGATAATTTTCGTTCAATCTACACCCCGTGGAGAATATTCCAGAATTTTTTAAAAATTTTTTGATAAGTACTTTCCGAGATAAGGCGGGTGGACAGCGATTTTTTTATATTTTTTTTTCGCGATTTTTTAAAAATAATACAAAGAAAAGTGCGCGCAAGTATTACATTATATATATATTTTTTACTCGTGTTTTCATAGGCTTTGATTTGACACCACACTCGATTACCTAGTAAATTTTTTTTTTTTTCATTTCTGATTTCACCTCCCAAAACTAGCCCCTTAAGTCAAAATTTAATTTTCAAAACTACATGGCTCTGATGAGGCCATCAATTCCTATATTGCTACCAAATTTCAACTTTCTATGACAAGTAGTTTCGGAGAAAATCGGGTGTGACAGACGGACAGACGGACAGACAGACGGACAGACACCGAAGTGATCTTATAAGTGTTCCGTACGGAACACTAAAAAACAAGAAATACTCATTACACTTAAGATTTGTTTAACACAAAAAACTATTTTGAATTTAATAACACTATATACACTAATAATAAAGGCCTCATAATGGGTAATCCCCTTAGTCCCCTACCAGCAGAAATTTTCATGAATTCTATAGAATTCAAAATCAGTGAACATCCGTTTTTTTAAAAATTCATTTATTGGTATAGATATATCGATGATATTTTAGCCTGCTTCACAGGAACAGATAGACAACTCAAAATATTTTGTGATTATATAAATAATTTACATGCTAACATAAAATTCACCATCGCATACTGACATAACAATACATAATAAATCATGTCACCCAATCCAACACAAACTAGCTGCCTTTCATAGCATGATCCATAGACTACTATCTATTCCATTATGTTAAATGAAAAAGATTTTCTTAAAGAACTAAACATAATAAAACAAATTGCAGTAAACAACGGATATAATGTAGATATAGAAAACAAAATTTTAAAAAAGAAAAAATATAAAAAAGCCTTAGAACTAATTTTTCCTAGGCAAAAAATGAATCAAGAACGCTATAGTATTATTACATACATAGGTGAGACTAGCAATAAAATTAGAAACGTCTTAACAAAAAAAACTAAATATTAATGTAGCATTTAAAACAAATAACACCCTAAGCAAATATATAAAAAATAATAAATCAAAAACAGATAAAGAGCAAAAATCAGGTGTTTATAAACTTAATTGTGAAAATTGCGATTGTACTTATATTGGTCAAAGAGGAAGAAATTTTAAAAAAAGAATAAAAGAACATTTTACATCTTTTATAACTAGCAAATCAGACTCAAATTACGCTAACCATTTAATAGAATCGGCACATCAGTTTAATAAAAACTTTGAAATTTTACATGTTGAAAATAAAGGGTATAAATTAAATTTGCTTGAATCTCTGGAAATCAATAAACTTAAAAATACTAATTATTTGTTAAACGACCAAATAGAATTAAATAATTCACCTCTTTTAAATATATTTCAATAATACCGTACTTAATTCACTTGTTACCTATAATATAAAGTCTTTATAATAGTATAATTAGGGATTTCCAACATTATTGTATTTTACCTGTAGGGATCTTATATATATAACAAATTTTCCATCTTGTTCTTTTAATCTTAATAAAGCTACAGTGATAGCGAAACATGTTGATATGTTAAAATAAATGTGGAGTTTACCAGTAAACGAAAAAAAATCGTTTTACTGTTCACTTAACTTAAGCTTAATGGATCTCCACCAAGTATCGGCCAAAACAATCCAGAAGTAACAGGTTCTGGGAGGCACATGGTGCTAAAGACGTAGCAATGAATACCTTATTTCTCTTTGTTCATATCTTTAAACTCGGAAAACAATACAGCTATATACAAAGCTTATAAACTTCACAGTTTCTAAGTTCAATATTTGCCGAAAATTATACGTTCATAAGGTTATAAGAAATATACATATACTCTACCCCTAAACGGATATTTTTACGACCCACTATACTGATGATCACCACAAACTGCAAGAATAAAAAAATACGCTTTAAAACCATTTTCTCATATATTATAGAAAAATTAGAAGAAAATTGTCCATATATTGCTGTGATATATTCGTTACTTTTGCCATAGACGTAAAGATAACTTCGAAGGTCTTTGTGTCCCTCTATCCCACTAAAAGATGGAGAAAAGTATAGAGAAAAGAAGATAACGTTTTTTTTAAAACCGTTTTCGAATTTTCATAGGTTTTAATTTAGGCGTTTCATCAAAAATTATATAAATTTCAAACCAATTTTAGAATAAACGGCCAATATTTTTGTAAAATAATATTATTTCTAATTTAGTACTCATGGCGACATCTAGTTTCTAAAAGAGAAACTTTAGGACGTACGAGACAAGAACCAAACAAGGGGGTTGCTTAAAGAATGAAACTCGGATCGGCAGAGGCTAAAGAGTAGTTTTGGGTACGGTTAAAAACTAAAAAAGTGGAAAAAGAGTGGTACCAAAGGAGACTTCAGCCATTTGAAAATCCTAAGAATCGAGTCTCGTTCTAGATCTGTCTCGTCTTAACTTATCAATCAATCAATCAATTATCGCTTCTGATGATGCTATGGTTAGCGAAAACGGCGTCGAGTGCAAAAATAAAATGTCTAGTGTAGGAGTGATAACTGTTGTGTAACCTCAATTTAAATATAATAATATAAGATAAAATTATAATAATACAGTCGGTTAAGTAAGGACGTGTCGCATGTAATAGGTAAAAGGAATTCCTTTTTTTTCAGGTTATTGTAGGCACCTCTGTAAACAATGCTTTGTGGAAAGGGATTCATTTTTAACCTTATTTCTAGTTAAATAGTACATTATCGAACATGGATGCTGCGTACGCTTCGCTCTTTGAGGCTCTGTTCCTTTGTAAGGATCTAAAAGGTCCTAAAATAACGCCTACAGTGCCCGTTAAGTATGTGGGCAAGTCGACGGCATTCGTTAGCAAGTGGGTGAAGCGATACTCTCAGTTAAAAAATGTTGATGATCTACTAGAACGTGCTTCGAGACGTGTGTAGGACAAGAACGAAAAAAATGATTATTAATATGTTTTCCCCCAAATCCTCAATTAAATTTGCGCCAATGAACGCAAAAACTAAAGCGGAAAGGTTTGGATATATCATGTTATGATGCTATACAAATAAATTATAAGACCTGTGTTGATGTATGCTGTGCCAGTATGGTGCAGCATATCAGATGCACAGGTCGCACGAATACAATGAATTCAAAATAAAATCCTCAGATATGTAGCCTCCGCGGGACAATACACTAGAATAGATGACTTACATGACATAACTAACATACAAAAAATATAAAACCACATCAGTGACATCTTACAGATATAAGACACTAACATCGACACTATCCCACGAACAAACAACAACGCGTGAGGCACACAATCCGAAACAAAAGCCTCTATATGCACGACTACCAATTTATTCTGAAGATCCAGCTGGGTAAACTGAAGGTGCATGGGGCAGCAACGAAGGTAATTTTAAAACAGTTCGTCCACTAAATGTCAATAGAATTAGTTTTATATCTTTTTAGTCTCACATTTACAGTTTATAGTTTCATGTTATTGTGTAGAGTAGTTTTATAGTTTACAGTATAAATAAATTAAAATAAAATAAAAACCCACACAGTGCAAGTGAGTGACGTAGATAAATAACAACTAAATTAGTATAAATAAATAATGTATAATTGTGGAATTAATAAAAAATTGTAAATGTATAACATAAGACTTCCTCTACAATATCTTGAAGGATTCAACATTATTAGCGATCACCAATATGGCTTTCGTAAACACAGTTCAACAGATCTTAGACTTATGTAACATACGTTTGGAACAACGCAACTTTGGAGAATTTCGAGCGGTTGCTCTTGACATATCCAAGGCATACGACCGTGTTTGGCACGATGGACTATTGGCTAAGCTACGCTCTGATGGTATGTCTGAAAAGTTCTATTTGTGGCTCTCATGTTTCCTCAGAGAGCGTTTTTTACGAGTGGCAGTCGATGGATTTCTTTCTAACACCTTCACTATCATCGCCGGTGTGCCCCAAGGCTCCATACTGTCTCCTACTCTCTTTCTCATTTACATTAACGATCTGCTGGAAAAGACCGGGAATCCAATCTACAGCTTTGCAGATGACAGGACATCGGCTACTCAGACAAATATCCGCAGATAGCCGGAAGTCATTCAATTTAACAAAGACCTCGAAGAAATTCTATCTTGGGGCGACAGTAACCAAGTGGAATTTAACGTTACAAAAACCCAGGCGAACATGTTGCAGGCATAGCAAGGAGAGCTTCTGAAAAGGTGGGAATATTATTTCGAATCAGAAAGTTTTACGCTCCATAACAACTATTAATTCTTTACAAAGCTCAAATTCGACCAATTATGGAATACTGCTCCTATGTTTGGAGCTCCGCTCCCAAACATACACTGCATTTGTTGAATTCTACTCGGGGAAGAGCTGTTCGTCTGATTGGAGACCCGGAACTAGCCGGCGACCTTGATTCGCTGGAACATTGAAGAACGGTTGGCGACTTGAGCCTATTCTATAAGTATTTTCATGGAAAGTGTTCGAAGGATGTAGTCTGCTTAATTCCTCCCAGAGCGGCGCATGTTAGAAATACATGTCGCGCTATTACTTCACATCTGTATGAGATTCAGCTTGTTACTCCTCGTACAACGCTTTTCAAGCAGTTTTTATATGGAGAACACCATTCCTTTGGAATAATTTGCCCAGGACTGGGTTTCCCACCGAGTATAATTTACAGCGATTCAAAAACAACGTAAATCGCTTTTTCCGCACACATGTCGCTCCTGTAGCGCTTCAGGGACTTCCCTGCAGCACGTGTGCTAGACCCATAAAAAAAAGAATGAATGAGATGGATAAATGAACGACAAAAGAGAGAGAGAGAGAGAGATAGAGAGAGAGAGAGAGAGAGAAAGAAATTGTAACTCAATGTAATACATTGTGATAATTTTGCAATAATAAAAAGATCTTTGGCTTTGACTTTTGGAAATATCGCACTCATCTCTGGACTAACGATTTGAAGTGGCGGAGTACGATCAAGAATCACTCCACGAGCCAGGTCAATTTTCACTAACCGATTGGTTCAGTGTACCGTGAAACACCCTGTGAAGATTCATGTTTGCGGTTGTCTTTCGGAAAAAAGTTTTGAGACACTCTTCATCGTTACCTACAAATGAAAAAATGCTCCAGATCTAAAAGAAGGTAGTATCGACACGAACGGTGATTTGTCGATTAATTCTTTAAGAGGATAACGACCCCAAACATCAAAGGTTAGCCAGTGGAAGGGGTAAACCGGTATCGTCACTCTAAATTGGCCATTCCAGTCGCCTGATGCGAATACAATCGAGAACGTGTGATCATATATCAAGTAGAAAAGTCGTAGTAAAAAGGTGTACACAGTGAAGCAGCTGTCACGGCAAATTTGGGTAATTTGGAACTTTTTGCTTCAGGAATACGAGGAAAATCACGTCGAAAATTGGCCTTGAAGAGGTAATCATCGACACTGATGAAGACTGGACGAACTACTGAGTCATTACGATTTTAATGGTATTTCTTTACTGCCGAATGATGTAAAAAACTTTTAAATAAATACATTTTTTAATGAACAATGCACAACACCTTCTTACTTGACCGACTGTATAATAAAGTTAAAAAAATTCGAAAACTTGAGGTTCTAAGCAACAAGTTTTACTTCTTGAATATGTGGGAATAAAAATCATAGTCTTTGGCAGAAGTGTTAACCAATGAGAATAATGAACTTAAAGGTTTTAATCAATGGGAATAATTCTTGCTCATTCTTTTTTGGGTGTCTTTATTGCCAATTTACTTTAATATCGGTATGGGCAAGGATTAAACTGTTTACCAATAAAGACGGGGACGTCCACAAGTTAATTTTCAAAAATATAGACACAGTTATAAAGATTTGATATTATACGTACCTTAATGGAAGGTTGTTTTAAATTACTGACACAACTGACAGTGATAAAAAGTCAAAATTGTTATTTTGAGCTTGTGCACGAAATAATGTATATTATAATATATAAGTTAGTATGTAATATTGACACTAAGTCGTAGGATGTTATCAGTTGGAGGAATATTTATCGTTATCTTGGCGAAAATTGTTATCTAAAAGTAATAATAATGTATTAATCATTTCCAAAAAATGTCATCTGGTAATACATTTGTGATGATGTGTAGTTATATACTATATTTAATGTTTGTATTCACTGAATTTCCTGTCTATTTTCTGGGTAACTAAAAGCATCATCGTCCAAAATTTAGACGTATGCTTTACGTTTTGGATATATTTCAGAGTCGGACCGTTGTGTTGGTCATTTTACACATACGCATTGCTTTATAAAGTAAATTTTATTAATTACTAGGATTCTTTCCATGGCTTTTATCTTTTAAGTAATAATAAGTATTGAAAACTTTCCGAAAGTAAACATTTTACAGGACAAGCCGTAAATGTTAGCGATTCTTGCTTCAGTTCACAGTTTTTCAAATGACAGATTACAGAACTGAACAAAATTTGCAAACAATCTAATAACACTAATAAAGATATAGGTTACGATCGGCATCACGTTTAAAAACCAATTGTTAGAGTCACGGTTCGGTGATTTTTCAGGTGATCTAATCTTGAAGAGTAAAAATACTTGAAAATGTTTCGTGAAACCGTAGGCGAAACGTCCGAACGCCACTCTAGCTTGACGAGGTCTAATTCCATCAATAATAATTTCCTAAAAATCTAACTGGTTCACTGTTAAAATGTTGTATGTATTTTGATTGCCTCTTATGTGGAATGTTCCAGAAGTTTGTAAAGTTACAATGATTTCTCCAGTTTTATAAATAAAATGTCTAAGAAAAATTTTGATTTCAGATTAGATTACAAGGTTCTGAAACTGAAATTTTAATTTTTCAACATATTTTTATAGGATTATGAAGAGGTATCGATTTCTTTGATATGTGTAAACTATGTCCAGATGCCGTTACACGCATTTGTTTTTCCGGTTGTTTAGATGATATGGTAGTACTAGCATGGGTGTTATTTTATTTCTGCAACGATTACTACTTGCCAATCTTAAACAATAGCATTTTGCTCGCCGGTCACCTTTCTAAGTACTGAGCGAGGTTGATGTAGTTTAACCTTGCATATCATCTGTTGCCAAGCCCGAGTTACCAGGATATTATTCTTGATGCAATGTCAACATACAAGGTTACCAAATAATAAATTATTTGTGGGTTGAATGTTTTAGAACTTCATATGTATTATAAGTATGTCTTATGTCGAAAGTTCTAGAACTTCAAAAATGTGATTATTCTGGCTGTTTTTTACCTAGACTGCCTCACTACTTTACCCAGTCTATATTTTGTATATAATCGTGCAATTATTTACTTTCTGTACCTATCAACTTTTCAGCCCTCTTCAAGTACCATGAAATTAGTTCATCTGAAATTAATGTTGTTGAATTATACTTCACCGAGAGGTTTGATCACGCTAAACCTTGTAAAGGACAATCTCTATACCCCCAAATCCGCCTATAGTATTTAAATAATGTCGCTAACATCGCCAGGGTCTATTCTTTATTAATATTTGACAATCCACGATATATACATACGTACCTATAAAAAGTTTGTCAATCAATTTCACACACATCGCATGCACAAAGAATTTTTCACTTCAGCGACGCAGCATTCGCGTCATTGTGGGACTGGGATATCGCGACTGTTGTCGTCGCTATTTCTCTGAATTGACTTTCCCTTTGTCTACATATTCCACTGCTTAACATACATTAAACAAAATGTGAGGCTGTTCACTACCCATGAAAATCTCCACAACTACCCCACTGGAGGTAACCAAAATCTAATACATTTCATTCAGTAATTCCACAGAATAGCTCGAACTCGCAGAGGCACTGACTATTATGGGGTCAGTTTCTTTAATGTCGTACTGGTGGCTGTTAGGGAGCTGTCGGACGAGAGCTTTGTAAGGAAGGTGAAATCCTATCTGATTGCAAGATCATTTTACTCGCTTGATGAGTTTTTAAATCATAATTTTAATGACTTTTAACTATGTAATTAATATGTCTTACCTTTATTTTGTTTTTTTGACATGGTTTAATTGTTCGTTGATTTGTAGTTGTATGCTTTTCATATTTTAATTTGATTAAATTTGATTTGATTTGATTCATCATCTAAGGAGGCCTTTAGTAGCCTCTTTCGATATGAACGTCATTTTAATTATAGAAAATTACAGAAATCGTAGAATCGGATCAAGTGTAATTTGTTAACGGAAAAATTAATCAAAAAAAAACTTAGAAATTAAAGAATTATCTTTTAATTCTGCGAAAACAATTGATATCAAGAGATATTTTTGTTATTGCCAAAACATCACAAACAATAACGAATAATTTAATAAAATCCATTTCAACAGTTTAATACAACAATAGCGAGAAACAAAGGAGTGTGAAAAGTAAAATTGTATATTTACATTATTCCATAAACATGCTAAAAATGATAGCGAATCCTCACGGTTTGGTACCCATGAGAATTATACAGAGTGATTATACTTTAAAAAGTTTTTTTTTTTTAATTCTCTTTACAGAAAAGCAGCTAGAACAAATTAATTTTGGCAGGATAATCGTTAATGATCTAGTTGTCGTATTACCCTATGTATTGCCTGTGTCTATATTTTGTTTGTCTTCCTTAAATCGTATATCCTGGTGTCTAGTTCATTCGGTGTATGATGGATTATTGGCTATGCTTTTTATTTTATGCTTAATTATATTTAAAATATAAGTGTTAATTATGACGGAACACTTGCCATAGTATTTAAAAAATACGCTGGAGAACTAACACCAGTTTTCTGTAGACTTTCTAACACATCCTGCAGAAAGGGAATATTTGCTTCCTGCTGCAAATGCGCTATAGTTCAGCCGATACTCAAAAAAGGCAAGAAGACCTTGCCAAACAGCTGCCCACCAGTCACACTGTTTATAATAATATCGCAAGTCAGGGAAAAACCTATCAATCAGCATCTTCTAAAATATCTCGGAGGGTTTAATAATTATTAATGACTTTCGTAAGCAAAAATCAACAGGAGATCTAATTTATGTAACACATGTTGGAACAACGCAATTGAATACTTTTGTGAATCTCGAAAGGTTGCACTTGATAGATTCAAGGCATTCGACCGTGTTTGGCACATTGGATTATTGGCTAACCTACGTTCTTATGGTGTGTCTGAAAAGTTCTTTTTATGGTTCTCGTGTTTCCGTAGAGAGCCTTTTTTACGAGTGGCAGTCGACGGATTTCTTTTTAACATCTTCATTTTCAACGCTGGTGTTCCCCAAGATTTCATATTGTTTTCTACTCTCATTTTCATTTACATTGAATATCTGCTGGAACGGGCCAGAAATCAAATCTACAGCTTGTTTCTTCATTCCCTTGGAACCCTTGAACATCGGCTACTCGTGCAAATATCTGCAGACAGCAGGAAGTTGTTCAACTTAACAAAGACCTGGAAGAAATTATATCTTGGGGTGACAGTAATGAAGTAGAATTTAACACTACAAGAATACAAGCGAGAGTTAAAAAAAAAAATAACGGTGCTAAACCCGATAGAGTTATGTCGAGGCACACCACTCAATTGGGGTTTTGAAAAAAAAAAAAAATTGTCATGAATGGAAAGATCATATATAAAAGTTTTATAACAAAACTATTTTTTTTTTCATTATATTTAAAAAGTTTTATCAAATTGAAAATAAAGGGTCTAGCTGTACTTATACGGCGAAATTGCCCCATAGAAGAACTTATATCGTAACCTATTTTTTCCTTTTTTATGGGTCTAGCACACGTGCTACAGGGAAGTCCCTAAAGCCCTACAGGAGCGACACGTGTGCGGAGAAAGCGATTCACGTTGTTCTTGAATCGCTGTAAATTGTACTCGGTGGGAAACACACTCTTGGGAAAATTATTCCAAAGGGATGATTTTCTCCATATAAAAGACTGCTTGAAAAGCGTTGTACGAGGAGTCACAAGCTGAACCTCATACGGATGTGAAATATTAGCGCAACGTGTATTTCTAACATGCATCGCTCTGGGAGGAATTAAGTGGGCCATATCCTTCAAACACTTTCCATGAAAATACTTGTAGAATAGGCTTAAGTCGCCAACCGTTCTTCGATGTTCCAGCGAATCAAGGCCGCCAGTCAGTTCCGGGTCTCCAATCAGACGAACAGCTCTTCTCTGAATAGAATCCAACAAATGCAGTTTTTGTTTGGGAGCGGAAGCTACAAACATGGGAGCAGTATTCCATAGTTGGTCAAATTTGAGCTTTGTAAAGAATTAACAGTTGTTGTGGAGTGTAAAGCTTTTTGGTTCGAAATAATATTCACAATTTTTGAGAAGCTCTCCTTGCTATGCCTGCAACATGTTCATGCCAGGACATATTTGCTCCCAAATTAACGCCCAACAAATTGAGTGACGATGTTAGAGGAATGGAGTGCCCCGACATAACTATGTCGGGTTCAGCAACGTTAACTTTTTTAGAAAAAACTGCCGCCTGGATTTTTGTAGCGTTAAATTCCACTTGGTTACTGTCACCCCAAGATAGAATTTCTTCCAGGTCTTTATTAAGTTGAATGACTTCCTGCTGTCTGCGGATATTCGTCTGAGTAGCCGATGTCCGAGCGATCAAAGTAAATGAAGAGATAAGTGTACTGGCATCTGTAAAGCTGTAGGTTGGATTATCGGTCTTTTCCAGCAGATCGTTAATATAAATGAGAAAGAGAGTAGGAGACAGTATGGAGCCTTGGGGTATACCGGCGTTGATAGTGAAGGTGTTAGAAAGAAATCCGTCGACTGCCACTCGTAAAGAACGCTCTTTGAGGAAACATGACAGCCACAAACAGAACCTTTTAGACATGCCATAAGAACGCAGCTCAGCCAACAGCCCATCGTGCCAAACACGGTCGAATGCCTTGGATATGTCAAGAGCAACCGCTCGAGATTCTCCAAAGTGTTCAGTTGCGTTGTTCCAAACATGTGTTACATAAGTCAGAAGATCTCCTGTTGATCTATTTTTACGAAAGCCATATTGGTGATCACTAATAATGTTGAATCCTTCAAGATATTTTAGAAGATGCTGATTGATAGCCTTTTCCATGACTTTCGCTATTATTGAAGCAGTGCGACTGGTCGGTAGTTATTTGGCAAGGTCTTCTTTTTTGGGTATCGGCTGAACCGTGGCACATTTCCTGCAGGACGGAAATATTCCCTTTCTGTAGGATAGGTTGAAAAGTCTATAGAAAACTGGTGTTAGTTCCCGCGCACAGTTTTTGAGAACTATAGCAGGTATTCCGTCAGCGCCAGAAGCCTTTTTGGTGTCTAGCTTCATTAAAATACGTTTTATGATACGCTGTCTGAAGACAATATCGGGCATCCTTGACTGCACTATCGGAATAGTAGGTGGTGTTTTTCCTTGGAAATCGACCGTAGAATGTGAAGCAAAGAGTTCAGCCAATAAGTTCGCTTTCTCAACAGGTGTCGTTGCAATAGAATTATCTGGTCGTGTGAGTGGTGGTATAGTGGATTTGGAGAAATTTGGCTAACTGCCTTAGCTACTGACCAAAAGGACCTGGAATTTTTGAGACAAGCGAGAAGTTTGCTATAATATAGAGGACGCTAATAGTAGTTGATATAGAAGATATTACTTCTCTGTCTTGGTTAATCGTGGAGATATTTAAAAAAAAAGTATCCGATGATTACTTTTTCTTCAAAGCGGTATATCTAAGTAACCTTTAAGGCTAGGAAAATAAAACTAAATGTCAGTGATATGGTACACTCTACAATTTATTTAAAAACAGTTTCCGATGGGCCAAGTCTAAATAAAAATATTAGAAAAATGCATATAAAAATTTTATCAATCGATTTCTATCAGATCTAACTGACTAACTTTGAAAAAAAAATATATAATATTTGTTCATGTGGCACCTAACTGCGTGCCAAGTTTCATTAAAATCCAAGTGGATCATGTACTCTACGAACGTTACGATAACGCATTTAAACGTAATCGTTATTATTATTTTACTAACTAATTTCACAAATATCACCGCTTAAAAATTTCCCGATACTTACGAGTATGAAAGACTTACGTATGGGCTTAGTTACGAATGATTTCAGGAATATCTCCCCGTGCGTTAGTGCCCCACGCGCCGATCAAGTCCGTACATACATGTGATGCATGTACGTTTACGTACAAGATTATGATTAGCGCATAGCTGTGGTGCATTCTCGTTCTTCCTATTTACTTAGTTTCACAAATTCCTAATTGAGAGACGGGTTGTTTATTTTAAAATATATCTAATATTCAGTGAATAAAGGGGTGGTATAAAATAAACTGGGAGACACGGGTCTTTTTTTTCCCCGAGGCTCCCAGCTTTGGCCAATGCATGTACTTTTTTTATGAGGCCCCAAGGATTTGGGGCCTCGATGTCATTTTTGTAAAAAACTGATCATATTCTCAGGCTCATATCTTGCAAACCGTTTGGAATTTTGATTTACTTTCTGAAGCAGTTGAATTTTAATGTATAACTTGCAATGCTGTTAGTGACACATAGAAAATTTTATTTATTTTTTCAAAGTTGTAGCTCTTGTCATAAAGAACAAAAATTGTGAACATATAAAATCCAAAAAATTTCATCTTCCAGATCAAAATCGCAAAAAACTTTAAAAAAGTAGATTTTTCGGGAAAATTTTCACTTTTGCGGCTACCTAAACAGTGTTAAGAATCATTCCTAGGAAGTTCATATATTCCAGAAAGTTGTTTACTAAGATCTTAGCTACATTTTTGTAGTTGATTGTTTTCCTTGAATTTTGAACGGTTTGCTAGCTATGGGCCTAAACAGGGAAAAAAAGGTAAAAAAAATCGAAGTTTTTTTTACAGTTTTTTGCTATTTTGATCTTGAAGATGAAGTTTTTTTTTTACTTTAAATGTTCACAATTTTTGTTCCTTATGACAAGGGCTACAACTTTGCTACAGAAAGTAAATTAAAATTCCGAACGGTTTGCAAGATATGAGCCTCAGAATATGATGAGTTTTTTTGCAAAAATTACACCCAGGCCTCAAATCTTTGGGGGCCCATAAAAAAAAAAAAAGTACATGACTTTCGGAAAAACTGGGAGACACGGGTCTTTTTTTTTTTTGGTCTATTATCACGTGGTGGTGTCCGTATATGGTTATTTTTTTTCGTGTTGCACTGTGATAATTGTAAAAGAATTTTAAAAAGTTTTTTATCAATATTATTTATGATAAAGTTTCAAAATAAACTAAAAAAATCGATAATTATTTTTATTCAAAAACTCAGTTTGCTAGGCCCTAATTTAATATTTAATTTATTAAATATATCTTGGCATGAGTATGTAGCAAGCACAGCAAAGATGTTATTTCGAACTAGAAAGCTTTACACTCCACAACAACCGTTAATTCAGTGCAAAGGTTAAATTCGTCCAATGATGGAATACTGCTCCTATGTCTGAAGAGAACTGTTCGCCTGACTGGAGATCCACAACTCACCAGCAACCTTGATTCCTTAGAACATCGAAGAACAGTTGGCGACTTGAGTCTATTCTACAAGTCGAAAACCATCTCTAGGACGGGCCGGAATTACCCCCTGGGATTAATGGATCTAGGAAGTTCTAGCATCTGAAGATAATCTAGTTGTCTTGAAAAAAAAAATACAAGCTGTATTTGTCCTTCCTGCCTGAGACTATAAAAGCTTAAATTTTTCTTAGATGTTAGAACTTCTAAGATCCGTCAATCCCAGGGGCAGTTCCCCGTCCTAGAGATAATTTTCGACCTTATTAGGAAGATAATCTAGTTGTCTTGAATGTTTGCCAAAATGAGTACAAAAAACGTACTTGATCCTTATAATTATTGTAAAGCAACTGAAAATAGACAGAAGTCCATATTTCAGCAGTTTACTAGCTATTCTCTTGTCCGTCAAATCCATCCTGAGAAGCGTTTCGCCGTATCACGGCTCGTCAGTCAGGCTAGGATTGACAAACAAGAGAACGGAATCAACTGGTACTTATCCTAGAAGTCGCGGAGTACGATGGTAGGATACAAGGAATTGTATTAAGTGCGCATACCTATTACTCCATCGAAAGCTAACACAACAGCAGCTTTCGAGCCGACAGCTAGTAAACTGCTGAAATATGGACTTCTGTCTATTTTCAGTTGCTTTCCAATAACTATGTATGCCTGAGGAAGGATCCCTCGAAAAGCGCTACCTGCTTTTAAGAGTTGACTGTGTCAACCACTCTATCGGCTCGAAAGCTGCTGTTGTGTTAGCTTTCGATGGAGTAATAGGTATGCGCACTTAATACAATTCGTTTTATCCTACCATCGTACTTGATCCTTCTGAATTCCAATAACATCCATGTGCATCATTAGAGCGTAGGGGTAGTTTCTACCACCCTAGAAGGGTAGTTTATAGTCGTGTATCGGTGATTCAAGCGAATTTACTCCATATTTGTTCTCTCTACCTAAAACTACAAAAGCCTGAACTTTTTTCGTCTTATGAGAAACCTCCGTAGGCGGAGGTGATTTTTACACCCTATAGGGGTGAGTCTCAACTTTTTAAGGGTAATGTCTGGTTGTCACACCATGTTATTGAACCTCACGTTTTTTATTTGAGTTTTAGAGGTACTTTTCAGCTCCTATAAGGGTGGATTTTGATTTAATTAATAGAAATAGCTTGCTGTGGTTTGAATGCATATTTTCTTCTCTAGACTATAAAATATCTACCATTTTTCACACTTCATTAAGAGTCATTACATTATTACTATAGTTTTAGCACAATTTCAAGGAATGTTTTTGGCCAAAAAAAAAATGACACGATAAATCTCTTTTTAACGGCGGATTCGAATTCACCGTCGAAAAATGCACTAGATCCATGTATTTTGTGTGGCTGTATTTGTATTTTAAAAGCCATCAACGTACGGAACCCCAGTTGCGCAAGTCCGTCTTGAACTTGGCCGGTTGTTTTAGATTAATCACAATTGTTGTACACCTTGTACCCTCCTACAATATTTTTACATGCATCTAAAGTTCTTACACGATACCTAATCTTCTACACTCACTTTCTACTAATTTAAAAAAAATGTTTGTTCGAGAATTGTTAGTAATAAATAGATCTACTATACCGTAACGGCATGTTTTATTTAACAAAATTATTGTAATTTCAATTTTACAACTGATGTTCTTACGCAATTTTTACGTCGTAAAAAAAATATGTTACTTCTGAAGATCATTGATAATAGCTATAATGATACTCAGGAACTTTTTGGTGCATTCTAACAATTAATTTACGTTTCCGCGATTTTCTACTATTATTATTATATTTAGTTCAGTTGTAGTTTTCCGTATTGATCATCAAATTCATGTTTTGACTTACACTCAAACGAATTGGTCGTTAAAAAAAAGGTCAACCGTGCATTTGGGTAGGATGCGATTTTATTTTTAGTGTTCCGTACGGATCACTTCGGTGTCTATCTGTTTGTCTGTCTGTCACACCCGACTTTCTCCGAAACTATTTGACATAGAAAGTAGAAATTTGGTACTAATATAGAAATTGATGGCGTCATTAGAGCCGTCTAGGATTGAAAGTTAAATTTTGATTTAAGGGGTTTTGTTTTGGGGGACGAAATCAAAAATGAAAGAAAAAATTTACTAGGTCTTTGAGTGGGGTATCATATTAAAGCTTGTAAAAATATGAGTTCAGAAATATATACGAGGCTGGTTTGAAAAGTCCGTGCAAAGTCCGAGAGATGGCACCACCAGCGCGTATCGAGGTCATGTTTAGTTAGTAGCATCTCTTGAATGAACACACACCAAGTTTCAGCCATATTGGTCTATTTCTTTGTGTTTGGCATTCGTGTGAATCAAGGAAGTCGGGTGATTTTCAAGAAATGGACGAAAAAGAATTTCGTGTGGTGATTAAACATTACTTTATGAAAGGCAAAACGCCTCAGGAGACTAAAGAGAAGCTTGATAAACATTATGGTGACTCTGCACCTTCGATTAGAACAGTTTATAAGTGGTTTCAAAATTTTTGGACTGGCTATATGGGCACAAGTGACGCTGAACGTTCTGGACGGCCTGTGGAGGTTACGACTCCAGAAATCATTGATCAAATCCATGATATGGTGATGGATGACAGAAGAGTTAAGGTGCGTGAGATTGCTAGTGCTGTGGGCATCTCGACTGAACGGGTACATAATATTTTGCATAAACATTTGGACATGAGAAAGCTATCCGTAAGATTGGTGCCGCGATTGCTCACGCTTGACCAAAAACGGAATCGTATGAAGTGTTACAAGGATGGTTTGCAGATGTTCCAAAAGAATCCGGAGGACTTTAAGCGTCGTTTCGTCACTGTGGATGAAACATGGATACATTACTATACTCCTGAGACCAAACAACAATCTAAACAATGGGTTACAAAGGGGGAATCTGCACCAAAAAAGGCGAAGACCGTTCCTTCGGCCGGAAAGGTTATGGCGACTGTCTTTTGGGATTCACAAGGGATAATCATCATCGACTATCTGGAGAAGGGTAAAACTATTACAGGTGAATATTATTCATCGTTATTGGACCGTTTGAAAACCGAGCTGCAAGAAAAACGCCCGCGATTGGCCCAGAAGAAAGTCTTTTTCCATCACGACAACGCACCAGCACACACCTCAGCAGTTGTGGTCGCAAAATTAATGGAAATAGGATTCCAACTCGTTTCACTTCCCCCCTATTCTCCAGACTTGGCTCCCTCGGACTACTATTTGTTCCCCAATTTGAAGAAATGGCTGGCGGGACAAAGATTTTATTCAAACGAGGAGGTGATTGCAGACACTAATGGATATTTTGCAGACTTGGACAAATCCTATTATTCGGAAGGGATCAACAAACTAGAACATCGTTGGACGAAGTGTATAAGCCTAAAAAGAGACGAAAAAATGTCGAAAAATAAAAAAGGTTTACCCCCAAACACATAAGTAGTTTTTATTTTTGCACGGACTTTTCAAACCAGCCTCGTATAATGTAATATTTGTGCACAATTTTCTTTGTATTATTTTTAAAAAATGGCGAAAAAAAACTCCTTATTTCGAAAAATACTGATCAAAAAATTTTGAAAAAATTTTGGAATATTCTCCACCGAGTGAAGATTAAACGAAAATTATCACGAGCGCATTACCTTTAATAATTTGTCTGGTATATAAAAAAAAAAAAAAATTCAAGGTCAGTTGTCAGTAAAGATTGGAAAAAAACTTTGTTGAAAACTCATTTGGGGTGTGTTTTGTGAAGTCATTGATCATTTTATGCCTCTGTAACAAGCATTTTTATTTTAAAAGCAATCGACGCACGGAACACTAAATGCGCAAGTCCGACTTGCATTTGGCCGGTTATCAATTAGGTATTAGGAATTTTTCTTAACGAAAAAACAGCACAGTACGAGAACTTTTTGAACATACAGTGTATATACTTTAAACATCAATTTATCTAGTTCACGCCTTCACAAATTTCCAAAGATTTTATAATATAACTTAAAAGTGCCAATCAAAAACCCATAATGTTTATTTACATTAATTCCATGAAGTGATTTCTAAAAATTAAAGGTTATAAAACTTATTAAGTTATTGCTAATTTGTTTAAATAACCTCTTCAGTTTCTCTTTTTAGCAATTTTTTACGTCTGTAGTGTGAAATTGAGAGTACCCATCGAATTGACATTGCGATGTTGAAAATGGGTATTACAAAACATTAGAAAAGGGCGGAATTTTTAGTTAACTGTACCTATGCTTTGGCCAAACCGCTGTATATGCTTTTTAAATTGTCCCTGGGGAGCGGTTTTTTTCCTGACCAGCGCAAATATAGTTTTTTTACTCCAGTATTCAAATCCGGCGACCAGTCAGACGCCAAAAATTATAGACCTATTTCTATTCTGAGTTCTATCCTAAGATTGTTCGAAAAAATTGTTTGTGATAAATTAAAACACTTCATAAAACCTCTTTTAGTTCAGGAACAGCACGGTTTCGTTGGGGGCCGATCGACAGCTACAAACTTGATCTTGTTGGTTCAAAGTACTATTGATGTAATGGAGGCAGGTGGTCAGGTTAACGTTGTTTATACGGATTTCAGCAAGGCCTACGGCATTGTCAACCACGATATCTTGATAAGGAAAGTAAGAAGCTATGGCTTTTGTGGATCACTATTGAATTGGTTGACCTGTTACCTTAGATATAGAAAACAGTTTGTTAAAGTAAAGGGCTTTGTGTCGAGTGAGGTATCTGTTACATCGGGTGTACCACAGGGTAGCCATCTGGGCCCGTTGCTGTTTAATGTATTTGTTAATGACCTCCGTGAGGTGATTCTATTTTCAAGACCCTTTTTTTTTTGTAGATGATTTGAAATTGTTTATGGTAATTCATTCTGTTGATGATGCTGTGATACTACAGGGAGATTTGGATAGGGTAAATGAGTGTTGCAGAAGAAACAAAATGAATCTTAATTTAAAAAAATGCAAGTTAATGTTGTTCTTTAGGGTGTAAACTCCGCTTTTATATGACTACGGTATGAATAATTGTCTTCTGGAAAAAGTCTCTTCATTATGTGACTTAGGTATTTATTTGGACACTAAGCTCGATTTTCATATTCACTATGACTTTATTGCTAACAAATATTTAAAATTCCTTTTCTTCGTTTGTAGGAATACTAGGAATTTCCAGAATGTAGATAGCATGAATACTTTGTATAAAGCCTTGGTAAGATCTTCTTTAGAGTATCTGCCATGTGTATGGTTGCCTTCATATGCTATACATATTGAAGCTATTGAAAGGGTACAGAAGAAGTATGCTTATGAGATAAGATATGTTTCTTACAAATTTAAGTGGAACATCACTGCCTATGGGGACCTGCTGCGAAGACTCCAGCTGCAATCGCTTTCAAGGCGTAGGAAAGTTGCTGATATCTGTTTCTTATTTCGACTTGTAAATGGTCCCATCTTCTGAGTTTGATAAATTTCCGTGTTCCATCAAGATCAACAAGGGACCACTCACTCTTCGCAACGAAGTACCATAGATGTAACTATGGCCTATTCTCGCCGATCACTAGAATCACTAATAGCGCGGGGTATATAAATATATATATATATAACTTATATATATCAATCGGTTTTATAACGTCTTCCGTCTTCCTATGCCTAATTTCCACTCCTCCCGGTTTCTCCATCCCTCCTCCTCCAGATCTCTCTCTAGTACTTCCTTGTTGATTCCTGTCTCCAGCTTTGGCGTGGTCTTCCTCGCTTTCTTTTTCCATGAGGGTTCCAATTTAAAATCTTTTTAGGCAGTCGGTCTTGTGACATTCTCTGTACATGTCCGTACCATACCAACTGTTGGGTTCTGATTTCGTCCACTATATCGTGCTTTATTTCTAAAGCTCGCCTTATCGTGTCATTTGGTATGCGGTCTTTTCTGGATTTTCTGGCTGCTCGTCTCCAGAAATCCATTTCTGTAGCTTTTAGTATTTTTTTCTGTTCTTTCCTTTAATGGCCACACCTGGGAGCTGTAAGTTATTATACTTTTCACTATTGAGTTGTAAATTCTCTTCTTATTTTCAATGGTTATGTTTTTGTCCCATAGTATACTATTAAGCATTGCAATCGCTTTTCTTCCTTGGATATTCCTCTCGAATATTGCTTCTTCCAGTGTTCCGTCCCTAGATATTCTGGTTCCCAAATACTTATAACTGGCACAGTGTTTGATGGTGTGTCCTGTGGCCAGTTTCAAGTCCTGCTGTTGCCCTCCGACGCACATGTACTCGGTCTTTTTAATATTGACTTCTAGGCCCCATTTTTCATATTCATCCATAAGTTTTCGTGTCATGTATTCCATATCATCGATGTCCTGAGCGACTACTACCTGGTCATCTGCGAATGATAGCGTGTACAATGTAGTATCGTCATCCAGTGGTAATCCCATACTGCTGCATTTCCTTTTTCAGTTCTTCAGTGCACTCTCCAAATAGATTTTAAATAGCGTTGGGGATATACAGCAGCCCTGTTTGAGACCCTTTGTGACCGGGAACCCTGTTGTTATACCATATTTGGTTTTCACACTACTTCTTGCGTCTTGGTATAAGGATTTTACGGCTTTAATTATTTCGGTGCTTACATTACTCTGTTGTAGTGTTTCCCACAATCTCATTAGGGGCACGCTGTCGTAGGCCTTTTTTAGATCAATAAACAAGACATGGACTTCCTGATCAAATGCGGTTTTCTTTTCTAGGATTTGTGTCAGTGAGAAGAGATGGTCTATTGTGGATCTTCTTGCTCTAAAGCCTGTCTGCTCTTCAGCTTCTACGTCCGCGTATTCCGTTTCTATTCTATTTTTAAGTATTTTTCCGTATATTCTGCTAATAGATCCTGTAACCGTTATTCCCCTATAGTTTATCGCAATTATTTTTGTCTCCTTTCTTATGAATTGTTGATATGTATGATATTTTCCATTCCTAGGGTACTTCTGATGTATTAATGCATCCTTGGAATAAGTTCCTCAAAGCGCTAAATAGCTTTTCAGTTCCGTATTTTACTATCTCTCCTGGGATGTTTCCTGGTCCTGGAGCTCTACCATTTTTTAGCGTTTTACATACTTCTTTAACTTCTGATGTTGTTATCCTTATTGGGGATCCTCGTATAACTATATTTGGGTTTCCATGTTGGGTACTTTTGAACTCTGGTCTATCTTCTGTTAGCATATTTGTATATTGGTTCCATTTTTCTGGTGTTATTGGTGAGAAGATTTCTGCATTTTTCATGTGTTAAGAAGTCTCCAGCTTTCTGTGCTTTTTCTTCCTCCTATGTAAGTGTTGAGTCTTGAGCATGTCTTTTCCCATTGGTTGTTCTTTTTGTCACTAATCATTTTGCGTACTCTAGCTTGGGATTCTTTGTATTTTACTTTGTCGTTTGTGCTCTTTGAACTTAAGTATTTGTGATAGCTTTTCCGTTTTTCTTCAATTTCGTATTTAATTTCTTCATCCCACCAATATGGTTTTTGCTGTTTTTCCCCGGAACTTGATTTTTTAAAAAAAGAACTGTTGTCAGTCGACTAAGTTTTGTGATGATATTTGCTTGTTGTTGTATTGTTATAATTGTTGTATTATTGTATTTTCTCTAAAAACTATGTATAAAATGGGTCTACCTGTAAATAAATAAATAAATAAATAAACAAATATTGAAAAGGTGGTAGTACTGTGTGAGCATTATTTTAACCTTTTCCAATGATGTTGCACTAGGGCACATGAATTTTTTCCCAATCGGCAGTCACTACTGTGTTGTGTGAGCCTATGTTTTAACCAAGTGACTGGGAAAGAACTCATGTGCCGTAACGCAACATCATTTGAAAACAGGTCATAATTTTGACTATAACAACGTTGAAATTTTACCTCACGACAATAACAATAAAGCGAGATTTTTTAAAGAAATATACCACATAATCACGGACTCCAACTCAATCAACTATAAATCAGACTCTAATCAACTTAGTAATATCAACTTAGTAATATCTACAGAAAACATCTCTTTTTATAGAATAAGTAAATAAAGTCTTTTTTTTCTGCTGTTTTTTCCGTTCATTGGGAATTCACGTCAGTACATATGCACCGATGCTGTTCACTCTTTGAGTTTGAGTAGAAAAATCGAGATGTTGAGTTTTGATTTCGAGAACTAACGCGCATTTTCGTATGTTGTTTTATTTATTTTATTTATATTTATTTGTTTATATTTCAATATTTTAATACCTAGACGAAAAATAACATTGTTCCGTAGCGTTTGTCTTAATAAAAAAATTTTGCTTACTTTTAGATTTGCGGCTTTCCTAGTTAAAAATTCAAAAAACTCCAGTAAACTCGTCAGCAATTGTTGAATTATTTATTGAATAAAAGAAAACGAAATCACTACAAATTTTAGGCTGAAAATAAATGAATATATCTTTGAAATACCTGAGAAGTGTCAATAAACTTAGTTCCTATTAATATTTTCAATTAATATTTTGCTCTTTATTTAAATTTAAACACACTTTTGAGGCTTGATTATGGATTTTCATGTGATGCAGAATTTTTTATCAAGATTAAATTTTTTTGTAATATGTAAGATAAACTTTTTCTCTATTTGTATAAAACTTTTTGGGATACACTGTATATATATATATATATATATATATATATATATATATATATATATATATATATATATATATATATATATATATATATATATATATAGAGGTTTTTACGGATGGTGGAAAGTAATACAATAAAACTCCGGGTTTCAATCCGTTCGTCTAACAATGAATTTGCACGACGTTTCATCAAAAATCTCAGCTAACAGCTTCGAGTGGTAGCAGCAGCAAAATCACAGTATCGAGTAGCAGCAACAGCAAGGCACTTGAAAATGCCAAATGAGATTTTGGCGAAACGTCGAGCAAACTCATTGCTAGATGAACATTTTGAAACCCGGGATTTGAAATGTATTATATATATATATATATATATATATATATATATATATATTATATATATATATATATATATATATATATGTATACACATATGATATGGTCCAGGATAAGATAGGCTTTGCTGCAACAATCTGATTTTATGTTAGCTTAATCTAGCTGCTTCTAACTACCTACATATAGTTACAAATACCTGTCAGATCGTTAGGCCTTTCCGATAGTTATAAATGATTGATGGATTTGGTCTTTCTTATTATTTATTGTTTTCTCCATCCTATATTAAATCTGGGATAGGAAAATTGATTTAATTTTTTCACCTTAAGGTTTAGTGTTCAGTAATCTTGTTCAAACTGATACGGCACAACGTGCATGATACAATCCATCGCTAGAGCTAAGGGTATATGGTTTGGATGACTATATTTTGTCTTTCTTTCTGTGTCCGGTCAAACACAGTATTACTGATTTGCAGCGGATAGCCCTCTGTTATTCGCTAGCATAATGTCTTCCTTGTACAGGATTGGTCCAAATTCGAATAAGTCAAAAAATGTTGTGGGCTTTAAACAGCACCGCACCTGCACAGAACTTCTGCTTAAGCTGGTAGCAGTTGATCTTGCATCGTGGCACTCCTGCTCTCATTCTATTAAATGTTTTCCACACTGTGTAGGGCTGCTCGCTGCTTGGTGGTGGGTCTTCCCTGGCTTGGAAGCCCTGGTGATTTAGTTGATTTCTCCACTTCGCGATTCGGTTAGCTTCTGCTGGTCCTTCCACAATTCTCGTTCTTCTCATGAAATTTTTCCTAGATTTAAGTCGCTGCGGTGGTTGGTGTCCGTAAAGAAGATGACTCGGATCTGATTCTGGTGGTTAGTAAAAGTATCATTATCCTGCCGAATAACTTTTATTGCCTCGTTGAAGTAAATGTTCAATAACCTTATACCAGAACCTATTCTCGCAACGTGGCCAAGTTTTGAGTTAGAATTAAATCCGGATAAACATGTATGAGACACAAATAGTCAATATCTGCGTGATTGGTATTTATAAGAAGGAAACCCTTTGTTAGTGGATTTCATAAAAGGAAAAGGAAAGATACATAAAAAAATATTCACGAATTGTCTTTTTACTGAATTGCAACTTTTTTTTTACATATCCTTTGACATTTAATTGTTTATTCGTCCATGCAAAAGAAGCAGCAAGAGTGAAAGTGGTCTCCTCGGTCTTACCTTCTCGGTGGTACCTTGCCAACCCGAGAAAGTTAAGACTCTCTTCGTTCGCACATTCGACTACATCTAGTCGGCCACGGTAACTTTAACGCGCCGCAAACCGTTATCCGATTGTCTTGCTTCTTCTTTTTTGTCTTCTCTTTTAAAGAAGAATCGCTAACAGTATCTTTAAATATAGTTAATTGCATTGAAAGATCGCGCGGATATTATCTTGGATATTTTGTCGTTAAAAAACATTTTTTATTATATTTAACGTTTATATATTGAACAACTAGCCTTTCTAATAAGCCAAGGAGATATTTGTTTAGTAATGAAGGCACAAAATTTGGTCGGACATAGTGTAAAGAGATGTTAAATTTAAAAGTGATTTGTTCATAGTATTTCCAGTTAATTGCATTTGGTTAGGTGTGTGTAGCAGTGAGTAATATGGACACCTGAGAGACTTTTTAGTACAAATTCTAACAAGGAAACACTTTTGTTTAAAACTGTAGAAATTTATGAAGAAAAAACTTTTTGGATCAAATGTACATTGATAAATCTGGACAATAACGAGAAGATCAAAGTTACAGTTTTTCAAATTGAATTTTTGCAGAGGCAATACTTTTACCAAAAAGTGAAATTTCTAAGTAATCATTTTACTGTTTCTTAGAACAGTCACAGTGGTAAAAAGTTTTATTTAACAAAATTAAAATTTAAGAGATTAAGCAATAATTGAGTTGTGGAATTTGGAAATAAGATTCGCTACTTCCGTCATTACATCTTATTTTTATAAGATTTTTGATATTGAATTTTTACTCATTATAATCAGAAAAGAAATTCCGATATATAGATCCTCTGAAAAGTTGTTAGTTGCCCAAAACGAATTGTCAGAAATAAATGGGATATACCCAATATGAACAAAATTCATTCGAGTGTACTGGCATTAGTATTGAGTATTTTTCTTATTCAAGCTGCTGATCCCCCTTATGAAACATCCACAAGTAGCCTTTTACAGTATTTACCAAAAAATGTTTTTCGATTAAAAGCTGAAAACAGTACCAGCGAAGATAATAATAAAAATATTACTTTAGGAGAAACACATACTACTTTAAATAAGGAAGATCATCTAAAAAAATTGTACACTACTCTACAAAACATCCAAAAGGACTACATCGCTAAAAACGAGTCCACAAAAAGAATTTACTATGATGTAGAAGACTTTTTAGAAAAACCAGAAAAATCAGCACACGAAAAAATTCTGGAAAATGATTTTGTTCGACCACTTTTAACACAATTCCAAGAAGAAATCCATGGAAATCCTACGTATGATGATATTCAAAATTCAGGACGAATATCCAAAGAGGATTATGTTGACACGTTCAAGTTATTGACCAAAGATGACATAGACGCGTTGCTTCATGGAGGAGATAAGTTCCAACAAAATGGTGATGGTTATCAAAATGGAAATGGTATTGGAAATGGATATGGAATACCTTCCAGTGAGAGTGGTAATGGAAATAATGGATATGCTCCTTCAAACGGAAATGGAAACGTTGATATAACTTATGGAAGCGATGGAAATGGATTTGATAATGTTTTTATTGGACAAGGTGTATACGAACCTCCAAATGAAAATAATGGTGTAGATTTAACCTATAAAAATAAAAATAATGGAAATGGGCAGAATGGATATGAAAATGGGAATTCCGTTAAAATAAATGGGAATACTAATAACAATGGAAATAATTATGAGCAAATAAATCGACAAAAAAGTATAGAAGTTGCGTACATAAAAATTGAGAATGGGCAAAATGGGAACGATTATGCTATTGGGAGGGATTCTCAACTCTCGCCCCCAACCAATAATGGGAATGGATATGGAACTATAAAGAATCAAAATGGAAATGGAGGAGAATATTCTTTACCTCCAAAAGGAGGTAATGGAGACGATAGACAAAATGAATATAGTGGCTACAATGGACAAAATGGAAATAATGGGCAAAATGGACATAACGGTTATAAAGGACAAAATGGATATAATGGTCAAAACGGACAAACTGGATTTAATGGTAAAAACGGACAAAATGGATATAATGGACAGAATGAGTATAGTATGCGAAATGGACATATTGATCAAAACGGGCAAAATGACTATAATGGTCCAAAGGAACAAAATGGATATGATGGTCAAAACGGACAGAATGGGAAAAATGGAGTTAATGGACAAAATGGATATAAAGGACAAAACGTATATAATGACCAAAATAGTCAAAACGGACATAATGGACAAAATGGATATAGTGATCCAAACGAACAAAGTGGGTATAATGGACTTAAAGATGAAAATGGTCAGCTTCCTTATAAAAGTATGGGAGATAAATACGATTCAAGGGGATTGGACCATGAAGATAATTTAAATTCTCCACCTAACGGTGGGACTGTATATAAAACAATAAAAAATGTGAATGTACAAGACTATAGAGTAAATAATGGAAAAAACAATCAACAAAATTTCGATGATTTATCTGTTGAACCGTTAAATAAAAATGGAAATGGAGGTTTAAAGGAGCAAAATAATATTGCTCAACTTCCTGTGAAAAATAGTGAAACAAGGGTTAGCCCTATTATTGATATTGAAGTAAAAGAAAATACCAAGAATGGTAATGGTAACTATTTGCCTGCTAATTTTCATGGAGGTGGAATTTTCAATGACAAAGACAATAGCAAACCAAAGGATAATTCAAATGGTCAAGAATATCCAACACCAAGGGAAAATGGCAAAACTAATGAAGAAAATGGTAAAAATTATAATAATATAAATGAAAATAGATATGAAGGTATAGAACCTCCAGTAGGAATTGATGTTTTACCGTTGGAAGGTGAAAATGGATATAAAGAAAATGGTAAAAAAGGGGATCTTAAAAAACAGAACCTTCAGACTGTTAATTTCCAAAATAGTATTGAAAGTCCCAAAGAAATAAAAATTTTAAAATCAACCGAATTTAAAACCCTTGAAGACAGTTTAGATGTAACACTCTCTAGAAGAGATGACGTGTCTGTAGAAGCAAATGACAAAGAGCATATAGGTGAAATTCTTCCTCCAAATTTCAAGTTTGATGACAAAAACTCGAATTCTCACAGAATTCCTTCTATAATTCGGCTCCCGGAGAGTTCTAGACACCAAATGCGAAAGTCTTATAGCTATGATGAAAATTTTTATCCTTTAGGAAACCTCTACGAGAAGCCTAGAAATGCAGTTAGTTTTCCCACCGAAAGACATCGACCTGAATACGAGTCTCTTGGGGCTTCTGGGGAGGGATATGATTCTAATGGGTATACTGGGGTAAAAACTTCAAATTTCTTTCCCTCGCAAGAAATACCAAATAGTGACAACTCTGCTAGAGCTAGATATAACGACATATCCACCTACAGATACCCTAGAAGGTTAAGAGGATTGAGTGGTTCCTATGATACGCCTCCCCCAGGTTTTCAACTAATCAGAGGCGAGCCCTCTATACGGGAATCGGCAAGGGAACCTTATTTTGATCCTTCCGCGCGTTATCAAACCGCATGGTCATCTAGGAGGCCCAGGGTTATATTTCCTAGTGATTTAGTTCAGTTTAGAGACCCAGTGAATCCAGGAAGTAGTCCATCGGAAGAGGCAGATTGGTTGGCTGGTGATAATAACTTGCAGGATTTGGAAGGAACTGATAGTAGAGATAGGGGTAAGTCGTATAAATATAAAAGGTGTTGGTGACAAATTTAAGAAATTGTTATAATAATTGAGATGTGTTTCAATATTTTAAATATAAATTTATGAAGTATTAATCTATCTGGAAGTAGAAAGCAACAAACAGCTGTAATTATTTTTTGATGTGAATGTGTTGAAAATTGTTGATCGTGATTAAGGTAAAATCGGGTCAAGTGCAAGTCGGACTTGCGCAATTAGTGTTCCGTATGGTGATTGCTTATAAAATAATAATTTTTGTTATGGAGTGACTTTACAAAATATACCCCACATGAGTTTTCAACAAAGGTTGTTTCCGATCTTTACTGAAAATTGATGACCTTGAAATTTTTGTTTTTTTATATACCAGATAAATTATTAGAGGTAATGCACTCGTGATAATTTTCGTTCAATCTACACCCTGTGGAAAATATTCCAGAGGATCTTTTGATCAGTACTTTTCGAGATAAGGGGTAGGGACAGCGATTTTTCGCAATTTTTAAAAAATAATACAAAGAAAAGTGTGCGCAAGTATTACATTATATATGGGGTAGG
Source organism: Pachyrhynchus sulphureomaculatus (assembly GCA_019049505.1). Taxonomy (NCBI): domain Eukaryota; kingdom Metazoa; phylum Arthropoda; class Insecta; order Coleoptera; family Curculionidae; genus Pachyrhynchus; species Pachyrhynchus sulphureomaculatus. Next base: position 233,020,291 of record CM032446.1, on the reverse strand, counting down.
TAATGCACTCGTACTAATTTTCATTTAATTTACACCTTATGGAGAATATTTCAGAATTCTTTCCCAATTTTTTGATTAGTAGTCTTAGAGATAGGGTTGGGAGACTGCGATTTTTGGCAATTTTTAGCTTTCATTTGACCACCCGATGAGCTTGAAAAAATTGTTCTTTTTATATCTTCTTCTTACGCCGACGAAGGCTTTCGATCCATATAGCTAAACGAACTTTAGAAATTGCTGCTCGAAAAATATCCCTCGGAGCACATCCAAACCACCTTCTCATATCCTTCAGCCAAGAACTCTGTCGTCTTCCGAACGATCGCTTGCCCTTTATTTTGCTTTCAATAATTAGACGTAGCAATTCGTACTTTGGGCCTCTCATTGAATGTCCGAAGTACTGAGTTTTTATTCTTTTTATGGTTATTAGTAATTCCTTCATTTTGGTCATTCTTTCCAGTACTTCTGTGTTTTTTATTTTCTGTACCCAGGAGATGCAAAGAAGGCGTCTATAAATGTACATTTCAAAAGATTCCAGTCGTTTCTCTGAGTCAGGGTTATGGGTCCAGCACTCACATCTATACAATAGCATACATACGTTTTCACCATTCGCATTTGGAGTTCGAGACTGAGACTGGTGAGGTTTTAGTGGGAGACTGTTCATTCACCGCCGCGTCATCGATTTTTCGATTTCCCGCGTCATCTGATTTTTCGATTTCCTGAAAGGCATTCGTTATTTCTTCAATACTCATTTCTTCTTCTAAATCATCTGCTGTAATCCATTCAACAACATCTTCTCTTGTCACATTTTCGCAACCTTTTAATTTTTGTATTAATTCAAATAAATTTTTTCTTTTTCTTCTATCTCGCTGTCAAAATTTTAAAGCTAATTCATTTAATGGAGTATCATCTTCACTGCCATTATAATCCTCAAAATCAATAACTTTTGACCAAGATTTTTGAATAGTGGCAGTACGCACAGAATCCCAAGCTCGACTTACCCAGTAAATAACATTTTTCAGTGTAACCTTTCTCATCCCATTGATAATATCCTCCTTTTCTGTGTATTCTAACAGATGTTCAAAATAAACGCCTATAATTTTTTTTAATGTTTTCGAGGATGCCTTGATCCATTGGATGCATTATGCTGGTTACATTTGGAGGAAAGAATTTTACAACAATTTCGCCCACATGAAGTCCTTTTCCAGGATGAGAGGGGACATTATCCATTAACAAAATTGCTTTAATAGGAAGACGGTTTCTGTTCAAAAATTTAGTCACAGATGGCACGAACTCTTCTTCAAACCAGGTAGTAAATAAGGTCGCATCCATCCATGCGCTCTTCTGACTTTTGTAATAGACTGGTTCAGACCAGTTTCGTCACAGTTGTAAATTTGATCACATGTGTATCCACAATCTTCGAGTTGCTTTTTAAAGTTCTGCTTAAACTTCTCAATTGATGACACATCTCAGCAGAAAGTTTTTCACCACATACAGTAAGTTGTCGTACACCGTACCGTTTTTTCCAGCGGTCACGCCATCCAGAACTGGCGGTAAACTGATCTATCTCTGGGAATTGCCTACTAATCATTATTGCTTTCTGTTGTAAAATTAGACCTGACAGAGGCACACCTTTTGATTTCTGTTGGTTAAATCACATGAATAAAGCTTCGTTAACCTTCTCATAGTCGCCGGTTTTCTTCCTGAGGACGAGGAGGCTTAATTTATACACCACTCTTTTGTTTTTGTGCGGTTTCTTTTACAATCTCCAACTGTTACCTCACCTACTCCATAATCTCGTGCAACAACTTTAATTGTCTCTCCTGCTTCAATTCTTCTGATGGCTTTTAATTTTTCTTCAATAGGAACGACGATTCTTTTGACGCTTGTTTTGCTCCATTATAATACGACAAACAAAAATTTAAACAAAGTAGTTCGTATTAATTACACTTAACTACCAGAACTCCAACCAAATAAATTATGTGAGTATACTCGTATTTCTCCGTAGTAAACGCTATAACGCACTGCATTCACGCAAATTTACATGCTGAAAGAGTCCCAAAACATAAATAGGGGAACCCCTCACACGGGCCAGGGGGATTTCCCGAAGGCCCCGACAAGTTTGAATGGAAATATGTACATACATATTTTAGAAGCTGGGTTAATACGCAGCATAGACGCGCATACCTCGGATAATCAGGTTCTTAGATTGGCTCGGTTAATCCGGAGCTCGGATAATCACAACTCGGTTAATCGGGGTTCTACTATATATATATATATATATATATATATATATATATATATATATATATATATATATATATATATTTTTTTTTTTTTTTTTTTTTTGTAACATTCATTTTTTCGTAGATTTTAAGATCGTGTTACAAAACCGTTTTTCTTCCTTTAATTCATGCAATAATTGTTAATCTAAGTTGAGCAGTCTTATTACAGTTTTTTATATTTGGTTAAGCAGTGTAACTCAGCCAGTAGTATGTAGCGCGTATTATCGATTTAACTTATTTCATTTGTATTGAATGTGTCCGGATTATGATGAAGACGAGCATCATAGGTCCTTGTCTATGAAGTCGCGAATTTAACACTCCCGTCTTATTTTGCGTTCCTGAAATGAACCATTACACTTTGAAGACTTCAGTTTGAAGGAAGGGGAACGAGGGTATATAACCCATCATTTCGAATTTTTAAGGGCTTTTTCCGGTCCAGCATGTAACAGTGACTTTCTCTGTCCATCACGGGGTGAGGGCTTTTTCCGTCCGCAAGTAGTGAAGGCATCCTTTTTGCCGTCCATGATATAGTGTGTTTTTTATCATCGAGCCGTTCCTGAAATATCCTACCCATCCTAAAACATTTTGGGTCAAGTGTTGATTAGTTACCCAAATGAAAATAAGGAGGTAGTGTGTGAGGCAATATATGAGAAACTGGGAAACTCACCAGGTTAGGCTAAGCAGTTGATACAAAAGCCACGAGGAGAAGCCAAGCAGTAAGTCATTAGTACACCAGTTTAAATATCTTACTTCCTTCCTACAACGTGTGTTCCCAACGACAACGTAAAGTGTGATCCAGGAGTCGGTTTCACAGGAAGTGAATCTAAAACAATCTTTCTATATCGTGCCTTTTTGAAGCCAATTTTTCATTCTCAAAACTAAGTGATACGAAAAACTATTCTCCCTTCATCATTCCAAGTTAAAAACTATCCATGAATTTGTGCATTCTCATAGCATAAAAGGTTATTTATTTAGTCTACTTAATCTTAAGGGGGTAATAAAAGTAAGAATGAAAGGTTTTATTGTATTCAATTTTAATACTAACAACTAAATAACTCTTCAGTACTTTTTCATTTTTTGAATTTAGATTCTCTCTATTACAAAATGAATGGTGCCCAAAACAGTATAACTAGGCTTTAAACAACTGTAGAGACTATTTTCAGAAGACGTACAAAAATTATCTCTTCTCCATATCTCTCCAGAAAAAATGAGCTAGCTGAGGTGTCTCTTGCTTTTGTTTTCCAAACTAAGTTTCTTAAATAGTAAAGACACTTAAGGGGCAAAACGTGGTTCTTATTTAATAAATAAAGCATTTATTAAATTAGAAAGAAAAGAGCGTGACAATATATATATATATATATATATATATATATATATATATATATATATATATATATATATATATATATATATATATATATATATATATATATATATATATATATATATATATATACATATATATATATATATATATATATATATATATATATATATATATATATATAATGCGCATTCAATCTACACCTTATACAAAATATTCCAGAATTATTTTGAAATTTTCTCTTAGAAAGAGGATGGGGGACCAGCGATTTTTGGCAATTTTTTAAAAATAATATAAAGACAAGTTTGCGCGAGTATTATATCACATATATTTTTGAGATCGTGTGACATTCGATGACTATGAAATTTTTTTTTTCACCTCCACCCCCCAAAACTAACTCCTGAAAATTAAACTTTCAAAACTAAAAGGCTTTAATCGGGCCATCAGTTCCTATATTTGTAACAAATTTAACTTTCTACGTCAAATAGTTTCGAACAAAATCAGGTGTGACAGATAGACAAATACACAGATGGACGGTAAAGAGAAAGCTCAGAGAAAAAACTTTGAGGACTTTGACTCAGTTGTAGAAAATCTTATCGGCAGCATGCGTCGAAGATGTCAGGCCATTATTGATGCAGGAGGCGATTGGAGAACGATGAACTTGTTCGCGTTATATCTAAGATATTAAGGGACGGGAGAAACTATAAATCTTTAAACGCAGCAAAATTTAGTTCTTTTCGATGAGGAAGAGATGATATCAAACGCTTTTAAATGATGAATAAGGTAGTAACCAACATTGTGATTGTGACTTACGTAAATAAAAAGATATATCTTTTCTTGTATTTCCCTTCGATAAATGTAAATTATAACTAACGTAACTATAGGTACTTTTAAAAAAAATCATATGCAATTTCGCGATCGTATAAAGATTTACGTTTAGTTAAGAAATGTTGGAAATTCGATGTTTTTGTAACTTCCTTGTAAGCATGTTTATGTAACAACTGATGATTCAGTACTAATTATTAAATATTAATAATAATATAAATAAACTTCTCAAATCTAAAAAAATAGGGTCAGTGTTATACAGTCATTGCTTAAGTAAGTCTTGAAGTGGGTATTATATTATTTAAATAGTAATGATGAATTGGAAACTTTTTGGAATAATAATTAAGTTCGTTCGACTTCCTGTTAATAATTTTTAATTTAATCAACGTTGCTGATCTCGTCAAAATGAAATATAACTTGCGAAAAATTAAAAACAATATATTCCATAAATATGTTTGGTTTACTAGTCGAATTTTAAAAACTATTGCTAGAGGCGCACGCGTTCCAAGTGATCCTTTGAGCAAGGCAACTATTGGGATCGACTTCCGGTCGACAGTTCGTAGCACGCGGACGCATTTTCCCGGTTGGGGCTTCTGAAGGCGAAGTTTGGGCGTTTTGGGGCTTCGAAGTGTGGATCGGTGGTCCACAAATTACGTGGTAGGGGTTCGAATCGTATAGGGTTGCTAAGCGCTGTGAGGGGTGATTCCTATAATATCGGTTGAGGTTAGGTGATTTGAGCAGTAGGTGAACACGTGAGGTCGTGTTTTTTGTGTCAATCACGTAATCAGACGGGCGGTCTGACAGAAAAGGTTATACCCAAAACCAGTAGCAGTTCCCGAGGAGATCCTTTATCAGTGCCAAAAAAGAAATTAAGTTTTAAAGACAAATAAATATTTTTTTTGGGGAGCAATATCGCCTAGAGCTAGACTACGTTGCTCTCCACCTGTAGAACGGATCCAAACTCGAGAATGTGTAACACATCACCGAAGGGTTGCCGGTGCTCTGCCTAAGCACGAGACGGATTCAAAGCTGAGTAAATTATCCAAAGAAGGATAGAGCTCAATAAAAGAGAAAGAACGAAAGAAAGAAACTATTGGGATCCCTATTCAATACGACATTTCGCGGCTCTCTCAGGAATTAAACTTGAGGTGTATTTTTAAATCTGTCATAAGCGTCATATTACAAATTTTCTTAAAAATGGACACCGAAATTTTTGGAGTGGAAAAAGTTGACAGACTGAAAGTGTGGAAAAAAGTTCTTCGAATTGAACGAAAAATCTCAATTGATACTAAAGTTTGTTTTAAACATTTTAAAAAAGATTATATTCTACTAGGTAAGTAAAATTATTTTTTCTTGAACAGTCATTTGTTTTCTTTTTGTAATTTGTGTACGTATGCCAAACAAAAATTTCTTATTAGGTAACATTTTTCATATTTTATTTTGATGAAATACGGTTTCAATTATTTTGTATTCATTCAACATAATAAATAGTTTGAAACGTCTTGACTTTCTTTACTTTTAATAAATATTTTATTTATTAAAGCCGTTATTTGCCCCTTATGTATATCTTTATTTTGAGAATGGATTGAGTGGATATTAATACTGATAGAGGACAGAATTAAGACATCAGCTAGCTCGTTTCTTACTGGTAGAGTACATGGAGATCGAGGTAATTTTTGTACGCCTTTTGAAAATATAGTTGTTTAAAATTTGGTTGTACTATTTTTAGGCACCATTCATTTTAGAATAAAAAGAATCTAAGTTCAGCTCAAAAACTGAAAAAATACTGAAGAGTTATTTAGTTGTTGAAATAAAATTAATTTGCGTACAACCGTTGCGTCCTGAAAGAAAGAGCAGGAGTTTAGTGAGACACTACATTTAAATAAAAAAGGGTATATTTATTAACAAAATAAAAATTCATACCTTTATTACACGCCTAAAAATTACTTCTACTAAATAAGAACCCCTTAAGCCAGAAGAGTGGACTATGGCATAAAGTCTTTAATTAGGATTATTAAGTTTTTAATAAAATGCTTGAAAAAACACGATATTAAAAGTTTGTGAAATTAACTCCGCGAAATACACGTGTCGGTGGAAACGCACTTGTAGACAGGACGTGAGATATTTAGACTGATATGCTTATGACTTACGGATTGGTTTCTCCTCGTGGGTTTTCCATAAGTTGCTTGACCTCTCCTGGTGAGATCTTCATTATCTCAGCCATTACCATCCTAGTTTCATTTGGGTTGCTAAACTTTTTTTGACCCGAAATGCCTGAGTATAAACAAGATATTACAAGAAAGGAAATATGCCTTAAACTTGAGAGCTAGAAACCGTTACTGCACTACTACATCACTGAAGAAAAAACCTCTGGCGTGCTGGAGACGAAAGCTACTACGGCCTACTCGGCGGAACCAAGCCACTACTGCTTCATGGTGGAAAAAAAGCCCCTACTGCTTCATGGTGGAAAAAAGCCCTTCAAAATTCAAAATGGCTGCTTAAATATCTTCGTCCCTTTATTAAAGTGACGCCTTTAAAATGGCACACTTCTAGGCGAAAAATTAATGCAAACTAAATAAATCAAGTCGGCAACACGCTTTACACACTGCCGGTTTAAATTAAACTGCTCAAAAATTTAAAACACTGTTTTAAGCTGCACTGCTCAAAAATTGAATGTAATAAAATATAAATTATAGGGAGAAAAACAGTGTCGTAACATGATCTTAAAATCTAGGAAAAAATGAAAGAATATTAACCTCCGAAGTAAACTGGCATTTCATTTGAAACAGTTAAAATTTTTCTCATTGTCATTGATTGTAACCTATCATTTCACCAAAATTTGTATAAATATGTGGGAATTAAATATATTCTTTGCGTTTCCGATGCTCCATCTTTGAGAAGGCGGTTGAAAAATTGTAAAAAATTAATTTTCATACAAAAATTGAAATATTTATAGGTTAGAATCTTACCGGTAACAATACAAAAGAGTTGCGAGAATATGTTTGCATTTTTTACCTTCACTGGCTTTACAAGAGCATTTCATACAAATTTCCCTTGTTCGCAATTTCTTTACTTTTCGTTATGTTCGGCGCGATAGATTTGTCAACGATTATTCTACACCGAAGGAAAAGATTTGATTTTAAATGTTTTTCACCAAGTGCGAAATTCCTTTGGGCAGGATTTGTACCGGCGTATTTGCAGATATTGCCAATTGTTAATATTTTTGAAAAACACTGTCACACTCCCTATGCTTCATGCATTACAAATTTAAATCTGCACCCATATTTCGGCCATCTTAATAATAAACATAGTAGGCTCCGCCCACAGGTAAGATCCCAATTTCTATTCAAATTTGTTTACATTCCCTTTGTTCAAGACGAAATCAAATGTTTGATGTACCGTTTTGTTGTTGAAACGTGGCAACCTTTCTTGTTATTGTATCAACTGTTTCATGATATTTATTCCATTAATTGCCTAGTTATGGTAGTAAGAGTGGCAGTTTTGACGAACGGTGGAAACATGAATTTCTATCAAAGAAACATGATTGACTTTTGGGTTAAACTTGGTAACGGAAATGCTTGAAAAAGCATTTGTTCAGAAATCAATACATCGCAATATATACTTTGTCCCACAGTTGATACATAGAACCTTGCGACACAACACGACGATTTGACTCCCCTTTGACTGATTTTTGATGTCGGACAGTTTTGTTTTTTTTATGGGCATAGTACACGTGCTGTAGGGAAATCCCGAAAGCGCTACAGGAGCGACGCGTGTGTGGAAAAAGCGATTCACGCTGATCTTAAATCACTGTAAATTGTAGTCCTAGGCAAATCAGTCCAAAGGGATGAGGTTCTCCATATAAAAGACTGCTTGAAAAGGATTGTACGTGGAGTGACGAGCTTCATACGGATGGGAAGTATTAGCGCGACGTATATTCCTAGCAGGCACCGCTCTGGGAGGAATTAAGCGGGCTACATCCATCGAATACTTTCCATGAAAATACTTGTAGAATAGACTTCAGTCGCCAACGGTTCTTCGATGTTCCAAGGAATCAAGGTTGTTGGTCAGGTTTGGGTCTCCAATAAGGCAAACAGCTCTCTTTTGAATAGAATCCAAAAAAGCAGTGTATGTTTGGGAGCAGAGCCTCAAACATAGGAGCGGTATTCTATTGTTGATCGGATTTGAGCTTTATACAGAATCAACAGTTGTAGTGGAATATTAAGCTTTCTAGTTCGAAATGTTTCCAAATTAAGGTCCACCAAATTGAGTGACGACGCTAGAGGATCCCCCCCCCTCCGACATAATTATGCCGGGTTCAGCAACGTTAATTTTTTGTAGTACGGTGTATAGTGTACTTTAAATCGATATTCCGAAATAAAATCTCGGAATATCGTTTGTTACTTGATTGGTCACTACAACAGAATATAGAGAATTTGCAAATGCATGCCTTCCTCCTACGAATAATAGTTTCTGAGCCTATATTCTTCATCAGGTAGGCTTTAGGCAACGGTATCGATCGTTAAGACCAGAGTACCGTGGAGAGTCAAGTTGGAATGACTCTCGCTGGCTTATAGCAATCATGGTACTTTATGTAAATGAGGTACGACTCGTTGGGCAAGATACAAGCTCTTGCGCCATCTGTTGAGAGTTTCGAACATCGAAAAACTGCTCAACTATATAAACCTAACATTGTTAGGAAGGATAAATCAAATCGATATTCCGAAATAAAATTTCAGAATATGGTGTGTTACTTGATTGGTCACTACAACAGAATATAGAGAATTTGCAAAGCCAAAATGACCAACAATGTGTGTGACCAATCAAGTAACAAACCATATTCCGAAATTTTATTTCAGAATATCGATTTGATTTATCCATCCTAACAATGTTAGGTTTATATAGTTGAGCAGTTTTTCGATGTTCGAAACTCTCAACAGATGGCGCAAGAGCTTGTATCTTGCCCAACGAGTAGTACCTCGTTTACATAAAGTACCATGAATGCTATAAAAAAAAAAAAAAAAAAAGCCAGCGAGAGTCATTCCAACTTGACTCTCCACGGTACTCTGGTCTTAACGATCGATACCGTTGCCTAACGCCTACTTGATGAAGAGTATAGGTTCCGAAACTATAGTCGTAGGAGGAAAGGCATGGAATATAGCATTCATGGGATCTTTTATTTGTTGGTCATTTTGCATTTGCAAATTCTCTATATTCTATAGTGTACTATTTTACGTTTTTCAGAAACGGTTTAATTTGAAAATAATTTTCTAATGATAGCAGATAAGCTATAATTTGTTATCGTTGTCAAATTACAAGCTGTTTGTATAAGATTCAAAATGTATAAAAATACTGGTTTAGTGCTCAGACTTAAACTAGTTTATTGCTTACAATTTAAGAGAAATTTAATACCCAAATATTTTTAAATGTTTATAAATTTTTGATCCCGATTTCAATTTGTGCGGTATTTTATAAATGTTAAAATTAATATATGAGCATTTCCGTAAATTGTTGGTATGTTAGCAGTTCAAAAAAAAAGAGAAATTTTTTTGAAAGTGACACTCTTTAGACTCGATTTAAATTGTTTCTTGGACCTCCAGGAATAATTATTCACGACTGAACACGACTTTTTTAAGAACCTTTTTTTTTACAGCACAATATGCAAGTTTTTGCGGAAAAAATGGAAAAACTCGCTAAATTACTGTAAAAAGCGTCAAAAATCAATATATAATATACCATATTTTAAGTTTATCCATGGGATTTATTAAAATTATTCATCGTGAATCCTGAAAACGTTTTCCCCTTTTATAACACGCAGGTTGAAAAGTTTTTGGTCTAGCTATTTAAAACACACTATTTTTTTGGCAAAATTCGACTTTATTCATCAACATAGTCTCCTTCAAGAGCAATACAATCAGTCCAACGATTTTCTAACATTTCTATACCTTTCTTGTAAAAGGATTTGTCTTTTCCTTCAAAATACGCTTCAGTTTCGGACATAATTTCTTCATTGGAGCCAAATCTTTTTCCCGCTACCTTTTTTTTAGATCTGCGAATAGAAAATAGTCTCTGGGGGCCCAATCTGGAGAATACGATGGATGAGGAAGCAATTCGAACTTCAATTCGTGTAATTTTGCCATTGTAACCATTGACTTGTGACACGGTGCGTTGTCTTGATCAAAGAGCACTTTTTTCTTGTTCATTTGGGGCCCTCTCTTGGCGATTTCTCCCTTCAAACGCACCAATAATTTTGTATAATATTCGCTATTGATGGTTTTTCCCTTCTCAGCATAGTCGATGAAAAGTTATCTGTACGTTTCCCAAAATACAGAGGCTAAAACCTTCCCAGCCGATTGTTGTGTCTTTGGTAGCTTCGGGCTGGTTTCAGCGGCTGCTGTCTTCATAGCTGACTGCCGATTTGATTCCGGTGTCGTGGTGGATCCATGTTTCATCCATTGTCATATATTGCATGAAAAATTCTTTTTATTGCGCTTAAACAGGTCCAAAGAGCGCTCAGAATCAACACGTTGTTGTGTTTGGTCCACTGTGAGCAAACGTGATACCCATTTCGAACAGAGCTTCCTCATGCCCAAATGTTCATGCAAAATATGACCAACATGTTCTTTTGATATTTTTAGGGTGTCAGCTATCTCACGCAATTTCACTTTCAGCATCATTTGCGTCTATACGATCGCGTTTAAATTCAGCATACCGGTAAATGATGAGTGATTTTTTGAGGGGCAGAGTCCCCTTAACACTTATCTTTGTTTGAACGGTATTTTTTCTCATCAAAAAAAAGTGTTTAATCAACAAACGAAATTCTATTTTTTTGAAAATATAAAAAGTAGCGTCACTAAAACCACTGTTACTTGTAAAATAATCGTCGAAATGTCATAAAATTCTGACACGTGTTCGTTTGCCTAAAAATCAAGGTTGGTGACATCTATATGTCAGACCAAAAACTTTTCAGCCTACGTGTTATAATGGCCATTTTTGCCCATTTTATATCTTGTAGTAAAATTAACGTTCAGGTACACATTTCTTATGTTCTCTGACCTGCTGACTTCGAATTTTTATGTACCTTGTAGATATTAGGATATCGTTTCGAAATTATGGTAAGATTTTAGCCACTTTTTGGTTAGTAATGGCCGTAAATGAAATATGGTATATTTAAAGATATTAATCTTAAAGAAAATGAATATATTAGTTTATAATTATAAATCAACAATAATTTTACATTTTTTCAGTGCAATCTTTAATTTTCTGACCATAACTTGGAAACGGTTATATAAAAGGTTATATAAAAAAGGAAAACGTTATCAGGATTCACGATGAATAATTTCAATAAATCGCATGGATAAACTTATAATACAGTAAATTATATATTGTATTTTGACGCTATTTACGGCAAATTAGCGAGTTTTTCCATTTTTTCGGCAAAAATTTGCGTATTGAGTTATAAAATAACCGGTCAAGTGCAAGTTGAACTTGCACAATTAGTGTTCCGTACGTTAATTGCTTTTAAAATAAAAAATTTTGTTACGGTGGTATAAAATGATCAGTGACTTCACAAAACACACCCCAAATAAGTTTTCAACAAAGTTCGTTTCCAATCTTTACTGAAAATTGATGACCTTGAAATTTTTGTTTTTTATATACCAGATAAATTATTAAAGGTAATGCACTCGTGATAATTTTCGTTCAATCTACACCCCCTGGAGAATATTCCAGAATTTTTTCAAAATTTTTTGATCAGTACTTTTCGAGATAAGGTGGGGGGACAGCGATTTTTTCGCGATTTTTTAAAAATAATACAAAGAAAAGTGTGCGCAAGTATTACATTATATATATATTTTTTACTCGTGTTTTCACAAGCTTTCATTTGACACTACACTCGATGACCTACCAAAAAAAATTTTTTTTTCACTTCCGATTTCACCCCCAAAACTAATCCCTTAAGTCAAAATTTGACTTTCACAACTACACGGCTTTGATGAGGCCATCAATTCCTAGATTACTACCAAATTTCAACTTTCTATGACAAATAGTTTCGGAGAAAATCGGGTGTGACAGACAGACAGACAGACGGATAGACAGACAGACAGACACCGAAGTGATCTTAGAAGTGTTTTGTACGGAACACTAAAAAAGGTTCTTAAAAAGTCGGGTTCAGTCGTAAATAATCGAGTCTAATAAGTGTCACATTAAAAAAAAATTCTTTCTCTTTTGAACCGCTAACATACCAATAATTTACGAAAATGCTCATATATTTTATCAGTGTAATCTTTTTTTTGTAAAAGAAAACGAATTCAATTTAGAAAAATAACTGGTCAAGTGCAAGTTGAACTTGCGCAATTAGTGTTCCGTCGTTGATTGCTTTTAAAATAAAAAATTTTCTTACGGAGGTATAAAATTATTAGTGACTTCAGAAAACACACCTCAAATGAGTTTTCAACAAAGTTTGTTTCCAATTTTACTAAACTGATGACCTTGAATTTTTTTTTTTTTTTTTTATGTACTAGATAAATTATTAAATAATAATGCATGCACTCGTGATAATTACACACTCCGTGGAGAATATTCCAGGATTTTTTAAAAATTTTTAATAAGTACTTTTCGAGATAAGGTGGGTGGACAGCGATTTTTCGCAATTTTTTAAAAATAATATAAAGAAAAGTGCTGGCAAGTATTACATCATATATATATTTTTTACTTTTTACTCGTGTTTTCACTAGCTTTCATTTGACACCACACTCGTTGACCTAGTAAAAAAAATTTTTTTTTTACTTCCGATTTCACCCCCCAAAACTAACTCCTTAAGTCAAAATTTAACTTTCAAAACTAGATGACTCTGTTAAGGCCATCAATTCCTATATTATTGCCAATTTTCAACTTTCTATGATAAATAGTTTCGGAGAAAATCGGGTGTGACAGACAGACAGACGGACAGACAGACGGACAGACACACGGACAGACACCGAAGTCATCTTATAAGTGTTCCGTGCGGAACACTAAAAATGATGTACTTTTATTGATATAAATGCAATAGATCATTGTTAAGATGTAATTTAAAAAAAAACGAACAAGTCCAAGTCGGGCTTTCACAATTAGTGTTCCGTACCGTGATTGTTTTTAAAATAAATTTTTTTTTACGGAAGGATAAGGTGATTAGTGCAAACCCCAAATAAATTTTGAAAAATTAATATTTATGATCAGGATACAAACTTATTTGTGATGGCTAAAACAACTTTCTACAACGCCGACTTCTATATCGCGAGGAAAATTGCGAAACACATTACCTATTAGGGTTCTGTCTCTACTGGGACTAGTATATTTTATCAATTCTATAAGTCCAATGCTATTCAAATAGATGGATAGACTATAATTAATACCTTCCGAAAAATATTTATTATATACCAGATAAATTATCAAAAGTAATGCACCCATAATAATTTTCACTCATACACCTTATGAAGAATATCCGAGATTTTTTTTCAAAATTTCTTGATTAGTTCCCTTAGAGATAGGGTTGTGCCTTCATTTGACAACCTTCTTGATGACCTTAAAAAAATACTTTTTTACTTCCGATTTCACTCCCGAAACGACCCCCCCACAGTATTTCACTCCCGAAACTAACCCCCTAAAGTTTAACGACAGTAAATATAAAACACGGTAGCGACGCTCAAGAAAATTTTTAGGTTCTGTATTTTATCACGCATGCGCCCCCTATTATACCAACAAAATGGCTGCGAGCTCGGTCGCGGATTTTGTTAACATCTGGATTTCAGGGTGAATTTTTTTATAATAAGCTCCGAAATTCATTATTAATAATTTTCCAATAAGTAAATGACTAGTTTGACGTTATAATTGAAAATAATTATAAAAAAGATGTCAAGAGGAAGTTTTGTTGTGCAGTTAGTGCTTGTAAAAACATATGTGGTACCTCCAGAGGAGTTAGTCTTCTTGAAAGAAGGAATTTGAATATTTCAAAAACTCGCGGGCATTAAACCAGCAATATGGCGACAGGTCATGTGATCATTACAAATTCGAATCCCTTGAGATCAAAGGTGCTGAGTCGGATTGTCGCTACTATGTTTTATGCTTGCTGTGGTTTAACTTTCAAAACTACACGGTTGTGATTAGGTCATCAATTCGTGACACGTGATTTGTGTCGAATTTCAACTTTCTATGTCAAATAGTTTCGGAGAAAATCAGTTGTGACAGACAGACAGACACCGAAGTGATTTCATAAGTATCCCGTTAATAATAATGAATATATTAGCAATAAGTACTTTCTTTTCTATTAAAATTGTGCTTGAGATTGTTACTTAAGAAGGGTAAGAAGACCTATGTTGCGTTGCTTTCTTATCATAGATTCAAATATATTTTAATTCTTCAGTTGCTTAAAAACTGTGCCTCGTTATCATGTGACGCCATCTATTATGTAGAATCTGAACACATTTAAGAGCCCTAATCTATAATTAATGTTCCGTACGGAACACTTTTAAGATCACTTTGATGTTTGTCCCTCTGTTTGTCCGTCTGCCACACCCGATTTTCTCCGAAACTATTTGACATAGAAAGTTGAAATTTGGCACAAATATAGGAATTGATGGCCCCACTAGAGCCGTGTAGTTTTGAAAGTTAAATTTTGAGTTAAGGGGTTAGTTTTGGGGGGTTAAATGGGAAGTGAAAAAATTTTTTTCTTACTAAGAGTGTCCCAAAATTCATGCAAGAAGTAATTATGATAGAAAACACAGGTTTTTAATTAAAAATTGTAATTTTTTTATTGATTATTAAATATACAGTATAGGGTTATGTATGGAATAACATATCGGGTAAATGGCCTCCGCGGCTTTGCTGGCACATACGCACTGTTTTGTCGAAATTTTCCATGACCGTTTTGCATAAATGTGGTTAAATTTCGTTGATATAGCGCTTAATTTCCCCTTCAAGTCGTGGGTGGTCGTGGGCTTGTTGGTGTAAACCTTAGACTTTAAAAAACCCCAAAGAAAAAAGTCCAACGGCGTTAAATCGCATGATCTAGGCGGCCAATTCTGATCACCAAAACGAGATATTAAACGACTAGGAAATGACTCGTGCAGTAATTGAATTGTTTCTCAGGCTGTATGGCATGTGGCACCGTCTTGTTGAAATCACATGTCGTCCACATCCATATCTTGCAATTTAGGCACAAAAAACTGAATTATCATATCTTAACTGTTATTGCCTGGCCAACCGCATTTTCGAAGAAGAACGGTCCGATGATGCCTCTAGCCCAAAATCCGCACCAAATAGTGACACGTTGTGGATGCTTTGGTTTTGCAACAGTCATGTGTGGATTGTCTGAACCCCAAATGCGACAGTTTTGTCGATTAACGAAGACATCAAGATGGAAAAGAGTCTCATCACTGAAGATGATTTTCTTCGAAAAATCAGTATCCACTTGTTGTTGTTCCATAATCCATTCAACGAACTTTCTTCGTTGTGCGTGGTCAGTAGGCTTCAGTTCTTGAGTCAATTGAACTTTGTAAGCATGACGATGCAAATCTTTCGTGAGAATACGCTGTAGAGAGCTTCTCGAAATGTCCAATTTTTCACCACGGTGCCGAATTGATGTTCCTGGAGTCTCAGCAACACTCTCACAAATTGCTTCAATGCTTTGATCCAGTCTCCCTGAATTTTTCAATTAATCTCTTCACAGTTGATGAGGTTAAATCAAAATTCCTAACTGTAGCTGCCAAACTTTCATTATTTTTAAAATATTGCTCAACGATGAAAACACGTTGTTCTTTCGTGTAGCGCTCCATTTTTAATAACCCTGAACTGTCAGCTGTCCCGCTGTGTTTTTTGTTTTGTTGGCAACACTTTACCATACAAATGGCCCTAAAATCAAATCTTGCGTGAATTTTGGGACACCCTTTAGGTCGTCGAGTGGGATGTCAAATGAAAGCTTGTAAAAACACAAGTTTAAAAATATATATGATGTAATACTTGCGCACACTTTTCTTTGCATTATTTTTAAAAAATTGCCAAAAATCGCTGCCCCCCACTTTATCTCGAAAACTACTGATCGATTAATTTTCAAAAAATTCTGGTTTATTCTTTAGAAGGTGTAGATTGAACGAAAATTATCACGAAACCTTTGATAATTTATTTAGTGTGTAAAAAAACAATAATTTCAAGGTCATAAGTTTTTAACAAAGATCGAAAACAAACTTTGTTGAAAACTCATTTAGGGTAACAAAATTTTTTATTTTCAGAAGCATTCACCGTACTGAACACTAATTGCGTAAGTCCGACTTGTACTTGGCCGATTTTTTTTATACAAGGAAATATATTTAGTAAGTGGTTTAGCAACTTAGTTAGAACTTAATTTAAATTAAAATATGACTTAGAAATTATTTTCACAAGCGCATTATAGATGGTTGACCATTTGGTTACTTTATTTGATATTTTCGCATGAAGCGGGCTTAAATACGAGTTGACCCTTATAAGACTGACTTAAATTGTTCTTCGACTGGTTAAGAAAGTGACTCCATCTATTATCGTATGCCTTAAATCCCCGCTCAAATTGATACAATGCGAGTAAATGGAAGTGTGAGTTCTAGTTATAAATATTTCTTTGGTAATATCAAGGATTATAAAATAGGTTACAAATCAACGTCTTGTAAATTATTAACATTCTTCTTCTTCTTGAAGTGTCATATCCGATATGGACGTAGGCGACCCCTCGCTTTTGTGGTTGATGCCTTTTTTAAATATTCCACAGACAAATGAGACCTATAGTCTAATGCCGGTTCCGAACGACCAAATTGACAGGGCTAGGCATGATACTACGGGTGGTTTGCCATTGTCTTCCCGCGAGAGGCGACCGTCACGTTTTTTAAAGGCTTTTTTAAATTATTTTTGTGGGTTAGTAACTCTTAATATGGTTTCTGTAAGTACAGATCAACAGAGAATTTTCTAACCTATGCGGGATCAAAACATAACTACACAAAACAAAAAGAGAATTGGAAGAACAATGGTAGAATGGGTTTTAAGTTATGGTAGTGAACTGTGGGTAATGAAAGAAGAGGATAAAAGAAAAACAACGACCATAGAGATGGATTACCTAAGAGTATATATATATATATATATATATATATATATATATATATATATATATATATATATATATATATATATATATATATATGTATATATATATATATATATATATATATATATATATATATATATATATATATATATATGTATATATATATATATATATATATATATATATATTATTTGTTTTTTTTACATATCAAATAAATCAAGGTTTTGTGATAATTTTCATTCAATCTACACCTTGTGAAGAATATACCAGAATTTTTTGAAAATTATTTGATCAGTAGTTTTCGAGATACAGTGGGGGCAGCAATTTTTGGCAATTTTTTAAAAATAATGCAAAGAAAAGTATGCGCAAGAATTACATTATATATATTTTTGAACTTGTGTTTTTACAAGCTTTCATTTGACATCCCACTCGATGACCTGGTAAGAAAAAATTTTGTTCACTTCCGATTTCACCTCCAAAACTAACCCCTTAACTCAAAATTTAACTTTCAAAACTACACGGCTCTGGTGGGGCCATCAATTCCTATATTTGTGCCAAATTTCAACTTTCTATGTCAATAGTTTGGGAGAAAATCGGGTGTGACAGACGGGCAAACAGAGGGACAAACATCGAAGTGATCTTAAAAGTGTTCCGTACGGAACATTCATTATAGATTACGGCTCTTAAATGTGTTTAGATTCTACATAATAGATGGCGTCACATGATAACGAGGCACAGTTTTTAATCAACGAAGAATTAAAGTATATTTAAATCTATGATATAACTGAAAGCAACGCAACATAGGTCTTCTTACCCTTCTTAAGTAACAATCTGTCCTGAGCACAATTTCAATAGAAAAGAAAGTGCTTATAAAATATAAATATAAATATATTCATTATTATTAACGGAATACTTATGGAATCACTTCGGTGTCTGTCTGTTTGTAACAGCCGATTTTCTCCGAAACTATTTGACATAGAAAGTTGAAATTTGACACAAATCATGTGTCACGAATTGATGACCTAATCACAACCAGGTAGTTTTGAAAGTTAAACCACAGTAAACATAAAACACAGTAGCGACAATCCGACTCAGCACCTTTGATCTCAAGGGATTCGGGTTTGTAATGATCACATGACCTGTCGCCATATTGCTGATATGATGCCCGCGAGTTTTGGAAATATTCAAATTTCTTCTTTCACATATATTTTTACAAGCACTAACTGCACAACAAAACTTCCTCTTGACATCTTTTTTATAATTATTTTCAATTATAACGTCAAACTAGTCATTTACTTATTAGAAAATTATTAATAATGAAATTTCGGAGCTCATTATAAAAAAATTCTCCTTGAAATCCAGATGTAAACAAAATCCGCGACCGCGCTGGCAGCCATTTTGTTGGTATAATAGGGGGCGCATGCGTGATAAAATACAGGACCTAAAAATTTTCTTGAGCGTCGCTACCGTGTTTTATATTTACTGTCGTTAAACTGTGGGGGGTTAGTTTCGGGAGTGAAATCGGAACTAATCAAGAAATTTTGAAAAAATATCTGGAATATTCTTAATAAGGTGTATGAATGAAAATTATTATGGGTGCATTACTTTTGATAATTTATCTGGTATATAATAAAAATTTGTATAGTCTATCCACCTATTTGAATAGCATTGGACTTATACAAATGATAAAATATACTAGTCCCAGTAGAGACAGAACCCTAATAGGTAATGTGTTTTTCAATTTTCCTCGTCGGCGTTGTAGAAAGTTGTTTTAGCCATCACAAATAAGTTTGTATCCTGATCATAAATATTGATTTTTCAAAATTCATTTATCCTTCCTTCCGCAAAAAAAAAAAAATTTAAAAGCAATCTCGGTACGGAACACTAATTGTAAAAGCCCGACTTGGACTTGGTCGTTTTTTTTAAATTACATTTTAACAATGATCTATTACATTTATATCAATAAAAGTATATCATTTTTCTAAATTGAATTCGTTATCTTTTACAAAAAAAAAGATTACACTTATAAAGTATATGAGCATTCCCGTAAATTATTGGTATGTTAGCGGTTCAAAAAAGAAAGAATTCTTTTTAAAAGTGACACTTATTAGACCGATTATTCACGGCTGAACCCGACTTTTTTAAGACCCTTTTTTATAACTCGATACGCAAATTTTTGCCTAAAAAATGGAAAAACTCGCTAATTTGCCGTAAATAGCGCCAAAAACAATATATAATTTACTGTATTATAAGTTTATCCATAACGTTGTGAATTCTGATTTTCCTCTTTTATATAATGGCCATTCTCTTTGTTTTAGTCAACGTCCAGGTACGCTTTTCTTATGTTCTTTGACCTGCTGACTTCGAATTTTTATATACCTTGTTGATATTAAGATATCGTTTCCAAGTTATGGTCATATATATATATATATATATATATATATATATATATATATATATATATATATATATATATATATATATATATACGTTATATATATATATGTTACACATCTTTGCAACAATGTAGTTCTAAATCAGGATGATTTTGAAGTGGTTGCGCTTGATGTGTCCAAGGCGGTTCATCTTGCATGGCGGGACAAATTGTTGGTTAGTTTCGCTCCCTAATAATTTCTGTTCAAGCCTCTCGAGATTTTTTAGAGATCGTTGTTTCAAAGTGAAAAATTGATAGAGTTATTTCTGATATATTCACTATTAACGTTAGTATACTCCATGCTTTCGTATTCCCTTTTGTTTTCTTTTTCTCTTTACATTCAGGATAAGTTGAAAGAAAGCAAAAATACAATCTATACTTCATACTCATGATAGTATGCTTGTTTCTTCGTGTACTTTAAATGCTCGGAAGACTAGCTGCCGATACCTCTATTCGCAGACAACAGAAAGGTTCATAACTTAACAAGCCCCGGTCCTGTGGAATTTTAGGAATTTTTTGCAAAGCGTATGCTGTGTTCCTAAGAAAATACATATCTCTGGTTCGTTTTATACCATAAAGTCAAAAATTAGAGAATAATTAAGTCATTAAAATAAGTATTTTTAATATAATCGGCTTCAATGGATTGCGTTTTTTTATTATTAAAGATCGTCCTTGTGCTAATTCTCATGACAAAAGCCTTCATTAATTCGATATTTTCATTTTTTTTACATATGAATTTTAAGATTTCATTTTTGTATTGTGTTCTATTGTTTGATTTAATGTACAATTTTAATTAGTAACTATATATATTTTGGGCGGAATATAATAAATAACTAGAAACGCTAAAATAATATCATTTTAAACAATTATCTAAAGGATTGTCAAGAAAATATTGAGCCGTTTAAAGTAGAATTGTTCTTTATATTTTGAAAGAACTTACTCAACCAAATATGTACGTACCATTTTGTTCGATGACAGTCTGCTAAGGAAGAACGTAACCGCTCGTATTCTTGAAAAAATGTGTTTCGAGGACTTTTCTTGTCATCAAAGTATTTTTTGATGTGCTAACAGCGACCCAGTTACCTTAGTAAGTTGACTAATCGCCTCCTGCGTCAATAATCGCCTGGCATCTTCGAGGCATGCTGTCGACAAGATTTTCTGCATACTCTGCAAATTTTTCGAATCTCGCGAGACAACTGAATCATAGTCCTCAGAGTCTCTCGTTTGAGCTTTCTCTTTACAAGGGACCAAACGTTTTCAATAGAGTTGGCGTCCAGCTCACTCATTTTGGATCTTACGTGATTTCGACGAAAGTTCGGAATCGACTGATACTTTTATAAAAATGAGTTGTAGATAAAGGTTCCTTCTACCGATTTTTGGTCGAATCATTAGAATAGCATCTATCGCTGACACGTTCTTACTTGACCAAACGTTTTCAAAAGAGTTGGCGTCCAGCTCACTCATTTTGGATCTTACGTGATTTCGACGAAAGTTCGGAATCGACTGATACTTTTATAAAAATGAGTTGTAGATAAAGGTTCCTTCTACCGATTTTTTTGTCGAATCATTAGAATAGCATCTACCGCTGACACGTTCTTACTTGACCAAACGATTTTTTCAATAGAGTTGGCGTCCAGCTCACTCATTTTGGATCTTACGTGATTTCGACGAAAGTTCGGTATCGACTGATATTTTTATAAAAATGAGTTGTAGAATAGATAAAGGTTCCTTCTACCGATTTTTTGTCGAATCATTAGAATAGCATCTACCGCTGACACGTTCTTACTTGACCAAACGTTTTCAATAGAGTTGGCGTCCAGCTCACTTATTTTGGATCTTACGTTGATTTCGACGAAAGTTCGGAATCGACTGATACTTTTATAAAAATGAGTTGTAGATAAAGGTTCCTTGTACCGATTTTTTGTCGAATCATTAGAATAGCATTTACCGCTGACACGTTCTTACTTGACCAAACGTTTTCAATAGAGTTGGCGTCCAGCTCACTCATTTTGGATCTTACGTGATTTCGACGAAAGTTCGGTATCGACTGATACTTTTTTATAAAAATGAGTTGTAGATAAAGGTTCCTTCTACCGATTTTTTGTCGAATCATTAGAATAGCATCTACCGCTGACACGTTCTTACTTGACCAAACGTTTTCAATAGAGTTGGCGTCCAGCTCACTTATTTTGGATCTTACGTGATTTCGACGAAAGTTCGGAATCGACTGATACTTTTATAAAAATGAGTTGTAGATAAAGGTTCCTTGTACCGATTTTTTGTCGAATCATTAGAATAGCATTTACCGCTGACACGTTCTTACTTGACCAAACGTTTTCAATAGAGTTGGCGTCCAGCTCACTCATTTTGGATCTTACGTGATTTCGACGAAAGTTCGGTATCGACTGATACTTTTATAAAAATGAGTTGTAGATAAAGGTTCCTTCTACCGATTTTTTGTCGAATCATTAGAATAGCATCTATCGCTGACACGTTCTTACTTGACCAAACATTTTCAATAGAGTTGGCATCCAGCTCACTCATTTTGGATCTTACGTGATTTCGACGAAAGTTCGGAATCGACTGATACTTTTATAAAAATTAGTTGTAGATAAAGGTTCCTTCTACCGATTTTTGGTCGAATCATTAGAATAGCATCTACCGCTGACACGTTCTTACTTGACCCTATACTGTAATTTTTTTGGCACTACTATACTCCTGTCATTGTAGAACTGTGGTTTCTGAGCTAAACATTCTGACAAGTGGTTTTCACAGCCTCTTTCCGCTTCACAAATGGCTCGATTTCGTTACATTTCTGTAGAGATTCGCAGTTGGCTGTTGATTGCATAAATTTTATATCGTCAAATCATGTAGCACTTAACCATCAGCTTTTTTTGTAGCCAGTTTTCTCCGAATGGTGTAAACCTGTTTGGTGATGGATGTTCAGTTGTTTGGCGATATTATGGCTACTTACATGTAGGTCTTGTCCCACTTTGGCCAAAATTCTTCCTTTTCTGCTATTGGTCGACTATTGCGGGGAGCGTCTGTGATATCGAAATTTCTAAAACGAAATCGACTGAACCTTTTTTAGGTTATTACTTTTGATAACGTATCTTGACCATAAACAGCACAAATTTCTTTATAGGCCTGTGAAATATCTGTGCTTTTGTCGAAATAAAATTGCAAAATCTACCGAGATTTTTGAGAGATTTTACTTATCTTTAAGGCACCCTAAATTAAGTCTGAACAAACGAATTCCAACAATTCGTGCACTTTTACTACTGTCAAATATTAGCTTTCTACTTACTCTAAGTATGATCCGATGTGACTTATTTTACTTTTGATTATGACACTAAAGCTATTTAGCGAGAAAAAGCCAAACATTTGCTTGTGGATAAATCACATTCAAATATAGTCTGACTATTAGGAAAATATAAATGTACAAATTAATGGGGTGATTTAGAATGACAGGCAAGCTTTGTTTATGGCTCTTGAGCCTCCCCAGAGGTCGCTCTTTGCTAGTGACAGTTTATGAATTCCTGTCTTTTAATATCAACGCCGGGATACTGTAGGGCTTCAATAATGTCTTCCGCTTTCTTCTTTCTCAAATGGACAATCTGGCAAATAGATAGAAAATACGCCTTCTCTCTTCCTACAAGTTGGACTTGTTAGTGTTCCGTCTCAAAATTGAAAAACAGAGCACTTACGGAATCATTTCGGTGTTTGTCTATCTGTCAGTCACAGCCGATTTTCTCCGAAACTATTGGATGTAGAAAGTTGAAATTTGTCACAAATATTGAAATTGTTGACCTAATCAGAGCCGTATAGTTTTGAAAGTTAAATTTTGATTTAAGGGGTTAGTTTCGGGGAGTGAAAAATTTTTTTTTTTGTAAGGTCATCGAGTAGGTTGTTAAATGAAATCTTGTGAAAAATGAGTTCAAAAATATATATGATGTAATATTAGCTTTTCTTTATATTATTTTTAATAACCGGTCAAGTGCAAGTTGCAATTTGCGAAATTAGTGTTCCGTACGTTAACTGCTTTTAAAATAAAAAATTTTGTTACAGGGGTCTAAAATGATCAGTGACTTCACAAAACACACCCCATATGAGTTTTCAACAAAGTTTGTTTCCAATCTTTACTGAAATCTGATGACCTTGAAATTTTTGTTTTTTTTTATATACCAGATAAGTTATTAAAGGTAATGCACTCGTGATAATTTTCGTTCAATCTACACCTCGTGAAGAATATTTCAGAATTTTTTCAAAATTTTTTGATAAGTACTTTTCGAGATAAGGCGGGGGGATAGCGATTTTTCGCGATTTTTTAAAAATAATACAAAGAAAAGTGCGCGCAAGTATTACATTATATATATATATTTTTGACTCGTGTTTTTCACAAGCTTTCATTTGACACCACACTCGATGACCTAGTAAAAATTTTTTTTTTTCACTTCCGGTTTCCCCCCCCAAAACCCCCTTAAGTCAAAATTTAACTCTCAACACTACATGGTTCTGATGAGGCCATCAATTCCCATATTATTACCAAATTTCAATTTTCTATGTCAAATAGGTTCGGAGAAAATCGGGTGTGACAGACAGACAGACACACAGACAGACACGGAAATCATCTTATTAGTGTTCCGTATGGAACACTAAAAATTGCCAAAAATCGCTGTTTCCCTATCCTATCTTCTCTAAGAGCAATAAACGAAAAAAATCTGGAATATTCTCTATAAGGTGTCGATTGACTGAAAATTAGTATTACCTTTGATAGTAGATTTGATATATAAAAACAAATATCGGAAACAAACTTTGTTGGAAACTCATTTGGGGTGTGTTTTGTGAAGTCACTGATCATTTTATACTTTCGGAACAAAAATTTTTATTTTAAAAGCAATCACCGTACGGAGCGTTAATTGCGCAAGTCCGAACTGCACTTGGCCGGTTTTTTCCCTATCCCTATTTTTCTATTTTTGTACTTTTACCAATATAACAAAAAATTGGCATGAACTATACCCAAATTTAATAAGATTATGAGAACACAAAAAGACCAGATTACAGTAGATAATAAGATTATGATTAATTTTCAGTCCACTGCTTTTTTTCTTTCTTCGGGTACAATGACCGTTCAACGATCGTTGATTATCATGTTGGCTACCATGTTGATGATGATCATTTTATTCTGAAGAGTTGATAGCTATTCGGCTCCACGAGTGCCTGGAATCTTTCCCTCTATAATCAGATGAAAGATTTCGTATTTTTCTGGATATTTCATAATGTGGCCAAAATATTTTAATTTGCGTCGCTCGATGGTCGTGACCACCTCATAAATGCGGTTCGGGCATTCTCTATTCGAATTTTGACAGCCATAGTCGGATCCTAGTGGTCGTTGATATTGCTACAGAGATACATCAATTTATCAACTCTTTCTATCTTAGTACCACAGACTGTAATACCACTATCTTCAATATTAGATGCTTTGCTTATGATCATATATTTTGTTTTATTTGCATTGAGTCTTAAACTAGTATTTTATCCTCCAATTATAATTAAAAATGAAAATATATGAAAATCAATAATCTAGAACAACAAGGGCGATAGAATATAACCCTGGCGCACGATAGCTGATGCTCCGACCGTACTTCAGCTGTCTGATGTCAGTACAAATTGGTACTCTTTGTCGTCTATACCGGTCGTTTTTAAAATCTCTAGAAGTTTTTCTTGGCGTACCTTGTCAAGGGCTCTTTCAAAGTCAATTGAACAAAGGAACACATTTTGGTTGACATCGCGACATCTCTGGATTAACATATGGATACCAAACAGTGCCTCTCTAGTCCCTAATTCGTTTTGAAAACCAAACTAACTGTTTCCAATTTTTGCTTCAAGTTTATTATATATCCCGTCATACATCACTCTCAAAAATATTTTTAAAAATATGGCTCATGAGACTAATTGTTCGATGGTCACTACAGTTGGTTGCTCTGTTCTTTTTTTGGAATCATGACAAATCTTGATTTCAGCCAATCAGTCGGTAGTATTCAGGTCTCATAAATGGCGTTAAAATTTTTTGTCAGGGCTGTTATTCCTATATTACTCAACAGTTTTAAAATTTTAGTGCTCACTTGGTCCGGTCCAGCTGCTTTTCCATTTTTTGTTAGCTTTATTACTAGTGCCATTTCGTTTTTAGTAATTGATGGACCTGACGTAATATCAGTCATGTCACATTCAGATCTCTCATCATCGAACAGTTCTGTGATATAGTCCTTCCATACTCGAACTGTTGTGTTGTATCATTGCTTTCTTCTTCTTCTTCTTAAGGTGCCATGCAGATTCCTGCGTAGGCATCTATACCAAACTTCTCTTATCAGATGAGTCTGTTTAAAAGCCGCATTTTGGAGAGACCGAAAATCAGTTATTCCTGTCCAGTGACGAATATTGCGCAGCCATGATAGTCTTTTTCGTCCCATTCCCCTTTTGCCTTGAATTTTACCTTGTAGTATCAGGCGTTGAAAGCTACAACGTTCTTCGCGAATAATATGACCCAAGTATGAAATCTTTCTCCTTTTTATGTTTTGGAATAATTCGCGATCTTCCAGGTTGGCTCTCCCGATCACCTCCTCATTCCTTACTCTTTCAACTCGAGATACTCTCAGCATTCTTCTGAGTATCCAGATTTCAAATACCTCCAGTTTGTTAATAGCTGACCTTTCAATGTCCATGTTTCAACACCTTATAGCAAAACGGACCAAACATAGCACTTAACCATCCGGTACCTGAGTTGTAGGTTAAGGTTTTCATTACAAAGGAATCTGCTCAACTTGATGAAAGTTGCTCTTGCCTGCTTAACTCTGGCTTTAATCTCCATGTCCGGATCACATTTGTCATTCACAAGGCATCTCAGGTATTTGAACTTGTTAACCTGTTCTATATTCTCACCATTCATATGAATTCGGACATCTTGAATTGAATTTCTACTGATGATCATGAATTTTGTTTTGTTTATGTTGATGCTTAATCCAATGTTTTCTTCTGCCTTGTGTATAGCCTTCAATAAAGCTTAAAGAACATCTGCGCTATCTGCCAGAATGGCAGTGTCATCTGCATATCTGATGTTGTTTATCGGAATACTGTTTACTTTGATACCCTTATTACTCATCGACACTGCCTCAACGAAGGCTTTTTCGGCATATATATCATTGCTTTACTTGCTATGAATCTTCTCTCAGTTTCTGTATCTAGTGCGTTTGCATTGTGTCGCGTATTCCTCTCTTTCTTTTACATTCAAGGCGGTCATTCGCATGTCTTTTAAGTAATTATATAGTTTTTTCCTTCACTAACTAAAATAGACAAAAAAAAAACTTTCCAAAATTCTCCTCGTTCTTAAACCAAATTACACATTACAATGCCGGATATTGTTCCTCAATTACTATCAACACCAAAAATCGCATCATCTCCGAAAATAAACGTCATCATTTCGAGCTCGCGTAATTAAAAATTGAAAGTACCCATCTAAAAGAGAATCAAAACAATCTTCAATCATCGGTTATATTTTACTTTCACTTAAAAGGTAGTACTGGTAAATTTAAAAACACGAAGAACCCGGAACGGTACCAGTCAGCGGGGTGCTTATGTCCGGCACCACCTACATTTTTGTTTATTGAAACTGCATAAGCCGCACCTTAATTTTTATGAGTGATGTTTTTTTATACAAATGTATGTACAATTAAAATTAAAAATAGAAAATATGTTTATTCAAGTTGAAATATTTTATTTGCTCGAGTGATTACTTTTTAGTGTTCCGTTCCAAAACTGAAAAACGGAACAGTTAATATTGTTACTTTACTTCTTAAACGTTTGAAAATTTCTTTCCCTATTTTTTTACATATATATTCGACATGTTCTTTAAAGTTCAAATCCCTGTCTATGAGGAAACCCAGGTATTTTATATTACTTACTTTTTCTATTATTACATTATTTATTTTGAATGCTCTGTCAGTGTTCATATCAATTTCCATTAATTTTGTCTTGTTTTCATTTAATTTTAACTTATTCATTTTTAACCATTTGTTAATGTTATCCATATCATTTTTTAAATTTTCATGACATATCTCCTCTGTTGCTGCTTCTGTGAAAATTAATCATCTGCATATAATACAATTTCACATTTTTTTAATATATTTTCTATGTCATTTATGTATATTACAAAGAGAAGAGCTCACAAAATTGAGCCCTGTGGTACTCCAAAATCGTTATCTATTGCATTTGATATTTCGTTATTGATATTTGTGAATTGTTTACGATTTGTCAGATAGGACTGAAACCATTTTAGCTCTGTGTCTTGAATATCGTATCTAGTAAGTTTTTGCAATAGAATATCCCTATCTATAGTTTCAAATGCTCTTTTGAAGTCAAGGAAAATTGCTAATATTTTATTTTTTATCTTTTTACATTTCCATCTGTTTATAACATAATTGATTGTTGTTTCACATGAATGTTTCTTTCTAAATCCTGATTGAAACTTTGATAGTAGTCTGTGTTGTTCCATGTATTCTTCCAATTGATTTTTTTACTATTTTTTCAATAACTTTTTCACATGTTTTTAAAGTGTTAATTGGTCTGTATTCTTCACATTTTAATGTATGTTTTACTTTTTGGATAGGAAATATCATTGATTCCTTCCAGTTATTTGGAAACAACCCTGTCTCTAGTGACTTATTTATAATATACTTGATAGTTTTGTATAGTCTGGTTTTTTCTTAATATTCTTAAAAATAGTTTTCAGTTCTTGTAGATTTACTGCACGAAATTTGAATTTAGTGTCAATCTCAGGTATTTCATTTTCGTATTGTATATCTTCGATGGAGCATCTGATTTCATTGTCTTTATATTCTATTTGATTATATATCACAGTTTTTATCACACTTTTGGGTTTTCTTAAGACTAGTTCTTTAATTTTATTCCACATTTCTTTTTGGTTATTTGCATTGTTTATTTTATTATTAGTATAATTACTTTTTTCTTTTTCAATTTTGACTTTATACGTATTTCTTATTGTTTTATAACTATTGGTTTATCAAAATAATAATTAATAGATTGGAAAACAAGCTGGAATTAAACCAATCTGTAGAATAGGCTGGTTTCAGGAAGAGTTTTAGTACCCTTTTTACTATCAGAACCTTAATAGAGAAAGCAACAGAGTATAACTTAAAGTTGGTACCTGATATTTATAGATTATCAAAAGGCTTTTGATAGTATCGAGAGCTGGGCCATGGAAAGAGCATTGTATAACAGCAGAATAGACTATAGATATACTCAGCTCATAAGGACAATTTACAACAAGGCTCAAAAAATAGAAAAACAAATCCTATACCTATCAAACGCGGAGTAAGACAGGGAGATTCCATGAGCTCAAAACTATTTATAACAGCATTAGAAGAAACTTTCAAGGAACTCGAATAGGAAAAAAAGGGGATCAGTATAAATGGACAAATTTGAATCATCTGCGTTATGCTGATGATGTAGTACTAATTTCAGATAATTTTGATGACATACAGAAAATGATTACTGAACTACAAAATAAATCAGAGAGGGAAGGACTACTGTTGAATAGAGATAAGACAAAGGCTATGATAAACGAAGCTAGTCCGCGAGACTTTAGAATAGAGGGCAGAACACTTGAATACGTAGAGGAATACATCTACCTAGGGCAAATAATAAAGTGTGGAAAAGCAAATCAAACGGCAGAAATACAGAGAAGAATCAGACTGGTGTCGGCAGCATTTGGCAAAAAAAAATACTAACCAATAAAAGAATTCCTCTGAAACTAAGAAAGATAGTATTCGATAAATGCACTCTACCGGTTCTCACCTACGCGGTTCAGACATGGACATTGACTAAGAAGATGATGGACCAACTGAGTAAAACACAGAGAGCAATGGAACGCCAGATTCTGAATATAAAATTACAAGACAGAATCATAAACGAAAGCAAGACAAAAGACCAAAGTGATAGATGTAAGAACAGGTAGAAGGTTTGAAATGGAGATGGGTAGATCACATAATTAGACAACAACATGAGAGATGGAATAAAAAAAATACAAGAATGGAGGCCATGGCTGGGACAAAGATCCAGAGGAAAGCCCCAAACAAGATGGAAAGATGACCTGAAAAGAACGGCTGGCTTAGGATGTATCAGAAAGACGCGGAATTTAGAGGGATGGATGAAGGAAGGGGAGGCCTATGTCCGACACTGGATGGACGAAGGCTTATTAGATACATAGATAGATAGATTACCAGCCACTTGGTTTTTGCTTATATTACTAGTTAATCGAAATCTTTCGCTGGCTGTTACGACTCGATTGATTAGTTGCTGGAGATGTTTCATATTATTTGCTAATAGAATCATCATACCGTATGTTGTTCAGTGTACTTCCATTACCTGTTATTCCTTCAATGGATTCATAAATAGCCTCATTAAACACAGCATCAGAATAAAGATTGAACAAAAGTGGTGAGAGAAAGCTCCCTGTTTTGCACCTTGGGTTATTTTTGTGCTTTCAGACTTTTCCCCCCAAATTCCCAAATCATAATTTTATTTTCCACTGATTGATTCCAGTACAGATTTTTAATAATATTTAGATCTCTTTTATCTATATTTGCTGTTTCTAGAATTTTTATTAATTTTTTGTGCATCACACAGTTGAAAGCTTTATTGTAATCTATAAAACATGCATATACATCTACATTCATATCTTTACAACGCTGGACACATTTAATGATTTTGATGATTATTATTAAAGAGTAGTGCATTAAGTGCATAATACAAAAGAATAGCCTTTATATATAAAGGGTGATTCATTTAGAGGTACTTTTTGTGATGGGGATTTAATTGCAGATTGAGCATGCGTCGTGTCAACTGAAGTGGCATTCCTGTTCAGTAGTGTTTGACAATTCATAATGGAAAGACTTAGCCCGGCACAGCGTCTACAAATTGTTCAACTTTATTACGAAAATGGGCGTTCTACGAGGAATGTGTATCGGGCGCTTAGAGCAACTTATGGTCCACATAATCGGCCTACCGAACGCACAATTCGCTCTACCATCAATAAGTTTGAGACCCAATTTTCATTATTGGATAATGCTCGACCGAATAGACCACATCCAGCACGTAGTGAAGAAATTATAGGGGCGGTAGCGGAGAGTGTATGCGAAGACCGTGAAGTGTCGATTCGTCGCCGTTCTCAACAGCTTGGCCTGTCATATTCAACAACTTGGCGTATTTTACGTAAGGATCTTTCTTTAAAAGCATATAAAATTCAACTAGTGCAACAACTGAAGCCGACCGACCTTCCGAATCGTTTCCGTTTTAGTCGTTGGGCTCTTGACAAGCTTGCAGAAGATCCACTGTTTTCGAGAAAAATTTTGTTCACCGATGAGGCCCATTTTTGGCTTAATGGGTTCGTGAATAAACAAAATGCCCGTATTTGGGGTGATGAACAACCTGAAGAGGTTCAAGAGCTGCCATTAAATCCAGAAAAAAAAAAACTGTTTGGTGTGGTTTATGGGCCGGTGGAATAATCGGTCCATATTTCTTCAAAACAGAGGCCGGCCGGAATGTTACTGTGAATGGTGACCGTTATCGCGCCATGATAACAGACTATTTGATGCCAGAAATTGAAGCCCGTGGTCTCGACGAAATTTGGTTCCAACAAGATGGCACCACTTGCCATACAGCCCATGAAACCATGGCTTTACTGCGAGTGCAATTCGGCGAACAGATCATTTCACGCTTTGGACCAGTGAATTGGCCGGCTAGCTCATGTGACATCACACCTCTTGACTTTTTCCTTTGGGGCTATGTAAAGTCCAAAGTCTACATGGATAAGCCAGCTACAATTGAGGCATTGGAGGCTAATATTACTCGAGTCATTGGCCAAATACCACTCGAAATACTCACACGCGTCATTGAAAATTGGAACTTCAGAATGGACGTTGTTAACCGTAGTCCCGGACAACATTTGAAAGAAATTATCTTTAAGAAATAATTGTAAAGAATGGTTCTTTTATATGATAATAAAGATTATAAAATAAAATTGTTTTTATTCATTTTTTTTTTATTTAAAAAAAAGTACCTCTAAATGAATCACCCTTTATATATATATATATATATATATATATATATATATATATATATATATATATATATATATATATATTTTTAACACTGTACTTTAAATTATAAGAATTTTTAGTGTTCCGTAGGGAACACTTATAAGATGACTTTGGTGTCTGTCTATCTGTCACACCCGATTTTCTCCGAAACTATTTGTCATAGAAAGTTGAAATTGGGTAATAATATAGGAATTGATGGCCTCATCAGAGCCGTGTAGTTTTGAAAGTTATATTTTGACTTAAGGGGTTAGTTTTGGGGAGTGAAATCGGAAGCGAAAAAAAAATTTTTTTACTAGGGTATCGAGTGTGGTGTCAAATGAAAGCTTGTGAAAACACGAGTAATATATATATATATATATATATATATATAAATATATATGTATATATATATATATATATATATATATATATATATATAATATAATACTTGCGCACACTTTTCTTTGTATTATTTTTAAAAAATATCGAAAAATCGCTGTCCCTACCTTATCTCGAAAAGTACTGATCAAAAAATTTTGGAAAAATTCTGGAATATTCTCCACGGGGTCTAGATTGAACGAAAATTATCACGAGTGCATTACATTTAATAATTTATTTGGTATATAAATAAAACAAAAATTTCAAGGTCATCAGTTTTCAATAAAGATCGGAAAACTCATTTGGGGTGTGTTTTGTGAAGTCACTGACCATTTTATACCTCCGTAACAAAAACTTTTATTTCAGAAGCAATCAACGTACGGAACACTAATTACGCAAATTCAACTTGTACTTGACCGGTTATTTTTTAATATGTTTTAAATGTTAACATTATTTTTTATCGGGTTAAATGGACTACTAATGAAAATTATGGCGCCTTCTTGTCTGCAGGAAGAATCCAATCTGCAAAAATAAAAATTACTCTTGTAGAATAATGTAGTAGTTAAAAATTGTTGAAGGGTTTTTTTCTTCAAAAATAAAAATTTTACGGTGTTTAAAATTTCAGTATGCAATTTTCGACCAACAAAAAATTTATGTTTAATTATCTATAGAAAATTGTCTATTAGAAAAATTAAAAAAATAATCTCTGGACAGTTTGTAGAAAAAGCAAATATTAAGATTCAAAAAAAGAAAGATAAAAAATAGTAAAAATCGACTGAGTAATAATGCAGATAGTGTTTGAAAACAGGTAGCGGTCCCAATTCGACCCAATTTTTTTTTTAATAATTCGTAGAAATAAAAAAAGAATAAAAATCCGTAAAAAAACAAATCGAATTTTTGAAAATTCGAGGCGTATGTAACCCGGCTTGTGAAAATACGAGTTTAAAAATATATATGATGTAATACTTGCTCAAGCTTTTCTTTATATTATTTTAAAAGAATTGCTAAAAATCGTTGTCCCCCCACCCTATCTCTAAGAGTACTCAGCAAAAAATTTCGAAAAAATTTTAGAATATTCTCCATAAGTCGTAGATTGAACGAAAATTATCACAAGTGATAATTTGTCTGGTATACATCTATTTGAATAGCACTGGGCTTAAACAAATGATCAAAGATACTAGTTCTACTAGAGACAGACCCCGATAGACAATATGTTTTGCAATTTTCTGAATGATATAGAAGTGCCCGTTGTAGAAACTTTTTTTAGCCATCACAAACATGGTTGTATCGGAATTGCAGATATTAGATTTTTTAAAAACTCATTTGCGGTGCTTTTTGTGAAATCACTGATCATTTTTTACTTTAAAAGCAATCACGTTACGGAACACTAATTGCGCAAGGCCGAGATGCACTTGGCCAGTTTTTTTTTTTATTATTATTTCTTGTATTTTCGAAGACTTCAGGTTTTTTTTTGAACAAACGATGTAATATAACTTAACGCGCTATTAGTCGTGAGTTTTCGAGCCAATTGCATGCATTTTCAGAACCCGTCATCTGGGCAGCATTATTCTTGATTTTGGAAATGGCAAGCAATTGCAGTTATATTCGTCGCTTTACCTAACTATTTTTTTCCTCCTCACAGGTGATACTGCATTCTGTCCTCAACAGGCCACCTGTGAATTCTTCCTGACCTGCTGGATGTCAGGAGGACTATTAGATACTCCCTGTCAAGGCATACTTAAAGGTTGCTGTTTTCGAGGTGTAGCAAAAACGGGCTTTTTAACACAAGGGCCAGCAATCGGAACTATTGAGGCTCCTCGAGGAGGACCTAAAAGCAGAGATGTACTGTTGTTAGATGAAGCTCGTAAGTCAACAGCATTGTTTGTTTTATAGCATGCTTTTCCCTTTTTTGTAAGTAACTGCAATTCAAAATTTCAAAAAAAGTAAAATTTTTGTATATGTTTTACATGCTTCTAAAGGATTTTGGTATTTGGTTTTAAGCAGGGGTTACATACACCTGGGAGTTGCAAAAAGGATGTATATTTAAATATATATATATATATATATATATATATATATATATATATATATACATATATATACGAGGCATGTTTTTTAAGTAAGTACCGTTTTGCGATTCCGCCGCCGCAGCGATACGGTCGGCGTTCCGCGCATGCGCGCTGGTAACCTACATCTCATGTCTACGCACTGACGCCATTACAGTCTGATTCTTCATTGTATACGTTGTTTGCTGAGTGTTTAAGATGCCTCCGACAATCGTGAGTCCCGCCGATTGTGAAGTACGGGCTGTTATACGATTTCTTAGTGCTAAAGGCGTAAAACCGATCGATATTCATCGTGAGATCTGTGAAGTTTACGGACAAAACATTATGAGTGATGGAATGGTAAGGAAATGGGTGAGAGCATTTAAAGATGGCTGCACAAATGTGCATGATGAAGAACGGAGTGGGCGTCCTTCGGTCGTTAATGAAGATTTGGTGCAGAAAGTGGACGAAAAGGTGAGAGAAAACAGACGCTTTACAATTTCATCATTGTGCGACTGCTTTCCTCAATATTCTCGTAGTGTTTTGTATCGCATTTGTGATACAGTGGTTAACAAGTCAGGCGGCAGAATTTTATGAGGAGGGTATTCAAAAACTGGTGCCACGTTATGACAAGTGCCTCAATATTCACGGAAATTATGTAGAAAAGTAGATTAAGGTACAGGCTTTCATGTAAAAATAAAATTATAGCGATATCTTTGCACGTCTTTTTTTAATTCCAAAAAACGGTACTTACTTAAAAAACATGCCTCGTATATATATATATATATATATATATATATATATATATATATATATATATATATATATATATATATATATATATATTAAAGGTTATTAAGTGAATAATATAAAAGAATAGCGATTATATATTTTTAACATATTGTCTACTACAGGGAAGTGACTCTGCCATGGGCGAGTCATCGTTCTTCTCACCCCCAATCACAGAGGAGAATCATGTCGTAAATCTCAAATCCAGACTCACCTTATACTCGATCCTACCCCAATCCCTTACCCACCTGCCAACCCGCCTGGCCAGCGTGGCAGGTAGCGGCCAAAAAACCCCTAAATAGAAATGATATGTTGAATTTACAAAAGGTATTAACCCAGGCAAGTAGAGCAAGCTCGGAATTTCGCACTGTTAATTTAGTCAGCCCCATTTCGGATTCGGGGGGAGAGGGAGTTCAAAAATTCGATAATACCCACCAATTGAAATAACTCAAAACGACAAAAACCAAAAAGAACAGAGTGGAACATAGCCACATTTAACATATGAACATTAGGAGATGAAGAGAAATTAATGGAACTGGAAGCGAAAATAGAGAAAATAAAGTGGACGATCATAGGTATGGCTGAAGTCCGGAGAACAGGAGAAAAATGTGTAAAATTGAAAAGTGGACACATGTTCTCTAAAGGATACGAAAACAATTAGGTCTTTTAATCAACAAAACAATAGTAAACAAGGATAGTAAATATAAGGCCCCATCGAAAAGAGTAATTTCAATAGTTGTTGACATAAACAAAAAATACAAATGCATAATTGTTCAAGTAGACGTACCCAGATCTGACCATGAAGACGAAGAAGTAGAGAAATTTTATGAGGAGATCACCGAAACAATAGAAACTAACAAAACAAAATACACAATAATAATGGGTGACTTTAATGCAAAAGTATTAGTGCGAGAAGATCCAAATTAACAAGGAATAGGCCCGTTTGGCTTAGGAAAGAGGAATTCCAGGGGAGAAATACTGATCAACTATATTCAAGAAAATAACCTATACTTGATGAAGACATATTTCAAAAAACAAAAACAAAGAAGATGGACATGGCAAAGCCCAAATGGAGACATAAAAAATGAAATCGACTACTTCATATGTAATGATAAAAACACCATCATAGATACGACTGTACTTAACACAATTAACGTAGGAAGCGATCACCGGACGATAAGAGCAAAAGTGCGTATTAACACCCAGAAAGAACGGAAGAAACTATTGTCAACAACGGGAAGACAAATAGACTCGGAAGAAATAAGAAGAGAAAAGGTCAAATACAAACAAATTGTAGAGCACATGCAACATATAGCAGACGAGCAAGATTTCGATTTGGAAAACCTAAACAAAAAAATAACAGATGGTTTGATGCAGTCAGCTGAGAGAATAAAAGGAAATAGAAAAGACATGAACTACAAACTAAGCGACGAAGTACAACAACTAATTGAAAAATGAAGTCAACTATCTAAAGATAGAATATTTAACAAACTCGAATTGGCGGAAAATAATAAAACGATCAGGAAAACAAGTAAGAGAAGATAGAAGGAAACATAAGAATATGAAAATAAGAGAAACTCTGAAAGAACGGGAAAGTTTAAAAGACCTACGATCAAAAATGAGTTAGAGAAAACATCGAATAATAAAATTGATAAATGGAGAAAACAGAGAAATAACAGAAACTATAGAAATGTTTTACAGAACCTTATATGGAAGAAAAAGGGCACCGCTCCCAGAAAAAGAAGAAAAAGACAGAAAGAAAATTATAAACGTAGGATCTGGGGAATTACCAGAAATCATAATTGGAGAAATAAACAAAGCTTTGAAGAATATGCCTAACAAGCGAGCATCAGAAGAAGATAGAATAATTGGGAACAGATACAGACTAACTGGATAGCTACCAGCCACGTGAACAAGCTGGATTTAGACGAGATTACAGCACTACAGATCATCTACAGACAATGCTAATATTAGTAGAAAAGATAAACGAATATAACATAAAACTATGGGTAGCAGTGATAGATTATGAAAAATTATTTGACTCGATAGAGATATGGGCAGTTTTGAACGCTTTAACTAATTGCAGAATAGAGACAGGTACACAACTCTTATTAAATATATATATGAAAACGCAATGATGCAAATAACGACAGATATAAGAATAAACAAATTCAAGACATATCGTGGAGTACGACGAGGTGACTCAGTCTCTCCTAAATTGTTCACATTAGCAATGGAAGACATGTTTAGAACGCTTGACTGGAAAGAAAGAGGAGTAAATATCGACGGCGAGAAAGCTAATTATTTGAGGTTTGAGGATGATGTAATATTGATAGCAAAAGACAAAATAGAACTCCAAGAAATGTTAGAAGAACAAAACGAAGCATCCAAACAGATAGGACTAAAAATAAAGATGAACAAACTTTCAAAGAACAATCTGACAGCGGACTTACAGAGAAGAATATCACTGGCCTGGTCGGCGTCCGGAAAACTACAAGACGTACTCCAGTCGCAAATACCAAACACGCTGAAAGCAAAGACCTTTGACCAATACGTGTTGCCAGTTTTAACATATGGCATAGAAACTTGGACTGTCAATAAAAATATTATGTATAAGTTCAAAGTAGCACGAAGGACCATGGAAAGAAAGATGCCGAATGTTAAACTTCGAGATCATATACAGAATACTGAAATACGAAGAAGATCTAAAGTAACCGATGTAATAGAAAGACTGTGTACCCTAAGATGGAATTGGGCTGGACACGTAGGGAGAATGCAAGATAATAGATGGATGCGTAGGATCATAGAATGGAGACCCAGAGAAAATAAAAGAAGTAGAGGAAGATCGCAGACCAGGTGGATAGACAACATAAAACGGATAGCGGGGCACAATTGAATGGGAAAACACACAATAGAGAAGAATGGAACAACTTTAGGGATGCTTACGTCCGACGATGGACAGAATAAGCTGCAGAAGAAGAAGATATGTTAACATTATTTTTTTAGGGGGTTAATTGGACTATTGATGAAAACTATGGCACCTCCTTGTCTGCAGGATAACTTTACAAAAAAATAATCCAATCTGCAAAAATAAAAATTAGTCTTGTAAAATAATGTTGTCGTTAAAAATTGTCGAAGGAATTTATTTTTTTTTTTAAATAAAAAAATTTACGGTGTTTCAAACTTTAGTATGCAATTTTCGACCAAAAAATTTATGTTTAATTTTTTATGAAAAACTGTTTATTAGAAAAATTTAAAAAACCTCTCGACATTTTGTAGAAAAAGTAATTATTAAGGTTAAAAAAATATTAAAAATTGACTGAGTAATATTGTAGATAGTGTCTGAAAACATAGTTTTGAGAAAAATGCATTTGAAATTTCGGGTAGATAAAAAGTGAACTTACGGCTCGTCTCCTATTCCAGCTTCGTACTGCTGTATGCTTTCTTCCTCTTGCATCTTGGTGTTATTTATAGTTTTCTGTTTGTTTTGGTTAATTCGGCGGTAACGGTCGTTTTTGTGGACTGAATTGATTTTATCCTGGTGTGTTTTAAATATTAGCATCCTTTTTTTTGGATTGTAACAATGCGCTTCAACCTCAATGCTGAGTCCCAGCAATTTTAACATTTGTAGTTTTATCGTTAAATGTAGACACTGCAACACTGGGTCTCAGATTCCATTACTGAGCAGTACGAGGACCTTGCTTCTTCTTCGGACGAATATGTCGTTGATCCCTTTTTCCTTTGAGATCAATGGAATCATAAACTCCACTAATGAATGCAAAATTCTAACGACTTTATTTTCAAAAAAAAGGTCGATAAAAGAAATACGAAACGCAGCTGGAAAATAGAATTTTCTTAAAATTCTTTTCGAATAATTTTTAGAAGTATAGGGAATAAAAATCCGTAAAAAAAAAATCGAATTTTTGAAAATTCGAGGTGTATGTAACCCCTTAAGCAAAATTAAAATTTGTCATAAAACACTATTTGGTTTGCTTCTGTATGTTTTAAATGGTAGCTTAGGAGGATAATTTATAGTTATTAAGATTTATTGAATGCAGGGCAACAAGAAAAGAATGATTCAATTAAATTTATTTAAAGAAAAAATAAAAGTGGTATCATGAGGCTATCAAATTGTTATGTGAAATAATTTGGAATACCTTCTCGGTAATAATTTGCAAAGTTTACAAAAAATATATGGAAGACTGTATATCTCACTACAATTGTGGAATGTATGAAATGAGCGAATTCGAAACAATTTCGTCATGTTGTCCTCAAGTT
The DNA here is from genome assembly GCA_019049505.1 of Pachyrhynchus sulphureomaculatus. Classification (NCBI taxonomy): domain Eukaryota; kingdom Metazoa; phylum Arthropoda; class Insecta; order Coleoptera; family Curculionidae; genus Pachyrhynchus; species Pachyrhynchus sulphureomaculatus. Next base: position 232,980,685 of record CM032446.1, on the reverse strand, counting down.
ACCTAAAAGTTCATATTTTTTATACTTACTTCAGGTGAAAAGTCCCGAGACTTTCCGAAATATAAAAAAAAACTACACACTCTCAGAAGATTCGTGTAAAATTTTTGATGATATTTTGTCTATTAGTTTGCGAGTTACTGTTTGAGTGACGGTACGTTTGACAGGATGGAACAAAAAGAATTTCGTGCGTAAATACAGCTGCTCCGTTCAAAGCAACTATATGTCGATGGTTTAGTGAACTTAAATGCAGTCATACAAGCATCTATGATACACCACGTTTCTGACGTCCAAATGAGGCTCCTCTTCAGCCTGAACCTCTTAACGGAGGTGTAGTGACTGTTAATGACACTCATCAACATGGCAGTGCTCATGGGATGTTATAATGTAGTGGCTTCCCGTTTCCTTCTATATCGCAGTTCCACAGTCATTTTGGAAATATGTTCCTCACGCCCATGAAAACTTGGTTCTGAACTGGTTAGAAGAATATTCCTTCAGGCCAGTGATGATGGATAGTGCTGCCCTCCATCATTAGATAGGTGTTTAGTGGAGAATGAGAGTTGGACAGGATTTCTCCCTGGGGTAGATATTGGGAGAGAATCAAAGCTCCCGTTGGCAGGTTCGCGTCCCTGAAGTAGATTTATCCTCCACCGGGATCGTAAAGGAGTATTTACCCGCTACCAAATGTTTTGGTAAAAACATTGTTTTCAATTTATTCTTTGGTGTGATTTTTTTGTACATAACTTTTTGGTATATTATAATAAGAAATTATATCGTTCAAAATTATCTTTAATGTTTCTTAAGGTTTGGTAGTATTCATGCTGTTATGTTTGAAAAACTAACATTCTTCAAAATTAAAGGTGTATTTGTAGACAAGGTATATAAGGTTGTATTGTTTTTGTTGTAATTATGTATAGTGTACTCTGTTACTTTTGCTAAAAAGGGAAAACATGCTTTATAACAAATAAAATCATTGACTTGCTAACATATTTGCCTATTATTCTTATCATTGGTCTAATGCATGATATCGTCTACAGTGGCGTTGTATTTTTTTTTTTGGTGAGACAAGCAATTTGTCTTTTACACAACAAGTAGTTTTAATACCGAGATTGTTTTAATTTACAGACTTTCCCATTTTTTATAATGTTTCGTATGGAAAACTTACTTATAAGATTACTCTGGGGTCTGTCCGTCTACCACACCCTATTTTCTCCGAAACTATTTACCATAGAAAGTTAAAATTTGGTAATAATATAGGAATTGATGGCTACATCAGAACCGTGTTGAGTTTGGAAAATTAAACTTTGACTTAAGGGGTGTGAAATAGGAAGTGAAAAGAAGAAATTTTACCAGGTCATCGAGCGGGGTGTCAAATGAAAGTACAAAAATATATATAATGTAATACTTAAACGCACACTTTTCCTTGTATTATTTTTTAAAAATTGTCCCCTTATCTCGAAAAGTACTGATTAAAAAATTTTGAAAAAATTCTGGTATATCCTCCACAGGGTGTAGATTGAACAAAAAATATCCCGAATGCATTACTTTTAGTAATTTATCTGGTATATAAAAAAACAAAAAATTCAAGCTCATCAGTTTTCAACAAAGAATGGAAACACTAATTGCGCAAGTCTCACTTGTACTTGGCCGGTTATTTTTTTATTTTTGGTAAGAATGAAAATATTTTAGAATGGTAGTTATATAAATAAAAAGAACAGACTTGCAATTAACGGTGCATTTTAGATCATATATTTGTAATCTATGACCTCGATTGTCATGAGCGATGACACTCTACTGGGATCCTCTCATAGAGCAGGAGTTGATGCACTGGGTTCATAAGGGCTCTTGACTTGCTAAGCCGCAGGAAACTCAGTTGCCTTCTGGAGACCATTTTTTGGAATGAAGTGTGAAGGAAATTTGTTTATTGAATGTCTGGAAAACCCACAGAACAAACAACAATAATGGTGTCGTTTATGGAAGGACTATCCAAAACCTGCAGTAATCCATTAGACTAAAATTTTGTTGTTGTATGACAATTACAGGATGCACAAAACTTGCATAGTTCAAGCCATTACTAAAAGCTGTGGATTCATTAAATCACTATATTCACCTGCTGAGCACTGATTTACGGCTCTGCGACTTCTGTTTGTTGAAACCTATGAAAAAAAAACCTTAAGAACGAAAAATTTTGTGAGTTATCTTTCCTAGTGAGAGAAATAACTTTAAAAAAGCCTCGTCCTTTTTTTTACAAAAAGATAGCAAAAATCGAGTTAAAGTGACTAAAAATTGTCTTGAACAAAACTTTCGTAAAATCTAATTTCGGTCTGACACTGACTTTAACAAAACACCGTCCGATATTCACCTGCTATTGCACCAACAAATAATAAATTAACAAATAACCGAATGAAAGTAACAGTCACCAATCATCAATGATCCGTGTAACGAAAGAAAAAAAATGATGACGGTGAAAAACCGCCAAGTGCAACAACCTCAAAATTAATAACCTTGACTTTCAAATTTTTTATTTTTACAAACAATAAACACCTTCATACAAGTACAACTGGAACTAATTGATTTAATTGTAATAAGAAAGTGTGAATTGTATCAGGTGTGGCTGTGAACGGGGAAATATATAATGGTATCGTCCTTTATTTTTTTTTATACGGGGAGTTAAAAAAACAGATTGCACAGGATATCCTATCTAGTGCAGTAAAAAAAAGTATTTGATATTACACAGTCTAGATACAGCAATATTACGATTTTATCCTCTCTGGGGTATTAACAGGAGTATTGTCCTGAGTTTTGGCCCTCAAAAAACTTGTACTCTTTTGTTTATAAACAATTTAAGATTTTAAAACTCGTTTTCTGAGCTTCAAGTGTGCATAACTCCGGTTACATAAGTCACATCGACACAAAAAAAAAACTCTTCGTAATGAAATTTTCAACAAATAATTGTTGGTTTTAAGTCTCTTAAGTGCGTACATCTTCTTCTTCTTCAAGTGCCCTGTCCGGTCCCCCGAACGTTGGCGATCACCCTGGAGAGCGCGTCCCTGTTCTCTGCCATTCTAAAAAGATCACCTGCCTTCTGAATGCCGGTCCATGACCTGATGTTGTTAAGCCATGACATCTGTTTTCGGCCGACACAGCGTCTTCCTTCAATTTTGCCCTTCATGATTAACTGGAGTAAGCGATATTTGTCTCCCCGCAAGATGTGACCCAGATAAGCTATCTTGCAGCATTTTATTGTTGTAAGTAGCTCTCTTCCTGTTCTTGCACGCCTAAGAACGTCTTCGTTTGTTACCAAGTCAGTCCAAGGAATACGCAGCATTCTTCGATGAGTCCACATTTCAAAGCTCTCTAAACGATTAATCGTGCTTACTTTGAGAGTCCAGCTTTCTGCACCATACAAAACAACCGACCAGATGTAACATTTGACCATGCGTTGACGCAGCTTGAGATTTATGTTGTCATTACAAAATAGTGTTCTCATATTCAAGAAGTGATTCCTGGCTGTCTCGATGCGACATTTTTTCTCTATGTCGGGGTCTAATTGTTCCGTCAGGTTGCTACCCAAATACCTGAACCTCTCAACCCGTTCGATTTGAGAATTGTTCAGAAATAAATGAGTGTCTCTATGTGGATCTCGGCTGAATATCATGAGTTTCGTCTTACTGATATTAATGTTAAGGCCAAGATCTGTTCCAACTGTGCTGATTTTATTTAACAGTTCTTGAAGACCCTCTATCTTATCACATATGATGACAGTGTCGTCTGCATATCTAATTGTGTTGAGTAGTACGCCATTTACTCTAACTCCATGGCCCACATTCTCGAGGGCCTCCTTGAAATTCGGTCCGAATAAAGGTTGAAAAGTAGAGGCGAGAGGATACAACCCTGTCGGACTCCTCGCTGTATTTGGATGCTAGATGTTGTCATCCCTTCTATACGTACTTCCGCTGTTTGTCCCCAGTACAGATTTTCAATTATACGTATATCTCGACTGTCCAATTGTACTTCGCGTAACATTGATATCAATTTAGAGTGTAGCACCCTGTCGAATGCCTTTTCGTAACCTATGAAACAGGCGAATACCTCTTTACGCTGATCTCGGCACTTCTGAAGAAGGACATTAATACTAAACAAAGCCTCACGGGTTCCGAAAGCATTCCTAAAACCCATCTGAGCGTCATCAGGATCAAATTCACACTTTCTGCGAATTCTGGCATGTATGATGCGCAAGAGTGTTTTTAAAAGATGACTCATCAAACTTATCAAGCGATAGTCATTTTTTAGGTCTGGGTTTTTTTGGAATAGTCACAAAGGTCGACCTGAGCCAGTCATCTGGGATCACCCCAGTGTTATATATCAAGTTAAATAATTTTGTGATTTGTGATATGTTACCCTCGCTTACAAGTTTCAATATCTCTGTCGGAATCTGATCCGGACCCGGAGACTTTCCATTGGGTGATATATGGATGGCGTGAAGCACTTCTTCGTTAAGAATTTCTGGACCTTCCTCCATATTTTCTTCATTATTCTGTAAGGGCGTACATAACCTACAAAATTAAAAAAAAAGCAGGCAAAAAACTGTTTTTTTTTTCATTTAATTGTACAGGGTGAGTCAACGATAGAGTAAAGTTCATTATTTCATTTGTTTCGGGAATGACGAAAAAATGTTACATACAATAGTTTTAGGGAATGTTAAAGTGCACAGTTTAAACATATTTTTGAGTATACATGGTACTTCAAAAAAGCGTGGTCGATATAACATATGTTTTTTCTAATATATCAATTTTTTTTTAAATACTAGTTTTCAGTTTTGTAAAAAATTGCCAGTAGCGCCATTGTTTCTGAAGGTGGAATACTCATAATTGGTACGAGTATTTTAAATTAAAAAATCTCAAATTTTTTAAATAGCACACACCCTGTATATTATTATTTTTTCTGATAGATTCCCTCCAACTTTTATTAAGTATGTCATATACCTATTTCTAATAGTTTTCGATTTATTTTGAATTTTTCAGTTTTTACCCTTGTTTTTAATACACTTACGCTGTAATATCATAGTTGTCAAGACAAAACATGTCAAATTTTGACATGTCTGTTAAGCAAGTAAAAATAGTTTAATTTGTTGTAGTAAGTGACGTATAAAGGTAATAGTTATGGATTTTCCTAAAAATGAATTAACTGATATGGTTTATATACTGGGCGAGGCGGGGTACCCTAATAGACGTATACCATCTAGAAAATCTTTTCAGAGCTTAATGGAACGGTTTGATGTTAGTGGTAGCGTTAAGTATACGAAACGGAAAGTAGTAAACCAGAATGCTACCAATGAGGAAAAAGAAATGGAAATTTTACTTCATGTTGAAGATAATCCCCAGGTGAGTAGCCGTCAACTAGCTGACTTATCTGACACATCCCAATCTACGGCTAAACGCACGAGAAAATACAAGTATCAACCCTTTCATATGGAGCTACATCGAGAACTTTAAGACCGTGATTTTGAACGACGAGTAAACTTTTGTACCACCATGAATGGAGCAATAGAGGCTGATCCAAATTTTTCATTCAAAATAATGTTTTCTGATGAAGCTACTTCTCGCAGTAATGGAGCAGTTCACAGCCATAACGTGCATTATTATTCAACAGTTAATCCATTTTGGGCCGGGGAAGTTCAAAATCAAAACCATTGGTCGCTTAATGTATGGTGTGGAATATTAAATTTTCGAATTATTGGTCTATATGTTTTCCGCCAACCGCTTAACGAGCCTAGATATCTAAATTTTTTGCAAAATGAATTACGCCAGCTTCTTGAAGAAGTTGATAACTTTGAAAGGGAACAAATGTGGATTCAACAAGACGGAGCTCCTGCTCATTACCACCGGGAAATTCCGGAATTTTTAAACGATCGTTACTCATAAAAATGGATCCGTAGGGATGGATTCATTCAGTCGCCCCCTCGATCATATGACTTAACACCTTTAGACTTCTTTTACATTAAAGATCGTGTTTATGTGAATCTCCCTATAATACCAGTAGTTATGGAAAATACGATATAGGATGCGTGCAGGACAATAAAGCCCTTTATGCTAACGAAATATAGTAAAACGACTAAACATGTGTATTCAAGTAGATCGGCATATTTTTGAACATTTATTACGTCATAATAATTAATCATTAGATAAGTTAAACTATAAATTTCTAAATGAAATGAAACGAATTACTTTGTTATTTGTCACTTATTTTTTATTTATCTGCCACTGCAGGTTTTCTACATTATCAAGCGTAATACTACAAACTAAGGTGGTTTATTTATGATTTATAACAAATTTCCAGGTATGATTTGGAATTACCCATCATTAAATTACAATGAACTTAAATTAAATTATTTTATTACACAGGGTTAAATGACATTATTGTTTAAAATTTGAAAAAATACTTTACAATATTTTCTTAAAATTATTACAAAAATTATTTCCTCAAAGATGTATCTAAAAAACTTCTAAAATACGCCAAACAAGGTTGAATTTTAAACATATGTTTGAATATTTACTTAAAAATTTATTTTTATTGTGCTTGTAGATCTCTATAGCTTCCAAAATATTTAATTTTCTTCTTTTTTGTGCTTTATGTAATATTTGTAGATTATTTATGTCTGGAAAAATATAAATTGTTTGATGGAAGTGGTTAGCAAAGTTGGAGTTTTCTTTGTTTAATCTAAAAGATATCTGGTGTTCTTTAAATCTAGTATCTATTACATTCATTACATGACAATTTATAAACTCCAGAGACTTTGTATTTATGAGTTTTGTTTTTTACATTGAAAAAGAGGGAGGAAAGTTTTTGGGGGTATTTAAAAGCGATATTTATGTTGTCTTTTGCGAGTATATATGCAATTTTATTAGAAATTGGTCCGAAATATGTCAATGAGGAAAAAGTTTGTTTTTCATCGTTTTTAACGTGTGGATAAATATATTTTAAATTTAGTTGTTTTTGTTTATTTTTAATTAGGTTATCTATGGTTCTTTTCTGAAATCCGTTATTGTGGGCAATATTCTTGATTGTATCTAATTCTTTCTCTAAATTTGGTTTATTTAAAGGGATGGAGAATGCTCTGTGAATCATGGATCTATAGGCGAGTGAGTTGGAGGTGGCATGAATTATTGGGAATAGTGGTGCCTGTAAAAGTGGGCTTTCTAAAAATATCGAATGGCAGTTTATTGTTATCTTTGGTGATGGAGAGGTCTTTTTTTGTGTTTTAAAGGCACTGCTGATTACCAAATAGCCAGCTTGATTTTTTAAATATATATTCTATATATAAATAGGACATCACTAACACCCAAGCAGACTGGCGGAATCTAACCGCCGACCACCGGATTCATAGCAGGTTTCATTACCTACTCCTCTAATGGTCCCGCCGATGGAGAGGTCTAGGAAGTTTATTTTTTTATTAATTTCTGTTTCTATATGAATTTTATATTCGGATGTATTCTATTCAAGGAATTTAGGGTGGATTGGAGGGATTCGTCGTCTTCTTTACAACAGACCAATATGTATTCTACATACCGACACCATAAAACTATATTCTTTGCCTGTTGTGACTCTAGAAAATTGTTTTCAAAATCTGACATAAAAATTTCGGCTACCAAGGGACTTAGTGGGGATCCCATGGCAAGGCCCTGTTTCTGTTTTAGAAATTGGTTGTTGAATTGAAAGTAATTTTCTTCTATGCTCAGCTTGAACATCATTATTTCTTGTTTTATAATAGGATTTGTATTAAGTTTCTCAAGTGAATTTTTAATGATTTTTAGACACTCCTTATTCGGGATGTTGGAAAACATGATGCAAGGATAGAGTTGTCAGGGATATTAAAGTTTTTAAGTTGATTACACATTTCTGTGGAATTTTTGGATGCTGTATTTGGGTTCAAACTTAGTGATGGTTTTGAAAATCGTGTTTTATGGCAAATTGTCGTAAGGGACTGTTTGTATTTGATATGACTGGTTTAATTGGTGAATTTTCTTTGTGTATTTTTATGAGACCGTATAATTTGGGTGGAGATGGATTGATGTTTATTAAATTGAATTTTTCTTTTTCGGTTAAAATACCATTGACATCTTTAAGGGCAGATTTAAGTTTGTTTTTTTTATAAAATTGGTAGGGTTCTTTTTTAATTTTATTGGTTTTCCTTATTGTAAAAATTGATTTATTTTTTCTTTATAATCTTCTTGTTTTAATATTACAATAGAGTTGCCTTTATCCGCTTTAGTTATTACTAGGTTTTTTTTTTGATAGCTTGGATTGAATCGATTTTATTTCTTGCTTATGGTTTTGGATGTGGTTGGTATCTTGGTTATGTTCTTGGAGAACTTTTTTAATTTTTTTTTTAGGTAAATTGGAACTTATAGATTTACTTAGAGATAATTCTACTTCTGATATTAAAATTTCTGTTTGGTTTCTTATGTTATAATTTGGATTGTATTTTGGACCGTTTTCTAGCACGTTTTTTTCTTTTTCAGTAAATCGTGTAACTGACAAATTGATTAACCGTTTATGAAATTGAATTCATTGTGTTATTCTTAGTTGCTTTTTATTAGTACTATTTTTAGATTTTTTGAGATTGTTTAATTTATTTAATTGCATTTGGTATTTTTTATCAATAATTTCTGATATTTTTGATCTTGCATGGTCATCTAATAAATCAGACTCTATTGGATGAAGTTTATAAGAAAGTTCTGAATGTAATACCTTGATGTATAATAGCAATGTGTCCCTTCTGTTGAACCATCTTCTTGCTTCTTCTTTTATCCATTTTGTTTGATTTAGTTAAACTATATTAAAATTATTACTAACTATTTGTTTATGTTTTCACAATTGCGTAAGTGTATTACAAAAAAGGATAAAAATTGAAAAATTCAAAATAAATCGAAAACTATTAGAAATAGGTATATGACATACTTAATAAAAGTTGGAAGGTTTTGTAAAATCTATCAGAAAAAATAATAATATACAGGGTGTGCCGTTTAAAAAATTTGAGATTTTACAATTTAAAATAGTCGAAATACATAATTTTATTTTGAACATCCTGTAGCATCTAACTCAAATTTCTTTACGCATATTTTTTTTTCATCTCTATAGAACGCTTATACCGATTATGAGTATTCCATCTTCAGAAACAATGGCGCTACTGGCAATTTTTTACAAAACTGAACACTAGTATTTTTTTTTTTTAAAAATTGAAATATTAGAAAAACTACCATGTTTAGGTATATAATATTATTAATAAAAATGTAAAATTTTACGCAGAATTCAAAATAACTCTATCGCTGACTCTCTTTGTACACCTGAAGCAGATCGTTGTTACAATTTTTAGTGTTCCGTACGGAACATTTATAAGATCACTTCGATGTTTGTTCGTCTGTCTGTCTGCCCCTCACACGTGATTTCCTCCACTATTTGACAGAAAAAGATGAAATTTGACACTAATACAGGAATTGATGGTCCCATCACAGCCGTGTAGTTTCGAAAGTTAAATTTTGACTTAAAGGGTTAGTTTTGGTTGGTGAAATCGGAAGTGAAAAAAAAAATTACCAGGTCATCGAGTGAGGTGTGTTCGAAAATATCTATAATGTAATACTTGCGCACACTTTTCTTTGTATTATTTTTAAAAAATTGCCAAAAATCGCTGTCCCTACCCCTTATCTCGAAAAGTACTGATCAAAAGATGTTGAACAAATCTGGAATATTTTCCACAGAATGTAGATTAAACAAAGATTATTACCTTTAATAATTTTATCTGGTATTTAAAAAAAAATATCAAGGTCATCAGTTTTCAACAAAAATCGGAAACAAACTCATTTGAGGTGGGTTTTGTGAAGTCACCGATCATTTTGTGATGTTCTAATCTCCAAAAGTAAAGACCCTTTGGTAATTGTAGTGGAGACGTCGAAAAGTCGTCCTGATTTGATATTGCCTATTCCCAAGAACCATGATTTCTCATCTAATCGAGGGGTGAAAGTTTCCATTCCATATTAGTGTTATTCTTGTAATAATTTATCAATCTCATTAGGAATTCATATCGTATTTCCATATTCTTCATTTTTCTTTCTTTTTTCTTTTTGCATACATCAACGTCTAAGATAACAATCATTTACTAAGAATCATATTAATAATTTCACGCTCTAAGAGATATATAATTTCAATAGTAAATAATACAAATTACTTTTACTTTATAATACATAACGTCATTACTGCGTAATTCATTCTACTAGACCGCACACGCTAATTATCAGTATAAAAGTACACCAAAAATCTCGTAATGTCACATGACTACGTCACGTCAGGATAAATATTGGGTGATTGCAAAATTTCGTTTTCGATTTTTATAAATGGCAGAAGCATGCACTTTTGACTGTGCTGACATTTCTTTTATAATCATATTATTAACTGACGGTTATCTAAATGCGACGTGAGTTAACATAACCTTAAAAAATGTTTATTTAATTTAATTTGTGTGCAAGGTTAATATTTAAAATGGAAAAAGAAAAGTTATATTTCGTCATGTTATGTTATATGAATTTAAAAATGGAGTGAGTGTTGGAACTGAAAGAAAAAATATTCAAGATATTTATTTGGATGGTGCTCCTGTTCTTAGGATAGTTAAAAAGTGATTTGGTCGATTTCGAAATGGTGACTTCAATCTAAACGATATACTTCGCGCTGGGCGATCTTCCAGCATTGATAATGACTTTATCCGTGACTTGGTGAATAATAATCGACAGATTAACACTGAAGAGATTGCTGAGAGGCAATTCGATAGTATTTCGTCATTTAAAGCAACGAAAATACTTCGAAACTCGATATACGGGTTCCGCACGTTTTGATAGAACAAAACAAACTGAACCGTGTTTCCCTAGCCATTTCTCTCTTCGCCCTTCAACAAAACGAACATTTCTAGGATCAAGTCCTAATTGGAGATGAAAAATGGCTTGTGTATAACAACATAATAAGAAAAGAAGCTGGAAGCATGGAAGTGAAAGAGCAGAATCTATGACAAAGGCTGAATTGCATCCGATGAAAATGTTGTTATGTGTCTGGTGGGATAGCAGACGAATAATTTTTTACGAGCTTCTTCCACGTAGCCAAACAATAACTGCGCAGAAGTACCGTGAGCAACTCACCCAACTCAGTGTTCAAATCCAAGCAAAACGTACAAATTTGGTCAATCGAGAAAGTATCATTTTTTACCATAACAACGCTAGACCAAATGTCGCTCAACAGACACTGCAAAAACTCGAGCATCCGCCGTATTCTCCTGACCTTGCTCTTTCAGATTTTCATCTGTTTCGTTCTCTGTAAAATAATTTGACTCTGTCGAAGAGGTCAAAACTACCTTACGATTTTCTTTGAATAGAAACCACGCAGTTTCTACGAAGAAGGAATTCAAAAATTTGTAAAACGATGGGACACAGTTATAAAAAATTATGCAGAGTACATTATTGCTTAATAAGCACTATTTTTTATGAAAATGTGTTGTATTTAATTTGGTTTCTAATCACCCAATATATTGCTGGTCGAGAGTTTTAAACCATCTCTGCTGATTTTGGAAACCTGACATAAATACGGTTCGGCTGTTCAAAAGAAGTGTGAATTTTGGATAAAAAATAAAACAAGCAAAACGCATTTCCAGTAGGAAGGAAATAATGGAAGGAAATATTCCCCTTGTAGGATAGGTTGAAAGGTGTACAGAAAACTGGTGTTAGTTCTTTCGCGCATTTATTGAGTACTATAGTTAGTATTCCGTCAGCCTCAGAAGTTTTTTTGGTGTTTAGCTTCATTAAAATAAGTTTTATGATACGCTGTCTGAAGGCAATAAACGCTCTCTGAAGGCAATATTATATATATAGAAAATAGTAATTGAGTGTGGAAAAGTAACCAATGCAGACTATTTTTTAGAAATTTTAAAATCTAATCATAGCCAGAAATATTTTAAAGAAAAGTCAAGGTTATAATTTCTATCTATCCAAAAAGGAACTGAGCTTTTCGACATTAGAATAAAGTAGTAGGTCTAATTGTAGTATTTTGTTGTTAATGGTACCAATCTCCTTTAATATTATGTCAGCTCTTTCACGTCCTTTATTCCATTAGACGCCTAGTTTTAGGAGTAAGAGTGACATAATGTTAAATCACTGTTCGTTTTCGATGTTGTTGAACACAGTTTAATTCAATATAGTGGCAAGATGATGTACCACATGTGAAAAATCTGCATTAAAACCTGCGTCATATATTCTGGAAGTTTAAGTAATATACATATACCTATTTAACCAGAAGTTCAATGTTACATATAGGGAGTTACAGTAAAATCTATCCTCGGTAACAACTTTAGGGTTGTAGTGTAAATTAGTATATAAATAAGATGGTTTCTCTTCTCGATTGAACATATGAGATTCGACAGTAATTTATTTTATCGATTACTATTCGAGATTGACATTTGGTATTGAAAAAGAAAGTGTTTGAGAAATTACTCGGTTAAAGCGTTAGTGCGGTGTCATAATATGATTATTCTTGTGATATTTTTATCGTATTATAATGTGTTATGTTTCCATATATAATTGTTGAGAAATTTATAATTAAAATATCAATTTAAATTTGAGGTTGCTATATTTTACTGTTAATGAGTCTGTAAAGGTGATAGTGAAGTATAATGAAAAATAAAATACGTAAAATTGTTTTACACCCATTGTGTAGGGTATTATCATAATACTAACTCAACCACTTGGAACCAATTTGCTACTGCTATAAAGTTGGCAATGAGAAGTTAAATAGTAACAAAATGAGCTTCTTTCTTTATTTGAAAGTTAATTACGAATATATTGTCCGTGGCAATTTCCCTGAACTAGTATAGACCGCTTTTTGATCTGCTCACCAAGATTCTGTAAAGAATAAGATGAAAATTTCTAGTTTAACCAGAAAAATTTGACTTTCAAGCACTTCTTGCAAACGAACTAGCACTTTCATTGTAGTTGAAATTTCAGACTTTTGAATACCAGGTGTACAAGTATGAAATGCGGATTTTTTTCTAAAAAAAACATGTTAAATTCGGAAGAATGATAAGAAGTGCTTTATTCAAAGTATGCTCCATCGCTTGTTATACATTTTTTTTTCCCATCTTTCGGGCAATTTGTGAATACCACGTCAGTAAAAATCTTCCCCTTTTGCTGCGAACCATTCGTCGAGCCATTTTTTCACGTCTTTGTACGAACCAAAGCGCTGCTCAGCAAGTGCGTGACCCATCGGTGCAAACAAGTGGTAATCGGAAGGAGCCAAGTCTGGTGAGCAAGCCGCATGGGGTAAAACTTCCCAGCTGAGTGCTTCCAACGTGTCGCCAACTGGTTTAGCCGTATGTGATGGAGCATTGTCATGAAGAAAAATGACTTTGTGTTGCCTCTTTCGGTATTCTGGCCTTTTTTCAAGCAGCGAACGGTTCAAAACGGTCAATTGTTGTTGGTAACGTTTAGTATTAACCATTTCCCCAGGTTTTAACAGCTCATAATAGACCACGCGCCCCTCTGGTCCCATCAAACACAGAGCATCGTCTTTCTGCCAAAGCGATTCGGTCTTGCGGTCGATGTGGATCGTGCGCTTGGGTCTACCCATGACTTTTTGCGTTTGGGATTCTCAAAATAAATCCACTTTTCATCCCTTGCAACTATACGATGCAAAAACGACTTTCCTTTGTACCGAGCGAGCAAAATGTCACACGTGTTTTTGCGCTTTTTTTTCCCTTTGCCTGTCGTTCAACTCATATGGTACCCATCTACAGGCTTCTGAATCTTTCCAATCTCTCGTAGCCGATTGGAAACAGATTGTTGACTAACGGCCAATTGCTCGGTGAGTTGTTTTTGTGTTTGCGAATCATCTTCGTCCAACAATGCTTGAAATTCCACATCTTTGTATTTTTTTGGCGGTTTTGCACGTTCCTTGTCTGCAACATCGAAGTCACCACTTTTGAAACGCCGAAACCATCGTTCACACGTATCTTGCGATGGAGCATGTTCACCATAAGCTTCTCGAAGTAATCGGTATGATTCAACAGCCGTTTTCTTCAAATGAAAACAAAAAATTAATGCTGTCCGCGAATCCTCTTTGTTCGATATAAATTTCGACATATTGAACATAATAACACAACACTATGCACACACTTTTCCAATTTATCACTCGTGCGCGTCTAACACTTGTTGATGACACAACAAAATGGCGCAGTGTCAAATCTTTATAGTACAAACTGCATTGGTGCACCATCAGTTGTCTGAAATTCGCATTTCAGACTGGTACACCTGGTACAGTATAAAAAATTAAAATTTAATGTACTAAGCCGCTTTGTGATCCAATCCTGTAAAACTGTCAGTTTTCAACAACTTTTGTGATTAACATCTCACGATACAGTGTTAACCAGTTAAGAATTTACTCTACCTTTACGTTGCCAAGTTTCGAATTTATGTTTTTGCTTAATTCTCGCAAAATTTCGCAACGTCAACTCGAAGCAGCTCTTTTTGTAATTTTTAAAAGCAGTTGCTTCCAATTTAAAGCTAAGTAATTTTTAAAATTTACGTCGGACTCATTTTTAGTGTTCGGTACGGAACACTTATAAGATCACTTCGGTGTCTGACTGTCTGTCACACCCGATTTTCTCCGAAACTATTTGTCATAGAAAGTTGAAATTTGGTAATAATATAGAAATTGATGGTCTCATCAAAGTCGTGTAGTTTTGAAAGTCAAATTTTGACTTAAGGGGTTAGTTTTGGGGGGTGAAATAGGAAATGAAAAAAATTTTTTTTTTAGTAGGTCATCGAGTGTGGTGTTAAATGAAAGCTTGTGAAAACACGAGTATATATATATATATATATATATATATATATATATATATATATATATATATATAATGTAATACTTGTGCACACTTTTCTTTGTATTATTTTTAAAAAATTGCGAAAGATCGTTGTCCCCCCCCCCACCTTATCTCGAAAAAATTTTGAAAAAATTATGGGATATTCTCCAGGGGGTGTAGATTGAACGAAAATGATCACGAGTGCAATACCTTTAATAATTTATCGGGTATATAAAAAAACAAAAATTTCAAGGTCATTATTAGTCATTAATTTTCAGTAAAGATTGGAAACAAACTTTGTTGAAAACTCATTTGGGGTGTGTTTTGTGAAGTCACTGATCATTTTATACCACCGTAACAAAATTTTTTATTTTAAAAGCAATCAACGTACGGAACACTAATTGTGCAAGTTCAACTTGCACTTGACCGGTTATTAATTAATAGTTTTTACCGAAAAAATATGATTTATGATTTTAACCGTAGTAAATTATAAGCTCCACGAATTTATAGCATTGCAACTCTGAATTTTTCTTATGGTTAGGAAATATTCTAAAAGTCTCCTTAAATGACAAATTTTTAACTGGAATTATTATGTTGGGAATTTGGAATCTTCGGCACTTCGGCACTACTCAATATATATCATCACTGTCAATTGACAGTCAATCGTCGCTATGACGCTATGAAGCTAACATGATTAGGGAAATGCACGTCGAGTACAGAAATAAAAGAGTTTGATATAGTGGTGATATATACTGAGTAGTGGAATAATTACTTAAAATTAATTATTATGTAAGTAAGTACTTACATTTGTTTACGCTTCCTTCTTTTCCATCGTAAGCCACTATTATTTACAAATCACCGTTTTGAACTAATAACCGCAAATAACAATTCGTAAAGGGTAACAATTATTTTAGAAGATAATAAACAACTTCGAGCCAATTCCTCTTACAATCTTAGTCAAGCGGGAAGCACATCTCACTAGCGCGCCATAGACAACGTTGCCAAATTGCTTAGGTGTTATTTAAGTAAAGTAGGTTTGAAAATAATACCTTTTCCTTTACGTAGTAAAAATTAGAATTTACGTTTCTGCGTACATTTCAGAAAATCTGGCAACATCATTTTTGTGATTTTTTAAAGTAGTTGCTGGTAACTTAAATCTCAGTAACCCAAATTTACCTAACGGAAAAGGATGTTTTCTGCGTCTCTTATTATACATAGGTATGCCGACGATCTACTGAATTTATGTTCGGTATAGCAATGATTATATTTATTTAACAGTATGGCCGCAAAATTATTATTTTTCTTTTAATATATTTTTTTTTAATTTGCTATTTATGTGCAGTTTTTCTGTGTTCTATAATTGGAAGGTGGCATCTACGATAATTATTTTAGAGAAAATTAAACGATGAAATTCAAAATTCCTGGGCATATCAAAATTATATTTTTTTTAGAGTGTTCTCTAAACAAAAGAAAAATTCAAAATTTGGCTACCTTCACCATGTTTTATTTATACCCTATTAATTAAAACTATAAAGTACAAGTTTCTTGTTGAAAACTGGAAGAAATTTACAGGAATTTTTAAAAATTTCTTTAAACTCATTTTTCATTCATAGTTTTTAGCCAAAAAATATGATTTATGGTTTTAACCTTAGTAGATTATACGCCTCACGAATTGATGGGAGCGGAACTTTGAGTTTCTCTTTTGCTTAAGATATATATATATATATATATATATATATATATATATATATATATATATATATATATATATATATATATAAATTCCGGGTTTCAATCCGCTCGTCTAACAATGAATTTGCACGACGTTTCGCCAAAATCTCATTTGGCATTTTCAAGTGCTCCTGTTGCTGCTGCCGCTCGACACTGTGATCTTGCCGCCTCTGCCGCTCGAACTTGCAACTCCATTTAGAGTTGAAAATGCCAAGTGAGATTTTGGCGAAACGTTGTGCAAATTTATTGTTAGACGAACTGATTCAAACCCGGAATTTTAATGTATTACATTCCACCGTCCGTGAAAACCTCTATTGTAACATATATATATATATATATATATATATATATATATATATATATATATATATATATATATATATATATATATATATTAAGCAAAAGAGAAAGTTCCGCTCCCATCAATTTGTGAGGCGTATAATTTACTATGCTAAGCTCGAAGCCAACTGAAGTTGGCTTCAAGCGGCAAGATCACAGTGTCGAGCGGCAGCAGCAGCAAGAGCACTTGAAAATGCCAAGTGAAATTTTGGCGAAACGTAGTGCAAATTCATTGTTAGACGAATGGGTTGAAACCCGGAATTTATATATATATATATATATATATATATATATATATATATATATATATATGTATGTATATATATATATATATATATATATATATATATATATATATATATATATATATATATATATATATATATATATATATATATATATATATATATATATATATATATATATATATATATATATATGTATATATATGCAGGCGTCTGGGCCTGCAAGTGGGGAAGTCTCCTTAACATGAAAAGATTTTACTGGAATAATTACTTTAAATTAATTATTATGTAAATAAATACTTACGTTTATTTATAGATTCTTCTTTTTGGTCGTTTACTATTATTTACAAATCATCGCAATCTATGCGCGTCATAGACAACGTTGCTAAATTGCTGAGGCGTTAATTAAGTAAAGAAGGTTTGCAAATAATGTTTTTTTTTCTTATTTTATTATCAATTGTGTACTAAAATTATCTATTTTAAAGCGCTTAATTTACGTGTGGCCGGGGTGCTATTTCCTTTATTCCTTTTTAAAATTCATATTAACGGAAATATTTTTCTGATTATTTGATTTGCTTCATTTTAGGCTATAGTCTACAAATAGCCCTCTGCGCGATAATATTTTACGCTTCATAAAAAAAAAAAACCGATCCAAAACTCTAGTCAGGCATGAAATAAAAGTACAATAAAATCGCTGAACTATGCTCTTAATACGAGTATATTTGGTTCTAATGCTTGAATTTTGTGATATTTTTAGTGTGAACATTTGTTTTTTTGTTAAAAATGTTTTTGAAAATCATTGTCCTTATTACAGGATGTGGAATATCGGCAAAACAACAAGCGCAAAGACGAATCGTAGGAGGAGAAGAAGCAGGCTTTGGTACGTTTCCGTGGCAAGCATATATTCGAATAGGATCCTCCAGGTAAGAAAATAATAAAATGTTTATTTAAATGTTGCGGCAATATTTTGAATGATGATGAATTTGATTGAAATGAAATGTTTGTTTTTAAAGAACACACCGTGACTACTTCAAACAAACGAATACCTGCCATGTTTCGCTCCATTTTAGAGCTCAACTAGCGGAGGTGAAGAGGAAATAGCATCACAATCATGATGGCAGTAGAGATTTAAGCAGTATATATATATATATATATATATATATATATATATATATATATATATATATATGTATATATATATATATATATATATATATATATATATATATATATATATATATATATATATATATATATATATATATATATATATATATATATATATATATATATATATATATATATATATTAATATATATCTCTATTGTTACATGTTATCTACTAGTTCCGTTATTGATAGACGACATGCCTGGGTTCTCAATTATTCTTTTACCCTACCTTTAAAACAAGTGCGAGATTTGGATTTTTAACCGAGCAAACAGACCAGAAGAATTTTTTTCACCGCTACCATTATCGTCTCGGTAATATCAGCGAGACGGGTTCTACAGTGTAACGACTAATCCAAATCACATGACCAGCAGATGGTTTTTTTTCAAGCCTGCTATTTTATGGTTTCGTTCTGCGTTTCTTGCTTGCCACGAATCTCGACGAGGGCCAAGGAGTTTCCTTAGCAACAACATACTTTTGGAGAAGACCCGCCTTCATCGTCAGTCTCGTTCGGTTCCAGTGGCCTTCAACACCAACAAATACTCGGTAGTACATAAACATAGTCTAAATAAGCACTACAACAACCACCGCCTTTTTTTAAATTTATAAAATTGCAAAACTTGTAACTATCAAAGTCATAGAAAATTTAAATTTTGACATTTGTGAAACTATTTCGAAATTAATAAACAGAAAAGCAGATACTGCTCAAAAAATATAAACATCTTGCAATTAGTTAATCAAATATGATGGAGATGCCGGAACGTCCAGTGTATTATTTAATTTTAAACTTAACAAACACGACCTTGTAGAAAATTGCTTAAGGGACACTTATTGTAAATATGTATTTAATAAAGCACTGAGAGTGTAATTTGGGTTAGTAGTAAGTAATAGGACTAGTTTTGAGCATACAATTTTTAAAAATCTAAATTGTGCATTCAACCTCGGAATGAAAGTTAGAAAGTTGAAAATCTCTGTTCTCTAAAAGTTAGCTTAAAAGTCTCATGGAATTTCGTGACCGCGAGCCAAGATATTCAAGGTCAAACGTCGCGAAAATCGCTTTTTTGCAAATATCTTGTTTCTTATGCTTCAAATGATGTTTGAAGCTATTACAAAACTTGTAGAGCTTAAAATTCTCAAAGTCGATCATCGCTCCTGATGAAGCTAACATGGTTAGCAAAACGCGTGTCGAGTGCAAACAGAAAGTGTTTGGTGTAGTGGTCATATATACTGAGTAGTAAAAAAATTTTCAGGCGATATTTTATGTAATTAACGATTCTCAAGATAGAGCGCGAAAAGTAGGAAGCGCCCATCCGTATATGGAATGAAATGCATAGTACATTTTCTAAAATTAATTATTTACAAATATTATAATTCTTAAGAAACTTGAATTATTTATTTATAAATGATATTTATAAATATTATTCATAAATAAGACATCCCTGTGATAATATTTATTTAATTTATATAAATAATAAGATATTGAAATGAAATAGTTTAAATACATTATAATTACAGTTTTATTTATCATAAATATATTACAATTTATTTAAGTTGAAATGTAAGACTCTGATTATATTATCAACAACAGGTATGCCGCTTAATATTCCTCTTGTTTGTTGTTGTCTTTCTCTTTTGGTCGCCCAAATTGAATTTCCAGACTGTCATCATCATCCTCGTTGTCCGTCATATTTGGCTTTAAAGTCTCAAGGACCTCAGATACATATTCAGTTTCTTTATCAAGATCTTTTGGATATGAAGCGTTGAGGAATGCTTGTCCGTTACACTGACCACAAACTGAGTAGCATTGCGACCCTACTTTCCTACATCCACAGTTCACGCCACAACCTTTCTTGCAATTGCAGACGATCGTACTGAGTAGTTCTTCTGGTGCTGGTGGTAATAATGTTGTTGTGGGTTCCAGGGTTTCGTTTTGTAATATCCACTCCCATTCCTCGGGTTCTAAATCTTCCCTAATCAAGTTGGGATCTAATAGTAGACACGATAGATATGCTGTCAAGCTGCTGCACTTGTAGGTGGAAGAGATCATAACTGCACTAGTTCGTTGAGCCTTGTTGATATGATGAATTCTGTGTACCTAAAATTGTCGATACTGTGTTCCGATTTTGGACTATTATACATTGCTAAAGGAACACGTATTTCAAATAGTGTATTTGGAGCTGATTGGTACAAATCGGAATGTTTATCGAACATTTTTATCATTGGCAGCTTTCCTCTTTTAAACAGCACAAATGTTGTGTCACACCTACTGAAGGCGCGCAAAAATAAAACATGTTCTATAGAAAGAGAATATTTGTTGAAGCTTTTAGACGAATATATTCGTGTCTCCACTTTGCCCTTGCTAGTTTTTTATATTGTATATTTTATATTACATATATAATAATATTTATAAATAACATTTATAAATAAATTCAAGTTTCTTAATAATTATAATATTTGTAAAAAATTAATTTTATGAACTGTTTGATTCCCCAGTTGATAAAGCGTTATCTTATATACGGATGGCCTTTCTCGCTCTTCACGCTCTATCTCGAGAACGGTTAATTGTATAATTTTGTAGAGAATTTTATGCTCTATAAGGTTTGTAATAGCTTCAAACATCATTCGAAGCATAGGAAACAAGATATTTGCAAAAAACGATTTTCGTGACGTTTAACCTTGAATCTCTTGACTCGTGGACACGAGATTCTATGAGACTTTTGAGCTAACTTTTAGAATGTCAAAACAAAAATTTATGTAAATTTTCAGCTTATATGAATGCAAAAAGCTAGGAAATGATGAACATGGTCATGTTAGTTGTCATGGAGAAATTGTTGATTTTATTTATTTATTTTTTTAATTATTCCAATTGTTTAGTTATTAAAACATATAGTATCCAATTCGTAGAATACGCCATTACTCACGAGCATAAATCCGACTATTTCTGCTCACTGAATGCTATACTATAACTGTTTTTATGAGAAATGCCGTTTTAATAATTAGAATAGTGTTTATTATGCCGAAAAAAACAACATACTAGTATTGCTAATGTTTTAATGCTCTGAAAATTCTGATCTAGACCTTAATATTAATAACAAACAAAGAAATACTAATTAAAGAAAATAGGTCATTATTGCTACTAATGTATCGCCCAAAAATCATTGCGATACATAGAACAATCTTATGAACAATGCTTCCGTTATTGCTGCAATTGACAGTAAATAAATGCTTCATGATTATTGTTTTAATTAAATAAACAAATTAGCTTACATTTATTTAACAAATGACTAGATTACGTAAACAGCACGGATGCATTACTTTGTACATTGTTAAAGAAACAGAATGATTTTGTATTTAGTTTTAACACATTTTGCAAATCACAATACATGCAATAGTATACCAATGATTTGTATGTTACATATGAGCAAATCCGAAAAAAAGAGAATTTAGAGCAGTCAGAAACCGAAAAAAAATTTTTGACAAGTATACTAGTTTAGCAGTATTTTTCCGAAAGCCTGGAATGTTTGGAACAAGATGCCAGGGTGGTGCAAGCCCAAATTGAGGGTATCAAAAAAGCAAAGATATTTTTATACGTTAATGCTCGTAAAGTCAAAAATATTTAATAAATTAAAATATTTTTTCATTTATTTATTAGGAGAGCAGCATAACCATACTCTATATGATGTAGTGTTTTTAGTAATCCGTACGGAACACTTCGGTGTGTGTCTGTCTGTTACATCCGGTTTTCTCCGAGGCTACTTGACGTAGAAAGTTGAAATTTGACACAAATATAGGAATTGATGTCCCAATTAGAGCCGTGGAGTTAGTTAAAGTTAAACTTTGACTTAAGAGGTTAGTTTTGGGGGTGTGAAAAAAAAATATCAGGTCATCGAGTGGGGTGTCAAACGAAAGCTTATGAAAAATATATATATATATATATATATATATATATATATATATATATATATATATATATAATGTAATATTCGCGCAAATTTTTCTTCCTAATATTTTTTAAAAAACCGCCAAAAATCGCTGTTCGGGGCGGACAGCGATTTTTGGCGGTTTGATGATCAAAAAAATTTTGAAAAATTCTGGAATATTCTCCATAAAGTGTAGATTAAACAAAAATTATCATGAGTGTGTTACCTTTGATAATTTATCTAGTATAAAAACAAAAAAAAAATCAAAGTTATCAGTTTTCAACAAAGATCGGAAACAAACTTTGTTGAAAACTCATTTGGGGTGTATTTTGTGAAGTCATTGATTATTTTATATTCCGTAACAAAACTTTTTATTTTAAAAGCAATCACCGTACGAAACACTAATTGCGCAAGTTCGACCTGCACTTGACTGGTTTTTAATATTTAAATACTTAAGAATTAAAAAAATTATTCCATGATGCGGTTAAAAATGGCGCGAAATTTGAATAATTGAAATTAGAGCTTTCCCCCCAATTTTTAATAATTTTGCTCTGTCTAACTCTTTTATTCGATGTACAGGGTGAGTCAACGATAGAGGAAAGTTCATTATCTCATTTGTTCCATTAATGACGAAAAAATGTTAAATACAATAGTTTTAGGGAATATTAAGGTGCACAATTTAAAATTATTTTTTAGTATACAGGGTGCTTCAAAAAAGTGTGGCCGATATTACATATGGTTTTTTAAATGGAACATCCTATATTCTAATTTATTTTTAAATTCTGTGCAAAATTTTATAACTTTTTTTATTAATAATGTTATATACCTAAACCTAGTAGTTTTTCTTATATTTCAATTTTTTTAAAAATTGCCAGTAGCGACATTGTTTCTGAAGGTGGAATACTCATAATTGGTACGAGCGTTCTATAGAGATGAAAAAAAAAGATAAGTGTAAAGAAATTTTAGTTAGATGCTACAGGGTTTTCGAAATAAATTTATGCATTTCGACTATTTTAAATCGAAAAATCTCAAATTTTTTAAATGGCACACCCTGTATATTATTATTTTTTCTGATAGATTTAACAAAACCCGCCAACTTTTATTAAGTATGTCATATATACCTATTTCTAATAGTTTTCGATATATTTTTCAATTTTTATCCTTGTTTTAATACACTTACGCTATAACATCATAGTTGCCAAGACAAAACAAAAATGTAGGCATTTTTCAAATTTTGACATGTCCATTAAGCCAGTAAAAAGAGTTTAATTTGTTGTAGTAAGTGACGTATAAAAGTAATAGTTATGGATTTTCCTAAAAATGAATTAATTCATATGGTTTATATATTGGGCGAGGCGGGAAAAAATTGTCTTTTGGCAGTAAGGCTTTACGGTGCGAAGTATCCTAATAGACGTATAGCATCTAGAAAATCTTTTCAGTGCTTAATGGAACGGTTTCATAAACGGCGTTGAGTATAGGAAACGGAAAGTAGTAAACCAGTGACCAATGAGGAAAAAGAAATGGAGATTTTACTTTATGTTGAAGATAATCCCCAGGTTAGTGGCCGTCAACTAGCTGACTTAGCTGACACATCCCAATGGTAATCGCACCACGAGAAAATACAAGTATCATTCCTTTACTATGGAACTACAACAAGAACTTCAAGACCGTGATTTTGAACGATAAGTAAACTTTTGTATCACCATGAATGGAGCAACAGAGGCCGAGCCAAATTTTTTATCCAAAATAATGTTTTCTGATGAAGCTACTTTTCGCAGTAATGGAGCAGTTAACAGCCATAACATGCATTATTATTCAACAGTTAATCCAGTTTGGGTTCGGAAGGTTCAAAACCAAAACCATTGATCGCTTAATGTATGGAGTAGAATATTAAATTTTCGAATTATTGGCCCATATTTTTTCCGCGAACCGCTTAACGGGCCTAGATATCTAATTTTTTTGCAAAACGAATTACCACAGCTTCTTAAAGAAGCTGATAACGTTGAAAGGGAACAAATGTGGATTCAACAAGACGGAGCTCCTGCTCATTATCCCCGGGAAGTTCGAGAATTTTGTTACCCACAAAATGTGTGGCTTAACACCTATAGACTTCTTATTGTGGGGCTATATTAAAGATCGTGTTTATGTGAATTCCCCTACAACACCAGTAGATATGGAAAATAAGATATGGGATACGTGCAGGATAATAACGCCCTTTATGCTAAGCAAAGTGAAGGAAAATATAGTAAAACGACTAAACATGTGTATTCAAGTAGACGGACATATTTTTGAACATTTATTACGTCATAATAATTAATCATTAGATAAGTTAAACTCTATTAAAATCATTATTAACTATTTGTTTAAGTTTTCACAATTGCGTAAGTATAGTAAAAACAAGGGTACAAATTGAAAAAATCAAAATAAATCGAAAGATATTAGAGATAGGTATATGACATACTTAATAAAAGTTGGAGGGTTTTATAAATCTATCAGAAAAAATAATAATATACAGGGTGTGTTGGATTTTTCAATACAAAATAGTCGAAATGCATAAATTTATTTTGAGCACCCTGTAGCATCTATCTCAAATTTCTTTACATATATCTTTTTTTCATCTCTGTAGAAGACTCGTACCAATTATGAGTATTCCACCTTCAGAAACAATGGCGCTACTGGCATTTTTTTACAAAACTGAAAACTAGTATTTATTTATACTCATAGCTAATCTCAATCTTTTGCTGGCTGATACGACTCGATCGATCAATTACTGGCGATCTTTGATATTGTTTGCTAATATAATAGTATCATCAACATACCGTATATTGTTTAGTATCTTCTCATTAACTGTTATACCTTCAATGGCTTCACTAAACACAGCATCAGAATGAAGATGAGACAAAAGTGATGAAAGAATGCATCTCTGTCTTACATCTTGGGTTATTTTTATAGTTTCGGATTCTTTCCGCCCTATTTTAACTTCTACTGATTAATTCTAGTACAGATGTTTAATGATATAATATGATTTCTCATGTCTCATTATTAAAATCTCTATTGTAATCTATAAAACACGAATCTACGTTCATGTCTTTACAGCGCTGGACTAGTACATTTAATGAGAATAAAGCTTTTCGTGTCCCCATGCCTTTTCGGAATCCTGCCTCTGTGTTATCTATTTAATTCTGCGTATTAACAATAATTACATTATAATCTGAAAAATACAATTATTGATTCATTTTTCTTGACAAAAATACTTTAAAAAGAATTAGGAGAATAACATATCAAGTTAAATTTTCCCTAGTGAAAAACCAAGATGTCTAACGGTGCATCAATGTTAAATGTAGAGTTGGGTAGGATAGCTTATTTTGCAATTTTGCAATTTTGCACTAATTTCTTAAAACAATGCATTGTTTCATTTAATGGGGGATTTGGCATGAGAACATGATTTAATCGGCAGTTCTTATTTAAATAAATTCTTTAGGTTAAATTAAGATTTAAACACTACTTTAATAACAATACGGCAATTAAAAATAATTAATAAATGCTTTATACATTTTGTCCGATATGATATCATAGAGTATGTTGTACAGCAAGGGTGCTCAAACTTGAACTGCTGGCGATCTACTTCAATATTGTTAGACTACGATCGATCGACTCTGAGAGGCTGCAAGTAAGTGTGATGCAGGATCGTCGTCTAGGTAGGGTGTATCGTGGCATAGATATTAGTTTTCCGCACAATATGCATTTTTTAGTCAAGGTAAGTGTAGGTTTGCTCTAAAATGTCAATGAAAAAAACTCATAATTATTCAAAATTGCGAGTTTATTCGTTCTTACAAAACAAACGAGTTCTTGTGTCTAAACTTAACTACAGAATGACTTTGGATGTTGAAGCGTGGCACTGCATGTCCTCAGCATACTTTTCATAAGATGGTACGTAATGATGACATATGTTCGTCAGTCCATTGCGATATTTTGACTGAATTATCTTCATTTCAGACAATGCAGACTCGCACAAGTAAGTTGACCCAAACATTGCCGTCAGTTGAAGGGCGATTTGCCTTAGATTCGGATATTTATCTTCAGATATAAAACACCAGAATTTTGTATCAGATGCTGTGGCTTTGAGATGTATATCTGATATAATCTGCACTGCATTTTCAACAGAACATGAGTCCATGTTAAACTGACTTGCTATTTCAGTAGCTAATTCCTCAATGTTTTACACGAAAAAGGATAACTCATTAATGATGCGATATTTGCCAATTTACTGAAATCATAAAAACGTATTTCGAATTGGCCCAAAATATTTGATAATTCTGCCTCATAAATACCATAATTCAACTGAGGAATCCTTGCTTTCAAAGACGGAAAATTTTTCAGATCCTTTCTTTTCAGTTGATTTATCATAAGTTGCAATTTACTTTTGAATGCGTTTATTGCGCTAATCATCTCAATAATAGTTTTTCCTTTACCTTGAAGCTCCAAATTAATGATGTTTAAATGCATTGTGATGTCTGTCAAAAATGCCAAATCAGTCAGCCATTTTCCGTTTTTCAGTATCTGAGTGTCATCACCTCTTTCGTCCAGAAAAGCTGTTATTTCGGGCAATAATTCTTGAAACCTTTCTAGGAATTTTCCGCGACTCAACCACCCGACGTCTGTGTGAAGAACTAAATCAGTGTGTTCAGCTGACTCACTATCTTCCAACTGCAATTTAAAGAGCCGTCGTTGCAAGCTACATGCACGGATAGAATTCACAATTTTTATTGCAATGCCCATAATCTCCTCCATGTTTAGAACTTTTGAACACAAAACTTGTTGATGTATAATGCAACGAAAGGAGAAAAATGAAGGGAAATCATCATTAGCTCGACACACTGCCACAAAACCGTTTTTGTTTCCAGTCATTGCTGGTGCTCCATCGGTTGTAATGCACACTAGTTTATATATTGGTAGCTTGTAGTTTGTTACAAAATTGAAGAAAACGTCATATATATCTTCGCCACGGGTCTTTCCTTTCAGAGGAATCATGGTCAAAAACTCTTCCTTAATAAAAATACACAGCTGGACAATGTCTGTCATATCGGTGGATTCGTCGAACTGTAAAGAAAAGTATGTACATTCCATGATATCATATTTTAGTTTTATCTGCCATGTCCTGACTCATGACTTCAACACGCCTTGTGACAGTCGGACGATAAAATAAAGTGATGAGGGGGTTATTCTGGCCTAATTGTGGATCGAATAAATTTTAGTAGTTTATTCATTACATTTTGTTTTAGTTACCTAAAACAAAATCTGTGAATAGTTCTATATCGGAATTTTTTTCTCGAGATCGACTGAAAAAGCACTCGCGATCGACTTGTCGATCACGATCGACCGTTTGAGCACCCCTGTTGTACAGGGTGAGTCAACGATAGAGTAAAGTTTATTATCTCATTTGTTTCGGGAATGACGAAAAAATGTAAAATACAATAGTTTTAGGGCATGTTAAGGTGCACAGTTTAAAATTATTTTTGGGTATACAGGGTACTTCAAAAAGGTGCGACCGATATAACTTATGTTTTTTTTTAAATGTTTTTCTAATAATTCAATTTTTTTTAACAAAGGTACTAGTTTTCAGTTTTGTAAAAATTGCCAGTAGCGCCATTGTTTCTGAAGGTGGAATACTCATAATTGATATGAACGTTCTATCGAGTTGTAAAGAAATTTGAGTTAGATGCTACAGGGTGTTCAAAATAAATGTATGCATTTCGACTAGTTTAAATTGAAAAATCTCAAATTTTTTAAATGTCACACCCTGTATATTATTATTTTTTCTGATAGATTTTATAAAACCCTTCAGCTTTTATTAAGTATGTCATATGCCTATTTCTAATAGTTCTCGATTTGTTTTAAATTTTTCAATTTTTACCCTTATTTTTAATACACTTACGCTCTTGTTAAAACATAAACAAATAGTTAATAATAATTTTAATATAGTTTCACTTATCGAATGATTATTTATTATGACATAATAAATGTTCAAAAATATGCCCGTCTACTTGAATGTTTAGCCGTTTTACTATATTTTTCTTCACTTTCCTTGGCATAAAGGGCGTTATTCTCCTGCACGCATCCGGTATCCTATTTTCCATATCTATTGGTGTTGTAGGGGGATTCACATAAACACGATCTTTAATGTACCCCACAAAAAGAAGTCTAAAGGTGTTAAGTCACATGATCGAGGGGCCACTGAATGAATCCAGCCCTACCGATCCATTGTTGTGGGTAACGATCGTTTAAAAATTCCCGAACTTCCCTGTTGTAACGAGCAGGAGCTTCATCTTGTTGAATCTACATTTGTTCCCTTTCAAAGTTATCAACTTCTTCCAGAAGCTGGGGTAATTTGTTTTGCAAAAAATTTAGATATCTAGGCCCGTTAGGCGGTTCGCGGAAAAAATATGGACCAATAATTCGAAAATTTAATATTCTACACTATACATGGGGCGACCAATGGTTTTGGTTTTCAACTTCCCGGACCCAAAATGGATTAACTGTTGATTAATAATGCTTGCATATGGCTGTTAACTGCTTCATTACTGCGAAAAGCTGCTTCATCAGAATTGCTCCATTCATAGTGGTACAAAAGTTTACTTGTCGTTCAAAATCACGGTTTTAGCTCCGTGAGATTTAAGTTAAAATTTGATGTGGTTGAACAGAATTCCAATGGAAAATATAAACAGAAAGATTGTTAAATTGCTTGCAGGAATGGGGTATATCCTCCTAGAGGTCCAAAACAGCATCCTTCTGGATAGATTTCAAATACCATCCGTATTAAGTACTAGAAATTATATATTGGTTCAATTTTTATTTAAGGTATGTGTGTATAGATCCCGTAAAGATTGCTCTGAGATATAGATTGCTATGAGATCCCTTATGGATTGCTTTGAAATTTTATAGATTGAGATTAATTGAAACACCCCTATATCACTCTGGAGATTTCTGCAATAAAACCTGAAATGACATTAATCCATGCGGCCTATCTTCTTTTCACTTTATCAACACCTTAAGAGGCAGATTATTGCAAAATCTGTGAATGAAGTTAGTCTTACTTTACTAAATAATTGTGTATTCAATTTTGTTATGTCTTTAAACTATATAGTATGTCATATTATCTCATAAATGGATGTATTCTGTTTTATAATAAAGATTATTATTATTATTATCTTTTGAAACTCATACTTCTATTGGTATTTTTTACACCTATTCCGGATAGTTTTATCAAAAGAAGAAGGTGGGATTACTGTCTAAAGTTTTTAGCCGTTATTTCGTAAGAATTTTGCTAACCAAGTGGCATGTATTAAGAATGTGAGTATCAATAAAAGTATTCTGATGCAATTCCAGTGTTGCAAACCCCTTCTCCAAGGTTTTTGGAATAAGGTCTGTAGAAAGTACAATGACTGGTATGACTTCCACTCGCTCAAGTTGCCACATCTGGTTTTATTTCCAGTGCCAATTCCCCATACTTAGTTTTCTTTTTTCGATATTTCTCCACCATGTTGTTATTATTATTATATATACATATACAGTCGCGGCTCGTGATAGAATTTGGTGGAAGTTGACATACCTCACAAGGCTATGTTGTATGTAGCATTATGAGCCAATAAGAGCATGAAAACACGATTTCCAGATATCTATTTAATTTTAAATTTTATGTATCTATTCATACCTAGAAGACATTTTAAATATTCTAAGGTCCATGGTCACAAAGAAAATACCTTACCTAATATTAATTGAAAATGATAAATGTCAAAAGGTTAAAAATAATATCAAATATAAAATCATTTACCAATAGAGAAGGTCCAACTGTAACAGGCAAATGGCCGCGGTGTATTGACACATATCCAAAAACGCGAACAAAAATAATATACAACACTTGAAGAAAGCAAATGCAATACATATTAAAAACATAGCAAAATTCATTATTTTGTTTAAAACGTCTAAGTATAAGCATTCTAAACACAATGTTTAAACGAAAAGTTCATACGGCGATTTTTTAAATCTGCAAATTTTATCAATCACTAATTGATTAAAATCACTAATATCTTCTCATTTTCTTTTTTATTGACAATATTCTCAATGCTGAAAGTTTTTCTTCATTCATGGTACTTCTCAAAAACGACTTAATTCTTTTTAAAGTGGAGAAATTTCTTTCAGTTTCAGCAGTTGTCATCGGAATGGTAATAAATAGCTCCAGTAAAGTGTACGTTGCGGAAAATACATTTTGTAAATTATTTTCGATTATAAATCGCAAACAATGCACCCCTCCTAGTAAACTTCTAAAATCTGGCCGTTTATAAATAAGTTCAGGTTAGTTCGTTTCTGTTTTTCAATACATAGTCATTATGTTTTTGGATACCTTTTCTGCAGGCACTATCCAGTTGTTGTTTTATATCAACTTTTCCCAAAAAGTCTTAGTTCTAACAGCGAATTTATATGAACTTGCGAACATTCATGCTTTTTAATTTTTTGTGATAATTGTGCCAGATCAACTACCCTCCCCCACTCGTTTCAGCACTTTCAGATGCAAATAACAAACAACAAAACAAGCTGTTTTTAACACTGCATCCGCATAGCCATTCATGTTTTTCATATAATTTACTTTTAAAACTTCTTTCGAACTCGCGTTTTTGTCCCTTACTTACTTGAGTAATACTAAGATTCGGAATCGGTTTTCTCGCAGCTTTCACTTTGAGTTTGTCTTCTAAAGGCAACTTCGAAAAATTTTGTTTTAAATAATTCACTGTATATTCAAAGTTTCTTTTAACGCCTAACAATTTACTACACCCAGGCGGTGCAGCTATTTTTTCGTCCAGTACATCAATTATAATCAGTTTATGTCTGTATGTAATTGCATTCACGACTTAATACTAACAATACACCCTTTGTTGCAAAATATTGAGCGCCAAAACCAAATTTAACTACTCTGACTGGAACCGCTTAGATTAGATGTAAAATATAAACGAATAAGACTCTGTCCAAAATTCATGTTGATGGATTTGAGTGATCTTGGGCTTAAAATGTTCGTTATTGATCCCTCTTTATGGGCCTTTCGAAAAATTTCTAAATGGCGGCTCAATATGGCGGACAGAAAAATCAATATTTTGGAGTAAAAAATTAGCAAAAAAAAATTTGACTGTCGATTCGATTGGTTTTGGGTGCAAATTGTTTGTAATTGACAGCCCTAAAAAGTTGAGTAGATAGGTTGGCGAAATCCAAGATGGCGGCTGAAACCTCAAAATCGTCGAAAAATGAAAATAATCAAGACTCTGACACTTGACCTGATTATATTGGCCTCCAATGTTGAGTGTTAATCACTCATTACTTATACAGATTATTATGAATCCAAAATTCAAAATGGCGGCTCCGATTAACTTTAAATTGTAAGAGAGAGTTTTGACACTTAACCTGATTATGTTGGCCTCAAATGTTGAGTTTTAATCACTCATTACATATACAGGTTATTATGAATCCAAAATCCAAAATGGCATCTCCGATTAACCTCAAAATGTAATAAAATCTGTAAAAAATGGTGAAATTTAGTGGAAACAGTCCCAAACGAGTATATTGATGGCCACCTAACGGTGAAATAGAGAACTTTTTACTTTCGCGACTACTTAGATAACCCGCTTCGATAAATATGAATAAAAAATTTATTGTAATAAAATATTCGATGACGATGAGATTTTCTCTTCTGACTCTTAAAGATATAGAATTCTGAATATTCTCCAAAAACAGTGAAAATCATGTAACGGCTCTTTAAAAATAAAATATTCTTCAACTGTTTGCTCTGAAAATACCTTTTTTCTACTCATTATAGCATTTTTTCCTAATTAAAAATTAATAGGGTTTTAGAGAATAAAATTCGGTTCAATAGACTTTTAGAGTAAACTTAATAGAGAGGCTAAGACATTTTAGTATAGTGTTTCGTCTCTTAATTAGCACCATAAAATACTCTTTTTTTTGTTATTCCGAATGCGGATTCGTATTCAGAATGCATAAAGCCACGAGATAACACGTTTCGCTTAAGAATTTCAAGTAAATGGGTTGTGCGAATTTATCGGATAGTGGATTTTTCCTTATATATGGCATTGCTTGACGCCATTTTGACTCCGCCATATTTGATTTATGAAGTTTGACTTCATGATACAAAAAGCAATCATTTGACGATTTATGAACCATCAATATACTCGTTCGGGACTGTTTCCACCTAAATTTCACCGTTTTCTACCGATTTTATTACAATTTGAAGTTAATCGGAGCCGCCATTTTAAATTTTGGATTCATAATAACCTGTATAAGTAATGAGTGATTAACACTCAACATTGGAGGCCAATATAATCAGGTTAAGTGTCAAAAACTCTAGTCAGAGTCTTGATTTTTTTCATTTTTCGACGATTTTGAGGTTTTAGCCGCCATCTTGGATTCGCCATGTTTGAATTTCGCCAACCTACCTATTCAACTTTTTAGGTCTGTCAATTACAAACAATTTGCACCCAAAACCAATCGAATCGGCAGTCACCGCTAAGACGCCGACCAGTGATCAACGCTTTGAAAAAGATGGATGAGATTCCATCGAAACGTCAGCGAAACGTGTGTGGGTGGTAAGCCCCTTGTGCTCTAATTTGTGGACTTGGAAAAGGCTTTTGACTCTGTAAATCAGCAGAGACCTTTTGGAACCGCTTGCTGAGTCTCATGCTCATCATCGATATTCCGATGTCAATAAATACATATATGAAAATACCACCGCTCCTGTTAAAACACAAAGTAACCAATCCACTAGCAAATCTCGAATCGAAAGAGGAGTGCGGTAGTATGATATGCTCTCCAAGCTTTTCGTAACATTTCTACAAAGTATTCTACAATCAATAAACTGGGAAAGAATGGGACTTAACGTTGACGGTGAAAAGTTACATCACATTTTTTTCGTCGACGACATGGTCTTAATAACAGACAAAATACAAGAAGCACAAATTATGCTGCATATATTTCAGGAAAGGTCGCTCTAAAAATCAATCTATCCAAGACCCAGTTTATGACAAATCTTGTATTAAGCGACATTATAAAACGTAGAGATAGAGAGGTGCACCAATATAAATACCTGGGACATGAAATCAGCATAAGACGATATGACCAAACACATATAATTCAGCGGAGGATAGGTCTCTCCTGGGCTGCATATGGTAAACTGGCCTATGAGTTCAAATCTAAGCTTCTTATGTGTTTAAAAAGAAAAGTATTTGATAAATGCATACTCTCCGTTCTGGAAAAAGACATGCTCAAGACTCAACACTTACATAGGAGGAAGAAAAAGCACAGAAAGCTGGAGACTTCTTAAAAATATGAGAACAGAACGGAAAAGAGAAATCTTCTCACCAATAACACCAGAAAAATGGAACCAATATTTTACAAATATGCTAACAGAAGATAGACCAGAGTTCAAAAGTACCCAACATGGAAACCCAAATATAGTTATACGAGGATCCCCAATAAGGATAACAAAATCAGAAGTTAAAGAAGTATGTAAAACGCTAAAAAATGATAGAGCTCCAGGACCAGGAAACATCCCAGGAGAGATAGTAAAATACGGAACTGAAAAGCTATTTAGCGCTTTGAGGAACTTATTCCAAAGATGCATTAACACATCAGAAGTACCTGAGGAATGGAAAATATCATCATCATACAACAGGGTTCCCGGTCACAAAGGGTCTCAAACAGGGCTGCTGTATATCCCCAACGCTATTTAAAATCTATTTGGATAGTGCACTGAAGAACTGGAAAAGGAAATGCAGCAGTATGGGATTACCACTGGATGACGATACTACATTGTACACGCTATCATTCGCAGATGACCGGGAAGTAGTCGCTCAGGACATCGATGATATGGAATACATGACACGAAAACTTATGGAGAAATATGAAAAATGGGGCCTAGAAGTCAATATTAAAAAGACCGAGTACATGTGCGTCGGAGGACAACAGCAGGACACACCATCAAACAGTGTGCCAGTTATAAGTATTTGGGAACGAGAATATCTAGGGACGGAACACTGGAAGAAGCAATATTCGAGAGGAATATCCAAGGAAGAAAAGCGATTGCAATGCTTAATAGTAAACTATGGGACAAAAACATAACCATTGAAAATAAGAAGAGAATTTACAACTCAATAGTGAAAAGTATAATAACTTACAGCTCCTAGGTGTGGCCATTAAAGGAAAGAAAAAATACTAAAAGCTACAGAAATGGATTTCTGGAGACGAGCAGTCAGAAAATCCAGAAAAGACCGCATACCAAATGACACAATAAGGCGAGCTTTAGAAATAAAGCACGATATAGTGGACGAAATCAGAACCCAACAGTTGGTATGGTACGGACATGTACAGAGAATGTCACAAGACCGACTACCTAAAAAGATTTTAAATTGAAACCTTCATGGAAAAAGAAAGCGAGGGAGACCACGCCAAAGCTGGAGAGCAGGAATCAACAAGGAAGTACTAGAGAGAGATCTGGAGGAGGAGGGATGGAGAAACCGGGAGGAGTGGAAATTAGGCATCGGAAGACGGAAGACGTTATAAAACCTATATATATATATATATATATATATATATATATATATATATATATAATATATATATATATATATATATATATATATATATATATATATATATATATATATATATATATATATATATATACTCTCCGTTCTTACGTACGTGGACGTAAGACAATGACGAAGAAAAATATCAATAAAATATGTGTGATGCAACGAAAGGTGAAGAGGGCAATGTTAGGCATCACTTTTAGAGATCAGATCCCAAATCACATTATCAGGCAGAGAACGGGGATACAAGACACATTCGAATTCATCTTACATCTTAAATGGAACTGGACTGGGCATGTTGCTAGGTTTAAGGATGGACGATGGATAAAGAGAATTATAGAGTGGGGACCAAGATCCGAAGCCTATTGGAGTAGAGGTAGACCATCAAGTCTGGGACTGATTATTTAAAAAGACTGACTGGAAATTGATTACAAGGTGCTCAGAACAGGAAAAAGTAGCAAGACTTAAGGGAGGCTTTCGTCCAGCAGTGAACAGTATAAGCTGATGATGATGATGATGATAATTTTCTTATCGAATAACACAATGTCGGGTCGGTTATTTGTCACCTGTCTATCGGTGATAATCACCCGATCATAACATCGTAACATATCTGTACCAAAATTTTGGTTGTAGAGGGTGGCGAGTCGGGTTATGGTTTTGATCAGATGTCCATATCGTAATAAATACGTATACTTCACTTGAATTTGTTCGAGCTCTTTCAGTGATTCAATCTGAAAAAGTACAGGTCTCTGAAGGTGCCTCATGCAATCGCAGACGAAACCTCGGAAAGTCACTCCAAATTTACACACTATAATCTTGAAAACTACGATTTCTCATCTAACCAAAATCGTGAAACCTTCCGTTCAATATTCAGATAATCTGAGGAAGATCATCTAGCTATATTGTGATAAATGAGAGTCTGCAATGAACATATGCTTGCCAATGTGTGGTATAGCACCTGGCAACCGAGGAATAATAAATACCTTCGTAATTTCAATGCACTCAAGAAAAAACTTATATAACCCTAACGGTAACTTAAAGTCAACAACATTTGGTAAACCGTTAATCTTAAAAACAAATAAAGTGTTCGGTGCGTTACGCAATGTAAATATTTTAATTGAGCTGCGAACTTGCCGGCCATCACTTTCACTTCGAGGTCAGTGCATTATCACATGACTTATACCATTAGCGTGACCAGCTGGCTGTTGAAATTAATTAAAAACATTAAAATATGATTCGGTATTTATGCTAGTTGCTACACCTATAAAAAATCTTCTCTTTTCCAGGGTTGATTCTACACAGGGGTCTATAGTCGGGTTTTTAACATTTTTCTTTTTTATGGGTCTAGCACACGTGCTGCAGAGAGGTCCCTAACGCGCTACAGGAGCGACACGTGTGCAGAAAAAGCGATTCGCGTTGTTCTTGAATCGCTGTAAATTGTACTCGGTGGGACATACAGTCCTGGGCAAATCATTCCAAAGGGATGATGTTCTCCATATAAAAGACTGCTTGAAAAGCGCTGTACGAGGAGTAACAAGCTGAATCTCATACGGATGTGAAGTATCAGCGCGACGTGTATTTCTAACACCGCTCTGGATGGAATTAAACGGGCCACATCTTCCGAACACTTTCAATGAAAATACTTGTAGAATAGGCTCAAGTCGCCAACCGTTCTTCGATGTTCCAGCGAATCAAGGCCGCAGGTCAGTTCCGAGTCTCCAATCAGACCGACAGCTCTTCTCTGAATAGAATCCGACAAATGCAGTGTATGTTTGGGAGCGCAGCCCCAAACATGGGAGCAGTATTCCCTAGTTGTTCGAATTTGAGCTTTGTAAAGAATTAACAGTTGTTGTGGAGTGTAAAGCTTTCTGCTTCGAAATAATATTCCCAACTTTTGAGAAGCTCTCTTTGCTATGCCTGCTACATGTTCACGCCAGGACATATTTGCTCCCAAATTAACGCCCAACAAATTGAGGGATGATGTTAAAGGAATGGAGTGCCCCGCCATAATTATGTTGGGCTCAGCAACGTTAACTTTTTTAGAAAAAACTGCCGCCTGGGTTTTTGTAGCGTTAAATTCCACTTGGTTACTGTCACCACGAGATAGAATTTCTTCTTGGTCTTTGTTAAGTTGAACAACTTCCCGTTGTCTGCGGATACTCGCCTGAGCAGTCGATGTCTGGCGTGTGTGGCAAAGTGAATGAAGAGGTAAGCGTACTGTCATCTGCAAAGCTGTAGATTGGATTTCCGGTCTTTTCCAGCAGATCGTTAATGTAAATGAGAAAGAGAGTAGGAGATAGTATGGAGCCTTGGGGCACACCGGCGTTGATAGTGAAGGTGTTAGAAAGAAATCCGTCGACCGCCACTCGTAAAGAACGCTCACTGAGGAAAATGAGAGCCACAAACAGAACTTTTCAGACATACCACAAGAACGTGGCTTAGCCAACAGCCCATCGTGCCAAACACGGTCGAATGCCTTGGATATGTCAAGAGCAACCACTCGAGATTCCCCAAAGTTCAATTGCGTTGTTCCAAATTTGTGTTACATAAGTCAGAAGATCTCCTGTTGATTTATGTTTACGAAAGCTATATTGGTGATCGCTAATAATGTTGGATTCTTCAAGATATTTTAGAAGATGTTTATTGATAGCCTTTTCCATGACTTTCGATATTATTGAGCAAAGAGTTCAGCCAACAAGTTCGCTTTTTCAACAGATGTCGTTGCAATAGAATTATCTGGCCGTGTGAGTGGTGGTATGCTGGATTTGGTGAAATTTCGGCTAACTGCCGTAGCGACTGACCAAAAGCCCTTGGAATTGTCGGGACAAGCGAGAAGTTTGTTTCTAATTCGCTAATTGTGTGCCTCCTTGGTTTCGTCGATAATTTCTTTGCTTCTGTTCCGGGCACGAACAAAGGTGTGACGATTTATGGTGTTAGGATTTTCACGCCATCGTCGGTAGGCAAGATGTTTAGAAGCAACAGCTTCTTTGCATTTTCGGTCAAACCAAGGTTTGCCGTTGGAACGACATTTCTTCGAAAAAGGAATGTAAGCTTCCATACCAGTCAAAATAACATCGGAAACCTCCCTGGCGCAGTCAGACGGGTCGTCAGAACGAAAACAAACGTCTAACCAAGGAAAAGTTCGAAAATATTCCCATGAGATCTTCCCATTTAGTAGATCTGTAGTGCCAAATCTTGCGCGGTTTAGGCGCCTCTCTGTCACTGATTGGTAGGTGTCGAAAGCAACTTATGGTCGGAAGAACCTAACGGCGGATTTACGTGACCGTGTAAATCTCCGGATTGGTGGTTAAAAACAGATCAGATCAGTTTTATGGTTAAATAGTACATTATCCACTATGAGTATTGCATGCGCTTCGCGCTTCGAGGCTGTGTTTCTATGTAATCATCTAAACAGTCCGAAAATGATACCATCAGCGGCTGCTAAGTAAATAGGCAAGTCGAGGGCATTCAGTGGCAAGTGGGTGAAACGATACTTTCATTTAAAAAATGATTGGTCATCCCAGTTGTCCGATGCAAACCCAATCGAGAATGTGTGGTCATACATCAAGCAGAAGCTTCACAGTAAAAAGATATACACAGTGAAGCAGCTATCACGGCAAATTCGGGCAATTTGAAAATCTTTGCCCCAAGAATACGCTAAAAATCACGTTGAAATTATGTTCCGAAGATGCTAGGCGATCATCGACGCTGATGGGGACTGGACGAACTACTGAATCATTAACATTTTAATGACAATCCTTTAATGTTGAATGGCGTAACGAACTTTTAGATACATTTTTTAATGATTAGTGCACCACACGGTCTTACTTGACCGACTGTAAGTTTCTAGAGTTCCAATGCAAGAGCTGTTCTTTTGCGCCTAAGCGCTTTGTTCCTCGATTTTCGCTTGACGTCCCCCTGCTTTTCGATTAACATCCTCTTGCCCCTATATGTAGCTTCACCTGTAATACTCTCTTTTTTTTTTAAAGAAACGCCCATTTGTATCCAAATGCCAACTTCCCACTCTTTTGAACCTGCTTATCCCAGTCATCACAATATCACAGAAGTCCTATTACCTACTAGTTGCCCAAAGTAAATTCACGGCACCTTCACCCTATACTTATTAACCTCAGGAGTTCATAAATAACTTTCTATGACAGAGTCGATACTGGAAAGAATAAAGTTAATTCATTACTTTCGCCATCTATATAGTACCTGATTAACTGTGTGTGAAATTTTTGTCGTAGATGTCTGTATTTTTGTTTGTCAGTTTTCGAAATAATTTCATAGTTTTTTTTCTAAGAATTTTGGTACTAATTACTAAGCTAAAATTTCTGATTGATTAAATATTTGCAGATATTGTTTGTATTAGTACTTTGAATTGTTTTTGGCTTTTACTTGATGGAAATCCATAACTAACGTAATGAAAGACAATTTGTCAAAAATTCCACTTTTTATTACAAAATTGCATGACTCTTTTCGTTACATCAGAAGAAGTTACCATGTAACGAAACGCGTCATGCAATTTTGTAATAAAAAGTGAAAATTTTGAAAATTGTCTTTCATTACGCTTATATTAGTAACTATTCTTATGGTAAGAAGAAATATTGTTTTAGGCATCAATGACAGAACTGAATAATAATGTTCTGATGATTTTCGAAAGAAGAAAAAGGAGAAAGAGAGACACAGAGAGGGAAAGCTAGTGACAGAAAGAGAGAACGAAAGAGGGAGAGAAGAGAAACAACATTTTATCATTCTTCGAGTTCTCACGAGTTGGTAAAACTATAAAAAATTGATGTTCTTATAGCAGACAAAATGTAAATAATTAGTTAAAAAAATTTAAAATGAAATTTAGCTAAAAACAAAAAAGTAAGTTGCTGAGCAATATGGATACTGTCTTATTAAATATTTTTATAAAATAAGGAACCTCTTCACTTAGAAGAAACGAAAGAAAGAAAACGAAAAAACTCTGTTATTATTTCCTTCAAGACTACGGAATTCTGCCTAAATTTTATACAACCAACATAGTAAA